>JAEUYN010002192.1:105000-220773 GCA_018257835.1 Euura lappo
AATTCACTCTGTATATACATATATATATATACTATATACATAGTTATAGCTATATATATATATATATATATATATATATATATATATATATATATATATATATATATATACTAGGGGGGCTTCGCCCCCCTGCGCACTTCGCGCGCCAACCCCCCGATTCGGGTTGTATTCAGTAATATTTTGTACATGGTGAAAAAAGTCAAAAAGAAGAAATTGAAAATTCTGTATGGAATGAAAAAGTGTGATCTCGGTTATAGTGGTTTCGCGCGAAAGGTTTCTGCACGGATTACTGGGAGATTGGGATCCCATGATTCATATACTAAGTGTGAGTGGTTTTTTACAGTTTCTAACAGTTTTCTGTATCATGACTTGACATGTCCTGACATGACCTGTTATGACCTGACATGACCCGCCATGACCTGTTACGCCTGACATGAGGTTTCTGCACGGATTACTGAAAGATTGGGATCCCATGATTCATATACTAATTGTGAGTGGTATTTTTTACCGTTTTTAACAGTCCTGTCCTGACATGACTTGTTGTGACCTGACATGTCCTGTTATGACCTGACACGTCCTGACATGACCTGTCATGACACGATGACATGACCTCGACGATTTCGGTTCGGTTCTTTCCGGAAGACTTCGGGTCTTTCCGGACGACTTCGGGTCTTTCCGGAAGACTTCGGGTCTTTCCGGAAGACCTCGGGTATTTCCGGAAGACTTCGGATCTTTCCGGAAGACTTCGGGTATTTCCGGAAGACTTCGGGTATTTCCGGAAGACTTCGGGTCTTTCCGAAAGTCTTATGAGAGATTGAAAAGATATATGGAAAATAAATTGAAAAAAAAAAAAAAAAAAAAATGTGCGGTGACGCGAACCGCGAACCTTCAGCGTTCTAGTCCGTCGTCTTACCGCCCCAGCCACGCCAGCTCTTGGTTCCAGTGTGCACGCTCAACGGAGTAGACGCGCGAGCCCCACTCCGCCCGAAAATCTCTAAATTTCAAATCGCGATATCTCAGCAACCAAGGCGTATTAGATCAAAAATCAAAAACCACGTTAATTCGGAGGTCTTAAACTTTCACCACGTGAAACGGGAACCCGATCCGTGACATCGAAGGTCCCTACTCTCCTTGTAAGTGTGAGTGGTTTTTTACAGTTTTTAACAGTTTTCTGTATCATGACTTGACATGTCCTGACATGACCTGTTATGACCTGACATGACCCGTCATGACCTGTTACGCCTGACATGAGGTTTCTGCACGGATTACTGAAAGATTAGGATCCCATGATTCATATACTAATTGTAAGTGGTTTTTTTACCGTTTTTAACAGTCCTGTCCTGACATGACTTGTTGTGACCTGACATGTCCTGTTATGACCTGACATGTCCTGACATGACCTGTCATGACCTGACACGTCCTGACATGACCTCTGGGGGGGTAGGGTGGTAGGGAGAGTAGGAGTAGGGGGGTAGGGGGGGTAGGGGGGGTCGACCTTCCAAATCTTGACACGGCGGCGGCGGCGGCGGTGGCGGCGATATCTTTATATAATATAGAACGATATATATATATACAGTCGTATATACACTGCTTAAAAAGCGGGCAAAAATGGATTCATTTTTGCCCGCTTATTCGAGCCGGTCCAAAAAAGGTCACTTTAGGCACGCTTAATAGGTCAAAAAAACGCAGAAATCGTGCATGTGTTACAAAAAGCTAATTACGCACACAGCATTTGATATTCACTATATATTCAAAAAAAGTACACAATGTGCAAAAAATATTCTAAATGTGTAAAAAATATAGTATGTACAAGACCAGAAGAATATTCATCCATGGGCTTGATGTGAATATTTTTTTCACGTTTCTCGAACATTCCACGATATCTCACAGTATTTAACGATATTCCAGCGATATTAATGATAACTATGCTGCAGACATTAATCCTACATATTCTACGTATGTCGTCGAATGTTCTCATCGATTAAATTTCAAATATGTTATTTTTTTCTAATAATTCTTAGGTCAATTCGAAGGGAAAAATTCATATTAGGCAATTTTGAGTAATATTCTTTGGTGTTACTCCTTGTCGAGATTGGAGTGCAAATTTTTTTTTACCTCTTTTGTTACTCTGTTTTCAGTTTTTCTCAGCAATTTCTTCATAGCTATCGATCATTGCAGTTTTATATAATTACCAACTTTATTGATCCGATTTCCGGAAAATTGGATACAAAATTTACAAGGCAATGTTTTTTCAAAAATGATTATGATTAATCTACTACAGTTTCAAAAAAGAAATGTCAATTCATTTTTTCCGTTTCTGGGCCATTTTACAGAAACGTTATGGTATAATGCATCGACATTAGGTTTTCAATAGTAATGTATTTCAATGAATTTGATGAACTATACAAAACGCTGATACTGGCGGTTACACCCTTTCATCTCTAACTTTGAAAAAACAATCATGTTCACAGATGGTATAATGAGGGCGTCCATAAATTACGCGAAGCGATTTTGGCGGTCTCCCCCCACGGTGAGATTTCGTGAGATTCGCCTCGACCCCCGCCCCCTCTAAACGGATCACACAATTTATGAACGCCCCCTAAGATCGTATATGTCCAACTTTTTTTTTTCCAAATCGATTTACTTTTCTGCAAATGCTCTAAAAACCTCTGAAACGCACAATGCATATAGTGAGTGGCAAAAAATATATATATAGGAGCCTCTAGCACTAAAATCGCCCACTATATGCTGGCTATGGCATAATAGAGCCCTACATACGGGGGATTCCACGTCAAATCGACTGGTCGATTTCCCTGACCCCTTTTGATCTGTTTGCCCTTTTACACAGTGGAAGTATACATTGAAAGGATCAACTGTGAATTTTTTTCAGATTTTTCTGACCAAGAATTTTTTTACTACAGCTGGTCAAATAATCAGCTTTTAGCGTTTTTTCGATTTTTCAAGCCAACATAGCGTGAAATCCAGATGAGCAATGAAAAAAGTTCTTACACAAAAGTTTCGTGTCTTTCTTTGAAATTTCCGAAAATTATTTTTTTTCAATTTTTTGTGCTTCGCGAACTGCAGTTTTGGTGAAAAATCTTCGAAAATCTTCAGTAACAACAAAGTGCCCTATAATCGAATTGGCTGAAATTTTCACACAGCATGTCTTTTTCAATGCCAAAAGTTGTCTGAAAATTTCATAGGGGGCCGAGCAGTGGTTCAAAAGTGAAAGATATAAATAAATGAATCGTGATTCAAATTCAATCATACCTTACTGATGTTTTATGAAATTATGATGTGTTAAATGAAAGGGCATTTGGATTAGAGGTTTCCAAAGGTTCTGGAGAAAAACGTATTCGAATGTTTGATTTATTCGAACCTACAAGAAGCGTGTGTCCAAAATCATTGAATTTTGTCACCAACGGAACAGTACGTCATATTAAGATTAAGATGGTTACAGCTGGCTTGAACATAATTGCACGCATTCAATATTATCTTTATGCTTACTCCACCAACGAAAAATGGAGACATGATATACGTTGGTACGTGTAAACATGTTCAAGTCAGTAACCCACCTTGAGCTATACAATATAATGACATTAGAGGACATTATATCTGCATATGTGGTGGGAATATCCCTTGAATATCCCCATGAATATTTTTTGGGTATGAATTTCACGTATTTTGGGGTGACATTGTCATGTTCATTGCACATTCAAAACACATTCTCGAGGTGAAATTGAATATTCTCTGAACATTCAAATATTTTTTTCGGAACATGTCAGACATATACCATGAATATCTAATGCTGTGTGGGTAGGTACTAATTTGAATGACTAGATCTCAAAATGTTAACCTTAAAATTATAGCTGCACTGTTGCCAAGCATTGTTATCCTTAGCTCAAATGTCCGTAAAATGCAGGCAAAGTGGGCCCTTCGTCAAACAATGTTCGCTACAGTTTTGTGCAAGGTATTTCTTCCGGTAAGTATGAGCAGGATCAATAATAAAAAAATAACGCTGAAATGAAATACTGTCATACTCATTTTACTAGTGAATTACTATTTTCGTCATATTTTTGTTCTTTGTATTTGTTCTAGTTTCATAGTTATCATACAAACCCATAGTCAATTTATTGTCCAAAGTATTCGAAGCAAGACAACGAATAAACTCGAACGTTGTTCAATTATAGAAAAAAAATCCTCCGAATTCTCTGGGGTATTTCACCTCTTACTTCTCTTGGTTTTTCGTCACATCCCCAGTCTGGTGTTTTCAAATTTCCAAGGCTACTGAATTTCTTTTGTCTGTCAATTTGTAGAAGTACGAGTAATTCCAAGGAGAGGCTCATTTTGCCAGCACCTATTTGTTCCAAGTTAAAATGAAAAGATTCAACTACATAATTAGAGTCTCGATTTTGAACGAAACTTTTTTAGGGGGGCCCATTTTGCCCGCCTCCTGAGTTGTCAAAATATGTAGTTGATTTGATGTTTGCAGTTTGCTAGAGCGGTTGCATAATAAAATTTAGAGAACGTTTTCCAATTTTGAAAAAGTACGAATATATTTTTTCAGGGGCCCATTTTGCCCGCACTTTCTCTAGGAGCGTCTTATACATAGCTAATATCATGTTTGAAGGATTCTGAAGTAAATACAACGATAGTTTCAAAATTATGAAATTTTGAAAAAAATTGAAATTTTTAGGGGTGCCCATTTTGCCCGCCATTTTTGGACTTTTCAGATAAGGGCGTCCAACACTCGGCATCGGTCGGGTTATCGTTTTTTGGTCAAAATTAGAAGATCCATTGATTCAAACCTCTATTTGAGGCGTTAGTTCCTTAGGGTGCCCATTTTGCCCGCCCCTCCCCTATATGTCGCTTGTTCGCGAGTTCGTTCGTGGGATTCTTTGAAAATTTACATCGGTAAACAACGCGAGAATGATTTGATTAAGAACTACGTTTATAGAGAACTCTATTAATCCAGCGATCTTGAATAAAAAAATTATATTACATATGTATGATTTCAAGCAGTCATCAAATACTTTGGAAGGTGTATTCTCATCTAATTACACGGCGATTTTGTCATATCCGATTACAAATATTTTTTGATTTTTTACAGCTGATTTTTCGGAACTGTTTCTCTCTTAAAACCAAACATTGACTGTAGATTTGGTGCTGAATAAACTGAGAGAAAATTCAAACCAATTAATTCACGTATTGCATAATCGGATTGTACCATCAACAAATTGAAATTAAGTTTTACCGATTAGCTGGATACACACAAGCGTACATTTTTATATTTGTATGAAAAATGTGAAAAATAATTAAAAAAAAAAAAAAAAACGGAAAATACTGGATATATAAAAAATATAGAAAACATGGAAAAATTGGAAATATTGAAAAAACGGAAAATTTAGATAAGATCACCGCACGTGATATTTTTATACTCGCAAGTAAAGTTGTCATTAATTATTGTTTTTTCACAGTTTTTCCGGAATATAGTTTTTTGCTAATACATCCCGGGACTGGATTAAAGAAGAAGATTCATCTACAATACATTTTGAAACTACTAATCTAAGCTACGATAATCTTGACCAATTAAAACATGACGAACAATTGTACCCTATTTAAATAAAAATAACTCGTGACTCCGGCAAAACACCTCCCAATCAATTTGCCTGATTATTTTACTTGACGTAGGGCACAGTATTGTAAAGCAATAAAAATAATCTTGGAAAGGTATTATTTTATATAAGGCCAAAACAAAGTTATTGAATGTCAAGATGCAGTCAAAATATATTTCGAAATTGACCTAACAGTAGATATTTTTAATCAGAAAATTTTAAAATCAATCTACAAAAATTGAAACACAGCAAAATCGATACAGAAATGAAATAAGATGTATTTTAATCACCAAACAATAAATTCAACACAGTATTACTGATCTACAAGTGTAATAACTAACGAACACATACAGATTGTATCAGAATTAAGGTAACGCACTTTAAGAGGTTGGAGAAACTAACAGAACAAGACATTTTTTTGTGAACAACCCCGTACCTACAACTTCTTAAAATGTGTTACCTGTATTCTAATGTACCATGTATTAATCAATTAAGCCACATATCCCCAATTATTAAATTATCGTGGAGTATTGTACCCTTCCAATAGATTAGCAAACGACATTTTTGGCCCCGACAATTTTTCAACATCAGCAGCGGATGTTACTTCTAGAAATGGGGGCCCCGAAGAGTATTTTTTTATAGTCCCAGTGACGCTCACTAAATCTCCTTCCAAGAATAAATAGTCCTCTGCAAATAATAGCCGGACCTCGAGCTTGAAATATCCATCCGTTATGGAACCAATGACCAAATTTTGTCGTCGGGTTTCAACGCTTCCAAAATTCGTTGTGATGTAGCCCTGCACGTCTAAAAGAGAAACAAAATGAAATAAAAACCATAGACTGACTTCAAAGAACAATGTAAAATACATTAAAAATTGAAATAAATATACACAGACTCACTTATTAGTCCTACGACATTACAAACATCTCCAATGTCCACTTCTGTGGGCCCCCCGACAGGAACTACTGCATCATAATCTCCCAGGACAGTTAGAATAGTATTGCTTCTGATGTCAAGTTCATATTTTACATTTCCGGCATTTCATTTGGGCTGCGACGGGAGCTTGGATAACGCACCATCAATATGAACAACTTGATGAATGATTCATTAATGAATGAATTCAAAAGAGCAAAATGAAATGCAAACCAACATATGAAGCATTCCACGCCAATTGGGCCAATGGTTTTCCGCTCAATTTTGATTCGATAAATAATTTTCACTCTCAAAAATACTTCTAAATCTTCTCAGATTTTTATTGACAAACCATTAATTATTTGAATATAAATATAAAGAAAATTAATCACACTTTCAAATAGGGTCCAACTGAACAAAAAATCTTCAAGTATATTTTAAAAATAAAATAAAAAATACCGATACTTTTAATTTTCGAAAATTCATAAGTAATAAAAGATTTATGAAAAAAAGAATAACAAATTCTGAATTACTGTAGAGGGTGAGAACAAACATATGAAAAATTATTAATCAAATCAAAAATGGTAAGGCAAAATCATTGGTTGAATTGGCATGGAATGACTCATATTCAAATATATCAGAATAAGACAAAGAAAATATACGATTTCACATGACTTACAGAATTGACGGTGAACAAATTTTCCACTTGCTTAACACGGTCATTCCAAGCCACAACCTGCACTGTTCTTCCAGCTGCATTATTCAGATAAAATTTGAAAATGTCGTGTCTTTTGTCTTGAGTTTGGTGCCGTCCAATTATACGATCAACGTATCCAATGACTTCGCTGGAAAATTATTAAAAATTAAATTAAATAATTAATTATTTGTTACTCGCAAATAATTCAGAGTAATTCGTCACTTACATCGTAGAATCTTGCGGCTCAATTTGATCCAATATATCGTTCGTGGTAAAAAGATCTGCCTGTATTTTGTTCTCCATTGAATCTAATTTTAATGGAGGTAAATGGACGTAAACTAAACGGAAATGGTTGTACTCCACAAATCTTCGTAATTCACGATCGTTACACTTGATGATAATCGTTATACAACTGTATAACAAACATTTTTATCTCCATGGTCGTTTCACACATCAACTTTTTTAAAGGCGTATTCGCAATTCGCAGTGTGCATGAACATAATTAGTCAATAAGATGTTGGATAGCCATAATAAAGTTAGATACTCTTGTACTACTATGCTTCCTAACTATAATCATTTGATACATTTACAACTTACTTTAATCACACGGTCAAACCATTAATAGGTAAAAACTGTATGTCCACATAATAGAAAAAAGGAATAAACAGAAATTCAAACGACCGATATATTTTTACAAATACAGAAAAGAAATCTCTCCGAATTCTAGAATGCCGCAACTCTAAAATTTTTGAAGCTACAACCATATTTCTTTTAAGATTGTCAAACCGTACACAGAGCACATTACATGAAAAACAAAATACAGTAACCAATGAAGCGCCAACCTTGCAGAAAATCTACTGTACGAAAACCGACTGTAGAAAAAATCGTAGATGAGGAAGAACAACAAGAAGAAAATGATGACGATGTATTATTGGACACCAACATATGGATGAAGGAATACTCTGGGCAGGGCGCTACCGCAACCCGTTCTTTTGTATTGTCTAAATTGTCAGCGCAGAAGCACAGGTCAACGTTACTGACAATTATCGTAATTTTTGTTGGCGTTGCTCAGGGAACTAGCCCGTTGCGCAGCTTTCCTACTTGGAGGAGATTGGTTATAAGGAATTCTGGAAGTTTGAGGTAGTTGAATTGAATCGTTACACAGATTTGAATATTGATAGTGGAGGGTTACCACTTACATTACAAATGGTGAAAGGTAATCCAAATTTTGCAAATAATTAATAAATCTAGCACTGGAACTCGTACTAGTACTCAAGTTGATACTCCTAACGGAGGTGTGGTTTTCAATAGAAGATTGAAAACGAATAAATTGAGTTAATAGTTAGGGTTTCGTACCCAAAGACGATTGAAACGCGGAATTTGAGAATTTGGAAAAGAAACTAAGTTTTTGAACAATTTGATTTTAATACAGCCTGATATCGCACCGTTGGTCAAGACCGCTGGGTTGATAGTGAGGCAACTGAGAGCGAATTGAGCGCTCCGGCTCCTTTTATAGACTTTGTTTTGGATTTCCTTTAACCCTTTCCTTTGTAGGTGACAGAGCAACCGTTTATTTGATTTGCTTATTCTATTACACGTTATATGATTGGTTTGATATTTCTCCTATCGGAAATTTTACAATTGGTTTATGATTTGCTGTGGCTGCTGCCTGATTTTAATACTGAAAAAGGTTTTCAAGGGTTTAGCTTATTTTTGCAATGATTTGAATTTGTTCTATGTTATAAAAGAAAAAGGTGTCAGCCAGTGGTACCCGATGTCGTGGATCCTGGTCACTTGTTCTGTCGGTTCGAGGCGCCTCGTTCTCCCCTTTACTCCTCTTCGCTTGAGGTGGTGTCAGAGAGGTTGCCGGTGATCGGGCGCGTTCTCGTCACCCACCTCTTGCAACTGCTATTGTTGCTCTTGCAGCTTGAGCTAGAGCTTGTGCTTGAGTCAGAGGAACTGTCGTCCGAGTCGCTCATTACTCCGACTGGCTCATGTGCCAAGAAGTCCAGTCTCTGCCTCTCGTTTTTCCACGACCTTGGTGGACTTTCCGGCACCTCCATCGCCTCCAGTTGGTAGACCGGTAGGGTCCTCTCGACCTCCTCGTCTGTGGGCCCTTCTTCCATAGGATAACCCTCCACTTCTGGAGCCGGGTTTAGCCTGACCAGTTCGCCATATATGAATGGGGGGTAAAACCTTTTCGGGGTCTGCACAGTTTTTCGCTTGACCTCACTTGGGGTCTCTGGTCCACTTCTCCAGGGCCTAGGGCGGATCTCGAGGGTCCCATGCCTCAATAGGACGAGATCGTCACAATCGGTTGCTGCGTTTGGCCTATAGAGAGATTGGCAGAACACAACACAGACACAAAAAAAAATATTTGATAAAAAAAAATGTTTAACAAAAATATTATTGTTCAACAAAAAGAAATCTTTTTATTGTATTTTCGGAGCTTCACCTCCGTTCACACGCGCACAGTGGTTGGGATGTTACAGTATACAACTTTCCGAACTCTAAATTTTATAATTCCTGGATTTTTTCTTATCCAATTACCATTAATTAGTGAAATTGTAAAACTAATCCTATGATAACATCTTTCTACTATAAAAAAATTATTAGGAAAGATTATTTTACAAGAAATATACTTAAAAACAAATCCCTGCATATTACAGAAATCTTTTAAGATCATGTATTCAACATTTTGATTCAAACAAAAACAGTATTAATGAAAAAAATTGTGTAAAACATAAAAAAAAATACAAGTTTCTCCGAAACGTTTAATAAATTTTTTTCTGTCGAATATGTTCAAAGTGATGAGAAAAAAATTAGATTCAATTTAAAAAAGATTGAAATAATAAATTAGATTGTACATTCTGTTCAGAAAATATTGGATTAACAGATTCTTTTTCAATAGTTGGATAAAAAAATAAAAAATAAGAAATCTGTTTCAGAGTTAGATCTATTTTTAAGAAAATTAAATTACATTAAAAATCGTGAAAGATAGTCGTCGAGTAGGTTGGCATGAAATGCCCTATATGAAAACATTACATGTATATCAATAAAAAAAAATCCACTTTATTTTACAGCGAAGTTATTGGTATAGTAGAAAGCATCAACGCACCAAGGTATACAGGCGATGGCAATAGGTTCAGAGTATTTACGTTTGTACTGAACAATGGAAAAGGATGTAAAGTCCAAGTTACGGCATGGGGTGACGAGGTTGAAAGGATCAAGCCATTCATCAGGACAAATTACGTAAGATATTTTTTATGTCACCTACAAAATTAAGCATTAACAAATAAATTCAGACATTCATTCAATAACAAATTTTAAATGTCATTCCTGAACAGATAATACATCTAGACGGTGTATTGGCAAAGTCCAGAGACGAAAAATGGAGCCAAGGCAACGTATCGGTTGATTTGATCAGCATAAGGAGAAGTACGATAATAAACACACTAGGCAAGAATAGTAGTGTTACTGCGCCAACTACAAGATCTATGGAATTGCGAAACCTGCTTGCTTCTGATGGTCGAATTGGTACATATATACATTGAATTCTTTGAAATTATTTTGAATCATTGTGGGAGATTTCACGAAAAATCGAACTGAAAATTGATATTTTTTCACTGACCTGCACTTTTGATTTTTTTATTCTTGCGCTAAATTAAAATACATATTGAAAACATCAACTACGTTTTTTTTAAATATTTAACAATGTATGTATTTCCTCATGGCTGCCGGCCGAATAATCAGCGCGCTTTTAATCAATTTTTAGATTATCAACGTTCATACAGCTTAAAAATCAGCTGGCCCGCAAAAAAAAGTTATTCTTCAAAAGTTGTACATTTTTTTATACAATTTTATAATACTGAACGAAAAAAACCATGAATTTTCGTTATCATGTAAATATACCGACGGGTCCTAAAGAAACGTCAGACGTAGTCTAGAACGGACGTAACTCGCTAGGCCGGCTAAAACGGACGTAACTCGCCGTGCAGGATAGCATAGGCGGAACTCAGAAAATTCTATTGTAATTCTTTTGTTATTTCCTGCGTTACGTCTGTTCTATCCTGCACGGCGAGTTACGTCCGTTCTAGCCGGCCCAGCGAGTTACATCCGTTCTAGACTGCCCGCTGAGTTACGTCTGATTCCTTAGGACCCGTCGATATATGAATATGATGCAAACCTCAAAGCTCCGCCTGCTACAGAAATTTCAGACAATAGTCTAAAAAAAGACGTTACGCTATGTACAAGTTTCAACTCATTCAACGGAAAAAATCTTTGTGATGAATGATTCCCGCTCATTTTTTACGCAAAACTAAACTTTACTGCAATATGAAAAAGCAGGAACAATTGTTGATAACAAATGTTTAAAAAAAGTTTTGTAGGAGAACTTTTTTTGCGTATCATCTACGTTTTACACTACGTAGAAACATAAAAAATAGGTACATCGAGATTCGATCAAGTAAAAGAGCAATCAAATCAAACGGGATAAGGGCAATTAGCTGTTCGATTTGGCATATAATCGCAACGGCATCTCCCGTATATTAGAATAAATATAATGTGCATCATCGATTTTCATTTCAGTAACTGAAGGATACGTAAAAATGGTATTGATTGATTGATTGATTGATTGATTGATGAATGAATTTATTGCCCAGGGTTGAACAAAAGGTGCAGCAAGCTGCAAGAACAAGCATATGTACTTAATAAGTAACGAACAGTGGTGAGACTTAGATTAGATATGACAGTTTTCGCAGATACCATAGCAAGAAATAACTGTGTTATGGGAGTGGGCTCCATAACAGATGGCGAATTTAAATTAGAAATTCGTATTGCTAAATTTGATCGTAACGACACATACGAAAAGTGTGACAAAATCAGAGTCACGGGGACAATGAAATTAACATCCGCTCTATCATATCTGGAAGTAGATGCCATGGAAAAAATCCAGAAAATTGACGGTGAAAAAATGTCCTACACAAACCTGATGAAGGGAAACAAGATTATCAAAAAACGAACGGAATCTCCAGACCACAACAAAAAAGTAACTAACATAATACATTTTTTACAGCACAGGCATTGAAAAGTCACTTTTCGATGCCTGTTTTCGACCCGCAAAATAGCGCTTTACACGGCTGACTTCAGAGCTGACACTAAAAGTCTCCTACTCGACACGAAAAGTCTTTATAACGTAGTTCATGACAACTCAATATGAAAAGAATTTATAAGTCGAGGTCGGACTGCGCTTGTGCTACTACGTCTTTCGAACCGACAGGGCACTCGGCAAAGGGATGAATGTACAGTAGAAACAGAGTTCGAAGTTCAGATCTCAACTAGCGTTGAAATGACTTTCAATACCTATGCCGTAAAAAATAGCATATGAGACGCGCCCGTGAAGTAACTGTTCGGCAAGGTTAATAGGAGCAACGCATACTTAATGCAGGTTTTTGATTTCAGAAACAGAAACTTACAAATTAGTGCGCCAGTGCTAAAGGACAGACGGGGCTATTAAATGAACGTCAAATTAATTCAACTGTTCTTATTGTGTTCGGTTCAATAAATATTAATTAAATTATGAAAAAAAAATGGTAATAAATTGATTTTACACTGTTTTCAATAGATCCACATCACCGCAGGTATTAGGAGAAAATTCTTCCACAAAAGCTTCGCATCTTTCTATGAAATTTCTATAAATAATTTTTGGCGATTTTTTGGGCCCCACTAAACTGTAGTTTTAGTGAATAATTTGCGAAAATATTCAATAACAAAAAAGTCCACCTTCCGAATTAGATAAAATTTTTACACAGCATATCTTTTTCAATACCTAAAGTTTTCTAAAAATTTCATAGTGAGTCAAGCAGTAGTTCAGAAGATATATCAAAAGATATCTATACAGTGGCGCGAAATCAACGATTATGAGGTCACAAATTTCATTGCGTACCAGAGATCGACCGTGAATTTTCAAATTGTGGCCGTAAAAAGGTGTTTTACGATCTTATAATGACTGGATTCTAGCCACTGCGCAAATGTTGATGTATCTTCGGACCCACTGTTCGACTCATTATGAAATTTTCAGACAACTTTTGGCAATTAAAAAAACATGCTGTAATTCAGCAGTAAAACATGTAAAACATGCAATAATTCCATCCAATTCCAAGAGGGTTTTTTTTTAACAAGCACAAAAAATCGAAGAAAATTATTTTAAGAAATTTCACAGAAAGATACGAAACTTTTTTTATATGACACCTGGATTTCACACTACGTTAATTTTAAAAATTGAGAAAACGTTAAAAGCTGATTATTCAACCAGCTGTAGTGAGAAAATGCTTGGTCAGAAAAATCTGAAAAAATCACAGTTGATGCCTTTAATACGAACTTCAATTCGATAAAAGGGCAAAAAAATCAAAAATGGTCAAGGAAAAAATATGATTTTGTCGTTCGATTTGACGTGGAATACACCTTATACAGGTATCATCATTAATTAAATTATAATAAAATAACAAATTGGCGCGCGCGATGTACTTCTAGTGTGATAAAAATTGGGAGGAAAAGTTCTAAAAAAAAAATTTGAAGTCCAGGGTGGCCACAGACCTGGAAAAGCTGGAAGACCTGGAAATGTCATGGAATTTCAAAAGGGTCTTGGAAAACCTGGAATTGTCATGGTTCAATGTTGGTCATGGTAAGATTATTTCAATATTTAAAAGTCAACTTTTAGTTTCAATTCGAATGAAATTCATGGATAATCTTGACGAATTAGAATTAAATAACTGGGAACTCATACACTTTGGAATAACTAAACAGTGGAAACTGCTGAATATCATTTTGCAAGCATGAAAATGGCTTGCACACATTTTTACGAACAGATATCTTTTTTAGTCTGATGTGCCAAGAATAGAATCTATGGGTAAGCCGGGTTCAGATTTTTTAAATTCAAACTGTGGAAAAAAAAATGCCTTTATCAATTAATTAACACAAAAGTTTTTCGTTTGAGACCAGAAAATCTAAAATCTGACCACCCGTAGAATTTACTTCTTGCACAATAGACGGAAGAAAGAATTTGTTCCTAAAGTTGAATGAAAAAGATTTAAATTAGTCATGAAAAATTGTATTTGGGATTTTTACATGTTTCGAAATTTGAAGGTGTATGTGACCCCCTGAGCGTAGAAAATGTCATGGAAACACTGCGTTTTAGGTCCTGGACAACCTGGAAATGTCATGGAATTAGGTTTCCAGAAATTTGTAGCCACCCTGGACTGACGAACGTACGAACGAAAAACTTTATTATATTTCATTTCTTCAACATTACTGTGACCATGTAACTACGTTCAAATAAGGATTTTTATATATAGACAGACGTGAACGGAGAGGCCGATTTTGTTACCTGTTTTCGGGGAGCAAACAGTGGTTTTACCGACCTGGAAGTCTTCTCTCCCGGTAAGTCTTTCTGTAAAGGTTATGGGTTGTAATTGATGGTCTACTCAGGTTGGGGTCATGACAACAACTGTGTTTATTCTCCTCGAGTCCCTAGTTGTAGATGGCGCCCGCTTACATTAAGTGTGGTGCTGCCATCTACGTTACACGTTACATCTCCTCTTTTTAGGCTAGATATATTTTGTATTTATTTGAACGTTTACAAAGTGCTTGATAATAGATTAATAATAACCTTAATGTTAACCTTACTTTATCTATTCACAGATCCAGTCTCAGAGGTGGTTTGACAATCCTACCTGACGTAGTTCTAGTAGCTAACGCTTCTTCTCTGCCTGAATCTGTGCTTTCTGTCAACGCTTCAGCGTCTTCGAATGCTTCGCTAGAAGAGCTTGATAGACTTTCTACAAAGGCTTCGCTAGAAGAGCTTGATAGTCTTTCTACCCTTTCTTCGTCTATTTCATCGTTCTCGTCTTTCTCTACCTCGATGTAAATCTTATACTCTACTTTCTTCTCCTTTTTCTCAGCCGGTCTATGTTTCTCTGTTAGTTGCTTCGACTCAGTACTTATTTTAACAGGTTTTATGAATCTTCTATTCCTAACAAGAATCGAACCACCTTCTAGTTTAACTCTGTACGACCTGTCCCTTTCTTGACAGATTACAACGCCCGGGGTCCAGATTGACTTAGGACTTCGCTGTACATAGACCTTGGCATTGTCTGCTATTTTTGGTAGTTCTTTGGAATTTCTAGCATTATAATACTTTTGCTCAGTTTTTTGGAGTTTCTCTACTGTTTTGGTCATTTCATTAGTTACTACTTTTGGTTTCAAAGATTTTTCTGTGTATGGTAGTTTGGATCTAAGTTTCCTAGACATTAACGCTTCGGCTGGTGAAACATTTCCCAGAATAGGAGTGTTTCGGTAATGCAACAGTGCTAAGTTTATGTCTTTTTTTTCCTCTAGTACTTTTTTGAACATCGCTTTTGCAGTTTGAATGTTTCTCTCCGCCATTCCATTCGACTGTGCGTGAGTCGGTGACGACGTTTTGTGATCGAACTCATAATCTGTATAAAATTCTTCGAATTCTGCTGAAGTGAATTGAGTTCCGCCATCCGATATCACAGTCTGTGGAATGCCGTGTCTAGCAAAAATTTCCTTCATTTTGTTAATCACGTTCAGACTGGTTGTGGTATTTCCGAGCTCTGCGACTTCAGGGTACTTAGAGAAGTAATCTATAAGCAATAAATATTTCTTTCCCCTTAGCTCGAAAATATCACAGCCTATTTTGTTCCAAGGTAGGCTCGGAATCTCGTGTGACTTCAACGGTTCTCTATTTTGTGACTTGGCGTATTTTAGACACAACGGACACTCGGCAACTTTTTGTTTGATCTGATTAATCATTCCAGGCCAATATATTGATTCTTGAGCTAATTTAAGACATTTATTCACGCCCAAGTGGCTGTAGTGGACTCTTTCAAGCATTTCGTTTTGCATGCTTTCTGGTATGACTACACATTGTCCTTTAAAAACTAACTCGTCCACTATTACCAGTTCGTCTTTGAATTGACTGTAGATTTTAACCCTATCGTCAAGTTTTTTGTTGTTGTTCGGCCAACCTGTTTTTATAACCCTTTTTAATTCTGTCAATTCTTGGTCTTTGTCTGTTTCAGTCACTAGCTCACGCTTTCTTTCAGCAGATACGTTTATTTGACAGTTTATTAGGCATACTTGTGACTCTATTTCTTCTTCCCATTGGGTTATGTTCTGCTCTTTAATGTACGCTCTGGAAAGTGCATCAGCTAGTATAAGTTGTTTGCCTGGTTTGTATTTTACTACTATGTCCCACTTACGTAGTTGAAGCATCATTCTTTGTAATCGCGCGGGACACTTGTTAAGTGGTTTTTTCACTATCGAAATCAGGGGTAGATGGTCTGTTTCTACTGTGACTTTTTTCCCGTAAATGTATTCGTGGAATTTGTTCAATCCGAAGCAAATAGCCAATAATTCTTTCTCAATTTGGGCGTACCTTGTCTGAGTTTCGGTTAGTGCTTTTGAAGCGTATGCACAAGGTAAGTTATTTTGCATTAGAACGGCACCCAACCCTGACTTCGATGCGTCTACAGAGACCGTGGTCTCTTTAGTTACGTCGAAGTATTGCAGTACTGGATGACTGCTTAGTATAGTTTTTATTTCTTGCAACGCCTGGGCATGCTCTGGCGTCCACTGAAATTCGATTTCTTCTTTTAATAAGGCCCTGAGCGGTGCTGTTTTATCTGAAAGATTTTGTACAAACTTCCCTACGTAAGTTAACATTCCAACTAATCTTTGTACGTCAGTTTTATTTTCAGGTTGCTGGAAGTTTGTAATAGCTCGAATTTTTTCTTCGTTTGGGTGCATGCTCTTGTCAGTGATAACGTGACCCAGGTACTTGATTCTATCTTTCCCGAACTTGCATTTGTCTAGATTAAATCGAACATTGTTTTCCTTAGCCAGTTGAAATACCTTGGCAAGTCTTTCATCGTGTTCCTCTTTAGTTTTACCCCAGACTATTATGTCATCAATATACACTTCGGCACCCTCCATGTCAAAGATTGCTTTGAATCCGTCTTGGAAGACTTCGGGGGCTGATTTTATACCATAAGGCTGTCTCAAGAACTTATATCTGCCGAACGGTGTGCCGAAGGTGCATAAATTTGCGCTTTCTTCATCTAATTTGATCTGGTAAAACCCGTTAATATATATTGTAGATTCGTGACCATTGGGTTGTAATTAAGAGAAATTCGTCGGAGAAGGTCATAAAAACATTTATTGTGATGGGCGACGTTTCGACCGGGCCCGGCCGGTCATCTTCAGGCTATAATAGTACATTGTGTATCAAGGGCGCAAAACACTATTTTTCGAGTGTGAAATTTGCAGTACGAGCCGAAGGCGAGTGTACTGCAATCACACTCGCCAAAATAGCCTTGCGCCCGTGTTGCACACGATTTTTTTCTCAACACCTGGTCTGCGAAAATGCCTCTTTTGAGACCGAGTGAGCGGGCGCAAAACGGAACTTTGCGCCCGAGGACAGGAAAAGAGTCGTTTGCGCCCGCTTTAGGCGGGCGCAAAGCACATTTCCGCCCGAGGGCCGAAAAGATCTGTTTTGCGCCCGCTCAATAGGTATGAAAAGTGGCATTTTGCTACCAGGTGTGAGAAAAAAATTTTTCTTATTTGTAGCTTAATCATATAATTGGGAATTTACAATATGGTAACATTATTATAATTAAATAGTACTTTCTTGGGTTTCTCAGGTCAATGAAAACAACATCGTTAACGTTTCGACCCCGAAGAGGGCCCTCTTCAGAACTGTAAATTGTTATTTATTCATAATATAGCATTTCATAATATCGCATAATTAACATTGTGAGAAAAAATTATATGTACTTACAATTATGTATTCATTTATATAATATACTTGTCGAAAACTATTAGGTTAGCTCATCATTTTTTTTCTCACAATGTAAATTATGCGATATTATGAAATGCTATATTATGAATAAATAACAATTTACAGTTCTGAAGAGGGCCCTCTTCGGGGTCGAAACGTTAACGATGTTGTTTTCATTGACCTGAGAAACCCAAGAAAGTACTATTTATTGAAAGGAGATAAGGTCAAAAAAGAAGATTTATTAATTATTATAATTACTTAAAGATTCAGAAAAAACTTACTCGTGACACCCTACTGCGATGCGTATACCTTGACGCTTACGTAGGAAGTGATTCGAACTTGGTTAGCGATCGCTCGATAGGTAATAGATAGAATCAATATTGACAGAAATTCAATCGATAGTCTCATGTAGGCGGTTCATTCAAATTCAAAATTCCAGAGTATAGGTGACTAAGATTCTGTATATCAGTACGTTTATTGACAGTATTGTTCTTGGAAATGTGTATCATTTCTTTAATCAGTCTCTTATTCAAGATGTTTTCCGAATCAACGACATGTACATTTTCGAAGTCGAAAACATGCCCTTTTGTGAGCGAATGGTGCGCCAAAGCGGATTTTTCAATGTCCTTGGATTTTACATCATATTTGTGGCCTCTCATGCGATTTTTAAGATGTTGTTTTGATTGGCCTATGTAGCACTGTGGACATGTTTTACAGTTGACTTTGTATATGGTGTTGATGCGGTCCATGGTCGGTATTTTAGATTTAAGGTTTGTGAAGAGACTCGAAGTAGTGCGAGACACCTTGCAAGTAGTGAATATCCCTTCCTTCCTGAGGATGTGTTGGATGCGTGGTGTTAGATTTTCGATAAAAGGTAGGGAACATAGAATTTTGTTGTTATTGTTGTCGTTACTTTTCCAGTTGATGCTGTTATAGTGTTTCCGAACTCTTTCTTTTTTTATCTGATTTATCAGCGATAGTGGATATCCATTATTTTGCAAGGTGTCTACAACAAGCTTGATGTTTTGTTTTCTAAATTTTGGGTGAGATAATCCGATGCATCTATCAAATAGCCCTGTTATTACACTTTTCTTGTGCTGTAAAGGATGACTAGAAGTGAAATGTAGGTATCTTCCTGACCACGTATCCTTTCTATACCAGTTTGTTATAATTCGGTTGTTCTCATTAATTACCCATGTGTCAAGGAAGCTGATACGTTTTTCATTCTCTAGTTCATAGGTGAAGTTCAATCTTGGGTGATAGTTATTGAATTTGTGTAGTAATGTAGTAACATTGTCTCTATGAACGCACGTGAGAATGTCATCAACATATCGCTTGTAAAAGGTGAGTTTAAACGGTAATTTGTTTACGATTTCCTGCTCTATATTTTCCATGACCAAATTTGCCACCACCGGGCTGATGGGGGAGCCCATCGCTACACCAAAAATTTGTTTGTAGTGTGTACCATCATGTACGAAGTATGTGGAATTCAGACATAGTTTGATTGCGTTGATAAAACCCTTTTTGTCAATCTTGGTGTGTTGTTGTATCTTATTCCAGTTTTTGCCAATCACTGCTAGAGCCAAGTTGATGGGGATGTTGGTGTATAAAGAAGCTACGTCTAGCGATATTAATACGTGGTCAGGCGGGATATCGATGCCTCTAACTTTATTAACGAATGACCAGGAATCTTTCACGTGAAAATCTGATTTTCCGACTATATTAGAGAGAACACCAGCACAAAATCTAGCTAACTTATATGTTGGTGCGTTTGTGTTCGAAACGATAGGCCTTAGTGGTATGTTAGGTTTGTGTATTTTCGGTAGAAAATACATTTTTGGAGGCAGCGAGTTATGAGTTTTGAGATTTCGGGACATGGATTGAGAGATGTAATTTTTCTTACACCATTGGTTTACGATGTCATTGGCTTGTTTCTCGATATTTTTAGTAGGATCTTTGTTAATCGTTTGATATGTTGTGGTATCATTCAGTAATTCTTGACTTTTCGCTAGATATTGTGTTCTTTCCATTATAACTGTGATATTTCCCTTGTCCGCTTTAGTGATCAGAAGGTTTTTATGTTTGTTCAGAAATTCTCTGGCGGATTTGAATTTGTCTATTTCTATTCTAGATTTTTCTTGATTTCCTACTGGTTTTTTATTATAGTTCGAAATAACAGATACTACTTCTGACCTGACAATGTCTTTGGTTTTCGGAAGGTTTCCTGTTAGAGCAAGTTCCACGGATGAGATTATATCGCTGATCGGAATATTGGGTTTATCTGTAGGAATGCCGTGTTTTGGTCCTAATGCCAACAGATTATTAATATCCTGCGGTATGTTTGTGTTAGTAAGGTTTACACACCAATTGTGAGGAGTCTCTATCGGAGAATGTTGCATTTCAGTTCTAGTTTACTAAGTTTTTGTATGCTATTTTCCTTGATTTGTTGGAAGACGGTTTCATATCTGTGTGAATCGGCTTGGAATTTGTCTAATTCTTTGTTAGATGGATTGTTGCCATGAAAATGGACAATTTGTTGTTCGAGTGTCTCATTCAAGGATTTAACATTGCAATAACAGTTGGAGATTTCTAGATTGAGTATCGTTTTTTGTAGGTTATGTAGAGCAGTTTTAAATGTTTTTTCATTCTTCAGATGAGCTAAGTTCTTTGGAGAAAATTGTAGAAATTTAGGGATTATCCCTTTCTGTCTGCATTTGATGAGAAAAACTCTACGATTCTTCGCTTTGGCAATTTTTACTCGAGTTTTCCAAATCTTATTGCTAGTTACTTTAGCTTTAAGGTTAGGTTGTGGATTCCTTTTCTTAGAAGACGGCATGTTGATCGAGGTTAAGTAGCAGACATCCCTCGTGTTGCATGCTCGTTGTTGGCTGTGACGTCCAACTTGATGTAATCCGAGGTAGATCAATATTGTAGATTCGTGACCATTGGGTTGTAATTAAGAGAAATTCGTCGGAGAAGGTCATAAAAACATTTATTGTGATGGGCGACGTTTCGACCGGGCCCGGCCGGTCATCTTCAGGCTATAAAAAATTTTTCTTATTTGTAGCTTAATCATATAATTGGGAATTTACAATATGGTAACATTATTATAATTACTTAAAGATTCAGAAAAAACTTACTCGTGACACCCTACTGCGATGCGTATACCTTGACGCTTACGTAGGAAGTGATTCGAACTTGGTTAGCGATCGCTCGATAGGTAATAGATAGAATCAATATTGACAGAAATTCAATCGATAGTCTCATGTAGGCGGTTCATTCAAATTCAAAATTCCAGAGTATAGGTGGTGGCAAATTTGGTCATGGAAAATCTAGAGCAGGAAATCGTAAACAAATTACCGTTTAAACTCACCTTTTACAAGCGATATGTTGATGACATTCTCACGTGCGTTCATAGAGACAATGTTACTACATTACTACACAAATTCAATAACTATCACCCAAGATTGAACTTCACCTATGAACTAGAGAATGAAAAACGTATCAGCTTCCTTGACACATGGGTAATTAATGAGAACAACCGAATTATAACAAACTGGTATAGAAAGGATACGTGGTCAGGAAGATACCTACATTTCACTTCTAGTCATCCTTTACAGCACAAGAAAAGTGTAATAACAGGGCTATTTGATAGATGCATCGGATTATCTCACCCAAAATTTAGAAAACAAAACATCAAGCTTGTTGTAGACACCTTGCAAAATAATGGATATCCACTATCGCTGATAAATCAGATAAAAAAAGAAAGAGTTCGGAAACACTATAACAGCATCAACTGGAAAAGTAACGACAACAATAACAACAAAATTCTATGTTCCCTACCTTTTATCGAAAATCTAACACCACGCATCCAACACATCCTCAGGAAGGAAGGGATATTCACTACTTGCAAGGTGTCTCGCACTACTTCGAGTCTCTTCACAAACCTTAAATCTAAAATACCGACCATGGACCGCATCAACACCATATACAAAGTCAACTGTAAAACATGTCCACAGTGCTACATAGGCCAATCAAAACAACATCTTAAAAATCGCATGAGAGGCCACAAATATGATGTAAAATCCAAGGACATTGAAAAATCCGCTTTGGCGCACCATTCGCTCACAAAAGGGCATGTTTTCGACTTCGAAAATGTACATGTCGTTGATTCGGAAAACATCTTGAATAAGAGACTGATTAAAGAAATGATACACATTTCCAAGAACAATACTGTCAATAAACGTACTGATATACAGAATCTTAGTCACCTATACTCTGGAATTTTGAATTTGAATGAACCGCCTACATGAGACTATCGATTGAATTTCTGTCAATATTGATTCTATCTATTACCTATCGAGCGATCGCTAACCAAGTTCGAATCACTTCCTACGTAAGCGTCAAGGTATACGCATCGCAGTAGGGTGTCACGAGTAAGTTTTTTCGGAATCTTTAAGTAATTATAATAATGTTACCATATTGTAGATTCCCAATTATATGATTAAGCTGCAAATAATAAAAATTTTTTATAGCCTGAAGATGACCGGCCGGGCCCGGTCGAAACGTCGCCCATCACAATAAATGTTTTTATGACCTTCTACGACGAATTTCTCTTAATTAAAACCCGTTAGTTGCGTCTAAACTGCTGAACACTTTAGCGCCTGCTAGTTTGGACGTTATTTGCTCAAAGGTTGGAATTTGGTAGTATTCGCGTTTTATAACTTCATTTAGATCTTCCGGATCTAAACAGATACGTAATTTACCATTGGGTTTCCTGACAATGACAAGAGCATTCACCCAGTCCGAAATTCCTTGAACTTTTTGAATTATTTCAGCTTTCTCTAAATCGTCCAAGGTGCTTTTGAGTTTGTCTTTGATGTGAACAGGTACTTTCCTCGTCGGGTGTACTACGGGTTTTGCGTTTTTTTCTAACTCTATGTGATAAGGCTTATCGATACACCCTATCCCAGTAAATATCGCTTTGTTTTCTTTGACAAACTTCCCGTAGTCAGCTTCGATTGTGTCGATTGCTTCTACTTTCTTTATTAAATTGAGATCGACCAATGAGTGTAACCCTAGCAACGGTTTTTTGTCCGTATCCACAACATAGAAATTGAGATTGTGTTTGTGTGAGCCGTTGTAGCAGGTTAGATTGCATCTACCTCTAACTTTGAGCAGATCTCCCGAATAAGCTGTCAATTCAGCGTTTGTTCCTTCTATCAGGCTCTTTGCTAACCCCAAACTTTCAAACGTGGAGGTTGGTATGATGTTAACAAACGCGCCGGTATCTACCCAGATAACAATCGTGCCACGCACAATACCCGCACGGTGTGCGGGAGCACTTATGCGTACGAAATAGCATCATTCTTGCTAGCACGAACTGATGTAGCACAACGTGCGTGCACACTGAGGTTTATCAATGCTCACAAAATTTATCACAGCACTCTAATCTCGCACTGTGCCTGCATTATTCCCGCACGTGTGCGTCGCGCACGACGTGCAAGACATATGCCGCTCCATGGAGGACGCATCAGCGTGGTGATCTGCACTCACGCATGCAGGACGATCCGCACAGGTGCGCTCACCCTGCGTGCACTGTGCAGGCATTTTGTTATCTGGGTAGTTTGAAATTTATCAACTTGTTGTTGATTTTTAGACCGTGAACCCACTCTTTTGACTCTACGTTATTGATACCTATTCTACCTATGAATAGACTCTCGCTAACATCTTCAACTTCTCTTATTTCGTCTACATTATCTTCTTGTAGTTCGTGTACCTTGTTTTGACTCTCACTTCTTTTCTTTTTGAAACATTTACTCGCAAAGTGATTTGGTATGTTGCAGAAGGCACAAATTTTACCGTATGCTATGCATTTGTTAATCGGGTGTGTTTTACCGCAGTTATTACAGTCGCTTATCTGTTTGTTTTTCCCGAAGCTGTTGCTGCTGCCATGTTGCTTCTGTCTGCCGTCCGGCGTTGGGCCGTTGTTGTGGTTATTCTTCCCTCCGGACGCTCCACCGCCATGTTGTTTTCTCCCATGCCTGATAGCGTCTATTTCGTTGACGACGCTGGCTGTAGCTCCTCGTTCCATGTCGTCGCTTCTTTCTTTCAACATTTCGATTATCAGACAGCGCTCGACTGCTTTTTCCAGGGTTAATTCATCTTCGCGGAGAAGCTGCTCACGTATCGTCGAATTGGACACGCCGCAGATGATCATTGTCTTTATTAGGCTATCTTGCAGGTTCTCGAGCTTGCATTTCATGGCTCTGTCTTTCAATTCTGTTATGAATTGTTCCAGCGTCTCTCCCGATTGTTGCTTGTACGAAAAGAATTTGTATCTCTCGTAGGAAAGATTTTCTTTAGGCAGAAAATGTGCTTCAAATTTTTGTATTAGTATCGCAATTTTGTCCTTCTCATTGTCTTGGAAGGTGAACGTCCTGTAGATTTTGAAGCCCTCTTCTCCGATGTAGTGTAGTAATTGTGCGCACTGCGTGGCTTCAGATTTTTTGTTAATTTCTGTAGCCACGAGGTAATTCTCGAAGCGCGACCGCCAGATTTTCCAGTTTTCGGCCACATTTCCCGTCATGCTCATGGGCGAAATTCCTCTGCTGTCTCCCATTTCGGAAGCGTATTTGTATTTCTGAGTTCCACAGTACTTAATTATTGCAATTTCCTCATCACTAGGCCGACTGCGCCATGTAAAGGTTATGGGTTGTAATTGATGGTCTACTCAGGTTGGGGTCATGACAACAACTGTGTTTATTCTCCTCGAGTCCCTAGTTGTAGATGGCGCCCGCTTACATTAAGTGTGGTGCTGCCATCTACGTTACACGTTACACTTTCTTACCCGTTCTTTCTTCCCGTTCTTACTTCCACAATACAGTGTGCACCGCGGGCGCAGGAATTTTCACTCCCTCGGTGTAGTTTGCGAACCTCGTGTTCAGCGATTCGGGGTCCTCTCCTCTCCCTCGTGCAGCAAACTACACACTCGGGAGCGAAAATGTCCTTTGTTCCCTTGGTGCACAATATACTATTACGAGTGACTGTATGGAATCCGTCGATTTCTGTATTGGTTCCAAAATTTTTGGCACTTTCGAGCATCTTTTGAAGACACCGTTCGGTTCAGAAGATTATCGGTTCAATTTGCTCTATCTTCAAATTTCCCACTCTTCGTAATTTCCAAGTTCCTAAGCTAGTCTGATCCCTTCTGACGTCACGATCACTTTGCAATCGATTTTCCAATTTCATATAATACATTTCGATGAAATTTATGGGCATCATGGGGCTCCCGCCTGATATCCTCACAGAACTTCGATATACGGTCGAAAACTTACTTCACTTTTTCTAACCACGTCTCAACGTTTTCCAAGTCGATTAAATAATTCTTATCAACCGTTAATTCGAATGACGTGATGTGTGAATTAATCGTAACATCATCTGAGCAAATATTACCATAATCTCGTGTGCTGAAAGATATTTAGGAAAACTTGTGCAAACTTTGTTACGTCGCGTGTCTAATGGCATGAGGTCGTAAGAGCCAAAAACGCGATTTTGGTGGCACAAGGTCGTATAATTTTTTTTTCCCGCCATTCGCTCTGTAAACAGCCAAAACTTATAGATCAATTGAAATTACGAGATCGAAAAATGTAAGTGCAAAAGGTCATAAGTTTGGCGGATACGTCGTTCTTTCATTACAATTTTTGAGCAAAAATAAAAAACAACGGGAAGGCAAAACGTCGTAAGCTCCATTTTTTTAATGATTTTTAATGATTTTTCCAAATATATAGCTGTAAAAACTCGTAAAACGCAAAGATAAATCGGAAAAACGACCGTTTCGAAAATTTATGAAAAGAAATACTAAGATAAAAGCAGAAGGACGTAAGCGCACTTTATATTTTTTTTTCATTTTTCATGATTTTTTAAAATAGCTGTAGAAACTCGCAAGACGCAAAGACAAATTGAAAGAACGAACATTTTAAAAAATTCAATAAAAAATATTGGCAGTTAAAAGCGGAAGGTCGTAACCGCCATTTTGATTTTTTTTTCAATTTTTCATTATTTTTCCAAATAGCTGTAAAAACTCGTGAATCGCAAAAAAAAATCGAAATCGACGTCGTTTCGAAAAATTCGATAAAAGAAATCGCAGTTAAAAGCAAAAGGCCGTATCCGCCCAACTCACGACCTTTTGCACTTACATTTTTCGATCTCGTAATTTCAATTGATACGTTTCGAACGTTTTCACAGCGATTGGCGTGAACAAAAAAATTATACCACTTTATGCCAGTATAAACAGCAAAACGTCGTATAATGGCGCTTACGTCCTTATGTCATTAGACACGCGACATACGTTACCAATGTTTTGTTCATCGCCTACGTTAAGTTATCGACGTGGTAGGGGGTCTCTCTGCTGTATATAAATACGACGGATCGGACGAATTCTAAGCAGAAACCTATTTCTAACGAAGTAAGTGACTACCTTCAACATGAACAAGATCGTCTGCCTTCTTGTCGCCTCATTGCTGTGCGTGGGTGTTGCGAGCGGTAAGTTACAGACCAATAGCACATGCTCGAACGTTCTATTTTCCAATACAATGAAACCTCGATTATACTTATTTCAATCGGGTACGCTAGAAAACACATACATGTAAGTGAAAATAACGTAAAAAAAAAAAACTAATTGAGAGTCAAGTGGTTCGATAGCTTCCACGTCAGCATTGCAATTTCACACACATCATCAGCAGGTGAAAAAAACTTGTTCTGTAGATAAACGTAGAAATATTTTTGCATCAAGGAGTAAAATATTCTCGATACAACAAGGATACAATATTCAATCTGAAAATATTTGAATTATTGATTTCAATTCGAACTGGACGTATATCGGAAGCAATCAATTTTTCAAGTATTGTGTCTCGAAATATTTAACAGCATACTTATTTTGTTATGCCTACATTTTCGTATCACATAAAGTAAAATTTAAAAACGTAAAATCGTACCGAAGTGGAAAATCGACCATTCATCGCACTCATGTATATCAAGAGCAATCAACTTTTGAAGTGTTGTGTCACGAAATATCGCGTGTCTAATGACATAAGGACGTAAGCGCCATTATACGACGTTTTGCTGTTTATAATGGCATAAAGTCGTAGAATTTTTTCTTCACGCCAATCGCTCTGAAAACGTTCGAAACGTATCAATTGAAATTACGAGATCGAAAATGTAAGCGCAAAAGGTCATAAGTTGGGCGGATATGACCTTCTGCTTTAACAACCAATATTTTTTATCGAATTTTTTTAAATTGTCGTTCTTCCAATTTATCTTTGCGTTTTACGAGTTTTTACAACTATTTGGAAAAATCATTAAAAATCATGAGAAAAAATGGCGCTTAGGGGACGTCCATAAATTACGTGAGGCATTTAGGGGGGGGAGGGGGTCGAGCCGAATCTCACCCCAGCAAACACAGAACTGCCGAAATCATAATGGCCCAGCACTGGCAGTGCTGGCAATGTGATGGTATAGGCAAGCCTTTGCTACGCCACTACATGTGAGATAGTGGTATTTCGGTAAAATTTGTCCGGTATCCAACCATTGACGGGACGATGTCGGTGACCAAGTACTGGTTTCCTGCAGGGCATTTTGCAACTTGCCACAACCGAGTTGCCGTCACTTCACCCGTATGAACAACATATGCACGCCTGTATTTTGATGACGCAGTTCGCACGCGTCTTGGCGCGTCTTCCTACGTGAATAATATAATTACTCAGTGCATTCAAGGAGCGGGAATGGAAAAGATGCCGTCCACGGGTAACTCAAAGTATTCAGTTAAACTACATTTGCTCGGAATTCAACCTTAAATTCAATAATGAGCATTCTGAGAGATAAAGGATAAGAGAATTTTGAGGTTATGATTCGACTTTTAGGTAAATTGTCTGCTTACTGAGCACGGAGATAGTCTTCATGTTACTGAGGTTCATTTTTGCCTGTTGCGAGCCAAGATGGCTTAAAACAGTAAATATCCCTTCAAAAAAAAAAGTCAAGGTGGCAAGTCTACAGAGATATCAAGAAAACTGTCCAGGAAACTATTCAGTTGACAAAGCTAGAAGGCAAATTGAAAAATTATGAAAAATTGAGGTTATGTGCATAATTTGATAATTCTTATCATGCACAAAATTGGTAATGGCGCAGTACCGTATTTCCGTAACTCTATGATAACGGTTCGATAACAGCAGCCTTATCAACTCCGGTGCTGGTTAAATACCGATAATTTGACAGGCTACTGCAACCGTTATTCTTGCGGTGCGGTGAAGGTAAGACGAAATCGATTGCACAAATTTGTCACATAGCCATCACTGGTTCGGTACAACAGTATAATACCGGTCTTGCCTTCAGTGGCCCGGCTGTCGGCCACTGTGACACTATGGTGCTGGGCCATCACAAATCTTCCGGCAGCGGTTCGGCACCTTTAGTATCGGCGTTCCTCCACCTAACCAGTAATGGCCCTGCAATCTGTGTTTGCTGGGACCCAATCTCACGTAGGGGAGAACTCATAAATTACGTTTTTTTATTAGAAATTCAACGCAATCAAGCAAAATACGCATTTTGAAAAATCTCACGTGAGATTAGGGGGGGGGGAGGGGGTCGAGCCAAATCTCACGAAATCTCACCAAGGGGCGAGGGGGAGTCGAAAAATCGCAAGAATCGCCTCACGTAATTTATGGACGCCCCCACGACGTTTTGCCTTTATATACGTTGTTTTTTATTTTTCCTTAAAAATTGTAATGAAAGAACGACGTATCCGCAAAACTTATGACCTTTTGCACTTACATTTTTCGATCTCGTAATTTCAATTAATTTATACGTTTTGGCCGTTTTCAGAGCGAACGGCGGGAAAAAAAAAATTATACGACCTTTTGCCACCAAAATCGCGTTTTTGGCGCTTAAGACCTCATGCCATTAGACACGCGATATTTAACAGCACACTTAACATTTTGTAGCACGTATGTTCTGCAGGTGGTAAAATTCATTGCATCGTTAAAAATAAAAGCTATGCGTACGTCGTCACGATATAGATAAAATGTGTTTTTTGAACGTTATGCTCTTTGTTTGGAACCATTTTATTCTCTACATTCCATGCTACACGGAATGTTCAAACCATTTTCAACATGCAGGTTCCACTCGATTCGTCAAGTATTGTCATGATATCCTGATTTTTGTTTCAGGAGTCAACCCATTCGTGGCTGCCACAGTCCACAGTAAGTTAAAAATACAGAGATTTTCGATAATGACAGATATTCACTTGTGTTCCGTGCCATGCCACGTATAGTATATATATATGTCATAAATTATGTGCAGTACGCTGCAGTCCCAAACTGCGGGTGGCCCTTCGGGTCTGCCTGCAGTTTGGTGACATAAGCCAGGTCTTCTCTGGAAGTGTTTTCTTCAAGAGAAGACAAAGGCGCAAAATCCTGGGAATGGAAAGCGTCCATGTGAGTAGCACGTGAGGACCGTTTCAAGTCACCCCTACTAGGAGGTGGCTTAGCGATCCTCTGCCAAAGCATGGGCGCTTCCACCCCCGCGAAGGCCTTCTAGAAGGGGGCAATCGCTTCAAAACTAAAAATAAGAAATGAACGGTCAGTAGCGAACAAGCAGTCGTCAAGGCGACAAGCAACCCAGAATCGCCAAGGCGATCAGCTACTCGTACTTAAAAACTAATTCAAGACCGTCAAGGCGGCAACGCGTATAGACCGAATCCATTTCAAATCGGGCAGGCTGGAAATCGTGATATCATGAAATTTTTTCAAATTGAAATATGTTGTTGTTTGAAGAAAAAAAAGCGACCCGTATTTTTTCGTTTTGGAAAAAAAAATTTTGCTACGAAGTTACGGCTATTTCAACATTTAATCGAGCGCTACCAAAGTTCTTGACAGAGGAACACTTTTTTTCTTAATAACGCTATATCTGCAGAACGGATGATCGCAAATAATTCATCTTGGTCTCATTTTGTAGAGTTTTTCGTACTCTTTTGGAATTCGAAGAAAAATTTGAGGATTTTTGAAAATTGACGGAATGACGTTCATTTTTCGAAAATTAGGGAAACCCGATTTTCTCGAAAAGTGATTTTTTTATTTTCTCAAAAATTTCACACAATATGTGGGGTGATATGACGGATATATCCTCGAAGTTTCATCGATGCTAAAACACTGCTTCATATCGAGAAAAAATATGTCGTGCGTCACTGAAATTCGTCAATTCCTGTGCTGGTGTCGACTTTGTGGGTTTCTTTGAGATGTGTACAGATTTTTCGATCCAAATAATATTACTAAAACTTGATACATACGTACCTGAGGGAGTAAATGACCAAATGCCGTATGATGTATAACATCGTAGACCGAATATTGATCTGCTAATAAAGACTACCACGAAAAAAATACAAAATTAAAAATCAGGGATTTATTGTAGTAATAACAATATCGTATAATAATATTGTTGAGTATGCTTCTATTTTCGTGGTATGATATACAGTGAGGTATAGGGAATCAAATGTTAAAATGCAACAAAAATGTGAACGGGACAGAAATGCGTGCAAAACGAAAGTAACAACAATGCGGATGAAAAAAGTTTGCAAAAGACAAAAGATGAAAAAAGAAGAAAAATGGAAAAAGATTATGGATGATCGATGTGTCAGATTGTCACCGATCCAAATGTATGGTTAATCTATCAGATTGTTACCGATCATCGATCTGTCAGGATTAGATTTTGTTTAAACTTTATTTTAAGAGAATTCAAATCAAAATGCGACAGATACAAATTTATCAAGACAGAATGCACTAACAAGGGGAAGCTAGATGCGAGGGGTGACCGATTCGGAACATCTTTCGCCCACATGTAGGGTGCACCTAGGGGTGTACCAGGTCCAAGTAATATGGCGCGCTTCTCAGCCGTTTTCGAGATAGAAAAAATCGAGAATTTTCGAGCAGTCATATACTATTTGCGTACGACCGAGTACCACGAGCGCGTAGCGTAGTCAGCAACGTCTCCGCTTCGTAAACGCTGGATCGCCGGATCGAATCCCGGTGTCGACACTTTTTTTTTCTTTTTTTTTTTTCAAATATTTCATTTCTACGGCAGCTGCTATGCGAATAACTTATTATCTTTTCTCTTATTCTATTCCATTCATATAAAATATCTCTGTAAATCAATGAAGAAATATTCAAGTATGAAAAAGGTGCATAGTTCGTGATTCCCAGGTCTTGTATTCCATGAAGGATGTAGGTAGTTATTGCTTTCCGTGTTTCTACGATAAGTACCACCCTAGTTCTTGCACTATTGATAATGAATGAAACGCCAATAAAAAGTTTGATTTTTCTTTGGTAACACATGGATTTATTCGTCACGATTCTTTGCCTACCTTCCACCTCAATACCAGCACCTCGTTATTCCTTATTCCTACATAATAATCCACAATAAAAAAAATATATACATTAATTCATCGAAATAATAAGTTATTCGCATAGCAGCTGCCGTAGAAATGAAATATTTGAAAAAAAAAAAGAAAAAAAAAGTGTCGACACCGGGATTCGATCCGGCGATCCAGCGTTTACGAAGCGGAGACGTTGCTGACTACGCTACGCGCTCGTGGTACTCGGTCGTACGCAAATAGTATATGACTGCTCGAAAATTCTCGATTTTTTCTATCTCGAAAACGGCTGAGAAGCGCGCCATATTACTTGGACCTGGTACACCCCTAGGTGCACCCTACATGTGGGCGAAAGATGTTCCGAATCGGTCACCCCTCGCATCTAGCTTCCCCTTGTAAGAACGAGAGAACAGGTGACATCTTCAATGCCTTCAGAGGCTTGCATTACACACAAGTTCTGTAGATTTTATCATTATATTATTATTAGCATTGAAAATGCTTCCGTTTTTGGGTCAGTAGTGAGGTCTGTGGGATCAAATCTTGAAATGATGCATCGGAAGCGATGCAACGGAAGCGATGCAACGGAAGTGCGTAATGAAAAGTTGAAGAAATAAATAATAAAAGAACAAAAACAATAGAACGAGGGACATTTAGATGATGTAGATTTCACTGTGCACATAATGATTCTTAGTGTAATCATAGATGGCAATAGTAATAGCGCAGCATGTAATTAACCGCTGCGTGAAAAAAGTTTATAAATAAATAAATTAACAAAAACAATAGAACGAGGGACATTTCGGTAATGTAGATTTCACGGTGCAAATGATGATTCGTACCATAATCATAGATGGCAATAATAATAGCGCAGCATGTAAATTCAGAGATTCAGATGAAAAAATGCACGAAAACTAAGATAACGAAGGACATTTTCAATGCATCAGCTGCTTGCGTTACATGCAAGATCTGTAGATTTTATACTATTATATTATATTTTTTTATAGATATAGTATTTAATATTATGTAGTTACGATCATATTATTATTGTACGATATTGTTATTACTACAATTAATCCCTGATTGTAAATTTTGTATTTTTTTCGTGGTAGTCTTATACATCATACGGTATTTGGCCATGTACTTCCTCAGGTACGTATGTATCAAGTTTAGGTAATATTATTTGGATCGAAAAATCTGTACACATCTCAACGATGCTCACAAAGTAGACACCAGCACAGGAATTTACGAATTTCAGTGACGCACGAAATTTTTTTTTCTCGATATGAAGCAGTGTTTTAGCATCGATGAAACTCATAGGATATATCCGTCGTATTACCCCACATATTGTGTAAAATTTTTGAGGAAATAAAAAAATCACTTTTCGAGAAAAACGGGTTTCCCTAATTTTCGAAAAATGAACGTCATTCCGTCAATTTTCAAAAATCCTCAAATTTTTCTTCGAATTCCAAAAGAGTGCAAACAACCCTAGAAAATGAGACCAAGATGAAGTATTTGCGATGATCCGTTCCGCAGATATAGCGTTATCAAGAAAAAAAGTGTTCCCTTTCCAAGAACTTTGGTAGCGCACGATTTAATGTTCAAATAGCCGTAACCTCGTAGCAAGATTTTTTTTTCCAAAACAAAAAAATAGGGGTCACTTTTTTTTCGTCGAACAACAACATATTTCAATTTGAAAAAATTCCGTGAAATCACGATTTCCATTTTAGCCTTGCCTGCCCGATTTGAGATGGATTCGGTCTATACTAAAACATCGTCAAGGCGATTATACGCGTTAATAAGTAACTTCAATCAAGTCCGTTAAGGCGGCACAACATTACTACCACAAATAGCATCACCAATAGTTGTCACTAAATTCATATTTCCATATAACAAATAAGCTGTACACAATATATCCACATACAAAAAAAAACATAAACTTTTCATTGAAATACCTATCCAAGGACGTTGTAGGCGGATAGGAGGGGATTTCTTTACGCCAGTAGGGCACCCCAAACATTTGGTCCTTCGAGCCGGATAGTTTGTGATATTACGGGTTTTATAAAAAGTGAAGTTTACAGTGACATTCAAGTTCTACTAAAAACTGAAAAATAAAATTTTTATGATAATTTATCAACGAGAATATCTCTCAAATAAATTCAGTGAAGTTATTTATCCAAATCAGATAGCTTGCCTAAAAATGTCGCGAGTGAGTCTGTGATGTAAGTGCTTCACAAGAATAAACAAGGAAATAGTTTGCAACGATTCCACGGGTCAACAAGAGCTACGTGATCAAGCAGCTTCATCCAAATAATAAAGTGATATAGTTCTCAACGATTCCACGGATCAACATAGAATTCAGTGATCCAGAGACTATAGTATATTCATTACACAATTAAAACGAAGATCTATGCAATCTTCAGCGATTCCACGGTCAACAGAGAACTTCGTGATCGACTACAAATAAACCTGAGGATCTACGTCAGGATTTACGACCCTGACTTCAAGATTCAACCAAGAAGCATACCCAACGCATCTTCAAGGTAAGCTAGTTTATTGATTCACCAGAAAATTCCTTGGTTCCCAATTCCTTGATTCGGTTTCACAATGGCGGACGCTATACAAACAAAAATTGCCAATCTCAAAAATCGGCGCAAGTACTTGAAGGGACAATTAACGCACTTCAATACTTTAGTAACTGGATTCCAAGAAAACCCAGACTCCGACAGAATCAGGGATCAAATAGAACGTGCTAAGAATACCTTCAGCCAATTCGAAGACACACAGAAGGAGCTTGAAGACGTAGATATCGAAACGGATTACTTAGCCTATAGACTCGAAGTATCGGATGATTATTACGAAACACTCGCTTTAGCTAAAAAATTGCTAAGAATCGCGGAAAACGCGGCACGAGCAGAAGCAGCCGAAAATAATCGCGTAGATCCGCCGCCACCTGCAGCACAAGGGTCGGTAGCGGAGAATCAACAGATCAGCGTAATTCGTAAAAAACTACCGGAACTCAGTCCTCCACAGTTCGATGGCCAAGTAGAAAACTGGGCCACGTTTAAGGCTAGATTTACGAATCTAATCCACAATCACGATAGTCTTGCGGACTCCGAAAAATTAGATTATCTTCAGGCGTCTCTTTCGGGTAAGGCAGCGCGGGTAATAGAAGCATTGGATATCACGGGCAATAATTACACAGATGCATGGGACCTCTTGAAGAAAAAATACGACAACACAAGGAAAGCTATGAAGAATCTAGGGCAACCAGTAGAAAATTGGGATGCGCCGATTATATACATAATCTTGTCGAAAATAGGCAAGGGTACAGCGTACCAGTGGGAGGTCACTTTAGAGGACAATAAATTGCCCACGTACACAACTCTCATCGACTTCCTGGCAAAACGTGCGGATTGTGCCGGCCCAACGAAGGGACAGGGCGCCTCCAACAGCGAAGCCAAGGGAAAAAAGTTCAACAAGGGAAAGCACGCAGGTAGAAAGGACGGCGACCCACAGCAGACACATGTGACAACTGCAAAAACGTTCAAATGCACAGTCTGCGAGGAGGCGCACAGTATCTACAAATGTCCTGTTTTTCAAGAACTGTCGGTGGAAGAAAGACTCAAGACGGCACAACGGTTAGCATTGTGTCTCAACTGCCTTCGCGGCAAGCACAAAACAAAAGATTGCAAAAATGAAAGAAAATGTGGTGTCTGCCAGAAGAATCACAATACTTTGCTACATATTGGTCAAGCAGCAGAGCCTCCAGCGCAGGGGTCCGCATGACTAGATGAAGGGAACATGGCTATTTGTAATACAGGCCCGCAGACCTTCGTAGTCAACACAGCTATAAGCCAGCTGATGGTTACCGCGGTAGTCCAAGCAGTCGATCGTAGGAAGAAATTAATACCTTGTCGCGTTCTGCTCGATACATGCTCCACGGTCAATTTCATCACTGAAGAATTCGCAGACGTTTTACAATTAGCAAAAAGCAAATGTTCCATTCCTATAGGAGCTCTCAACGAACTCTCCACTACTTCAAAACATACGGTCACCGTGACTGTTAAATCGCGAATTAACGGATACTCCCGGACTCTTCAATTTCTTACCGTGCCAATCATCTCTGGGTTGGTACCTGGGGTTCAAATCGATCGTACTTCGATTCCGATTCCGAAAAACATTTGCTTAGCGGATCCGGAATTCCATAAACCTGCGCCGGTACAAATGCTTATCAGTTCAGGAACAGCATTGTCCTTGCTTTGCATCGGTCAACACGATTTATCGCCGCCCCAAGGCCCGGATCTATACCTACAAAAAACACAGCTAGGTTGGGTTATTGGGGGGAGCATAGGATCTTCAACTGCATGCAAGAGGAATGCCTGTTATACAACGGATATAACGCCGTTTTGGATCATCGAAGATTTATCTTCAAACAAGCAAAAGACGCTGGAAGAGGTCAACTGTGAAGAACACTTCAACAAACATACAGCGCAGAATGAAGATGGACGGTACGTCGTCGCGCTTCCATTTAACAACAAAAAGGATCAGCTAGGCGCATCCCGCAAGATCGCTCTTCAGAGGCTTGACGCTCTGGAGAGAAAATTCAAGACAAATCCTGAATTCAGGAAACAATATACTGCGGTCATTCAAGAGTACAAGGATCTCGGCCATATGCGAACGGTCGAAAGTGACCTGTACGAGGGTTTCTACCTACCGCACCACGCAGTTATAAAAGAAACTAGCCTGACAACGAAAGTCAGGGTCGTATTCGATGGTTCAGCCTCGTCATCATCTGGTGTCTCGCTCAACGACGCACTGATGGTTGGGCCGACCATTCAAGACGACGTCTTCAGGTTACTCCTACGGTTCAGAGTGCATGCATATGTGCTCACAGGCGACATAGAAAAGATGTATCGACAGGTATTGGTGCGTGAAGAGGATCGGAAGTACCAACGCATACTTTGGTATGACCATAAATCTACTCCTACTACATATGAGTTGAACACGGTTACTTTTGGTATAACTCCTGCTTCGTACTTAGCTATCAGATGTCTACACAAACTCGCCGACGAGCACAGACAGGAATATCCCTTGGCCGCTAGGATTCTGAAGGAAGATTTTTACGTGGACGATATGCTCACCGGAGCCTCTACGATAGAAGAAACAAGGCAAATTCGCGATGAAATGATAGGTTTACTCAAGCTAGCAGGTTTCAATTTGCGACAATGCGCGTCTAACGTACCCGAGGTTCTGCACGGACTACCGGAAAATAACATAAATCTCCAATTGCTGGGTGACAAGGACCAGACCCTAAAAACCTTAGGAGTTCACTGGAATTCAACCGAAGACGCCATTATCTACACAGTCAAGCCTATAGCGGAAACGAGTAACGTAACCAAGCGGATTGTATTTTCAGAGATTGCAAAAATCTTCGATCCTCTTGGCCTTCTACAACCAGTCATAGTGACTGCCAAATTAATTATACAAAAACTTTCGGCGGCTAATCTTACCTGGGATGAGTCCGTACCTCAGCATATTCACACGGAATGGACAAGATTCACTCAACAGCTTCCGTTGCTGAACAATATAAAATTTTCACGCAAAACTATATGCACGGAGGCACAAGAAATCCAACTACACGGGTTCTGCGATGCAAGCCTCAAGGCCTACGGAGCATGCACGGACTTATGGACGGAGCGATAGCTGCGTTTATGGGCGAGGGGAGGCCGTTATCCGGGGAGTACGTGAGGTAGCATGTCGGCCATATTGATTGGTGGCGTTTAGGCGCCATATTCAAACCAGTCGCTCTAGAGAATACTCACTACCATCGAATTATGGCATCTAGCTGGGATCAATTACTATTTCTTACGTCCTAAAATAATTATTTACATTGTTTTACCAAGAATTAGTAATTTATTTGTATGACTATAGATATGTACTGAAGTAAAGCTTGTATTTTGGTATAATATTGGTTCACCAGTCTTTGACATGGTGAATAAATGATTACTTCCGTCGCCACAGCGCCTAAGATGAATGAAAATTTTCAAGGTAGTTGTGTCTTAAATTATTATAGCAGAAAGTCAACTTTAAATTAATATCTGCATTCAGAGTAAAAGTGAGTTCCATTTTTATACAAATTAATTACGCCGTTGACATAAAACATGATGTCTTGTCCACAGGAGATATTCTCTTGGTTGTAGATAAAATTCTTCCACTTACATTCAACATGAGCTTCTTCCGATCCGGTGAGAGTTCGATGAGAGATCTGTAAATAAACATGGTTGTAGGCGGAGTTTGCATTTAGTTAAATCCATTTGAATAATTCAGCAAAACAAGAGTTTGAGGATAAATAAAAAATCGATAAACCAATTCTCCACAGTTTGCGTGGTTATAGTGTATTACAGAATCAGCAGAAATATGTCTCAGTTAGTAAAGAAAGTAAAGAAAAGTATCACAAAAGTAAAAATAAAAAAAGTATGAGTACCACAAGACAATTGAATATCATACTCAAGTAATAACGTTCCATTAAAGAAATTAAAGAAATAAATATTGTTAATAACAAAAGAACAAAACCTTATTATACATCACATGCAAACATTAGAAAATCTCATAACCAACAGTAACAAACATGACAAATCACAGCCGAAATAAAAGTATTAGTACGGTATCAGTCTTTTCCATCCAACACCTTTCACTGACCTCTAAACAGTGTTAACTTGTTAAATGTGTGCCTATCACTGCGTGCTGTGTCTACAATCTTTTTCCCTATGTAATATAGTCTTATATTCAGGTATTTACGAGCAACTGCTGACGTTAAGTGGACAGAATGATTTTCCAAAGCCATCTGATCATGGCAATGATCATTTAAGTCCTCGAACAAAGTGCTTGTCTCGGTCAAATTTGACAAAACGCAAGCTAATAAATAGTCCTCCGAAAATTTTTTAAGTAAAAATGTGCCACCGCTTTCCTTTAAAGCAAAGCGTATCACTTTTTCTGCCGTGCGACAAATACGCTGTACGGTACAAGATGGATAATGTAAGCCACCTCGGCTCTTTAATGATATCAGAGCACTTTTTGGATCTGATTCGCTGCCTGACAGTGCATCGACACACGATTCACAAATCAGAGTCTCACTGAGATGTTTGACAACGAATCCAGCAATATAGACGATAATCCTATCCGAAAATTCTGATATCGTTCGTATATCGGGTAAATAGGAATGATCATCAAGAACCGTCGAAGTCTTGTTCAGGTCCGGGATAGCGTCACTACCCATTAATCGAGCAGCTGACGTAGAAGAATTTATTATATCCTCTGGTTTTCGCGCTGATGTCACGTGTAATATTGCTATATTTTCTAGTGGTATGCAATTTCCCGAGTCTATGTCACGAATCTCAGAATGTATGAGGAGTTTTTTGAAGATTGCTTTAAATTGACGGACCGTCGGGTTATTATTATGACCTCCGTGTGCGCGAACACAGCCAAAAAATAACTCCACATGGTCTTGACTGAATTTATAGGTTGGTATGTGCGCCAGTATTTGTGTGTTTTCACAAAGTTCGTGGAAAATACCTTTGAGACTTGCAATGCAAATCAAAAATCCAACGAACCCCATTTTGCGTTGTGTATCGAGAATACTGCGTCCGGTGCCTCCTTCTTTTAAACTCAATATGTAATCCCTACATTCGTCAAGTTTCGTAATAATTTCGGCTTGATTCTCCGAATGGATCGGCTTCTTCAAGCCTGTCTGTGTCAGATTTTTGGAATTGAATATATCAAAAAGATCATTGAATATCTTCAGAAATTCTTCAGTGGCCGCCGAGTTTTCGAAATATTCGAGCTGTAAGTTGGATCGACAGAATTCAATGCTATTGGCAAGAGATGTGCTGAGTACCTGTGTGGCGAGCTTCACTTTAATTTTCTGTTTTTTAAATTCAACGTGGCGTGATCGTAATTTGTTGGCCAAGTGAAGGCCTTCTTTTTCCTGGATCTCATGAATCTTTGTGATATATTTCCATAAAATCAAATCACCATTTCCATTCATAATCACAAGTTTTGGATCTCCAAGTGTGTTACGTACTAACTTAATCATGTGACAAGGATCCGGAAAAACGTACACTTTTTCTGACGTTATGGGATGCGGAAACGATGGTGCCAGAGCACTAGGGTCACCAAAATTACAGCCGAGTTGTTTTGCTGCTGAAATGTTCGCGGGAGCTCCATCAAACGTTACAGATATTACTCTTACCCCAGATTCTTGTAGCACGGTCAAGCACTGTTGGATTAGAGTAACTTTCTGATTCGCATGCACACCACCGGTTAAGAAGAACCCGACTGGTATTTTCCAGGAACTGTTCACACATACGAACAAAAACACTAAGGCATCTTTGGCCACAGTCTGTTCATCGCTAGCTATCATACCACCCATATCCTCATACCCACTGAACTTTTTTCCATCGTACTCGATGTGCTGGCGTATTGCCATCTCGTCAAAAACCAAAGATCCTACTAATAAATGATCAACTGTCCTAGCACGTTCCTTAATAGCGTTAAGGGCTTCAGTACTAAAGCCGGGCTCTCCATTCACCGATCGATACCAGTTGGACAAGGTTTTAGGATGTGGCAAGCATGAGTCAAATTTATCGCGTACATAATTGTACGCACGTGGCGAATAATAATGTAAAGTCAAAGCAAACGATCGGAGCTCAGGTGAGAATTTCTTAGGTACTACATCATGCTTAGACTTGCACCTTACTCGTTTCAGTAAATCTTCTGTTGACGTACCTATGTTTCCTAAAACATCGAGCTCTTCATCTGTGAGGTTGTGATGTTCTTTCAAATCGGTCAACACGTTCCTCAAAGTTGCTATTTGTTTGTCCTTTCGCTGAGTAGCTTGTTTCAAAACTTTGATATCCTTCTCATATGACTCTCTCTGATTTTTTATGATACCTCGTAAGCGCATCTTTGTTGGAGAATTGGCAATAAACGATTTTGATACCCACGTAGCTTTATCAGCAGACATTGGTTGTGACGGTGTTTGTGAAGACGCATCTTTCTTTTCACAAAAGTCCGTTCGTGCTGGAAAGATCATAATAATCAGTTGCAACAAAAGTCCTATACAGCTGGACAATTAGGTGGCAGATAAATGGAACTGATAATTTACGAGTCACAATCTTCTGTTTTTTTTTTGTCGGTTCTTCAACCTCATCCACAGGAAGGGCTTCATCTTCTGTGGAGCATTCACGTTTCATCGGTTCTTTCATGACCAAATTTTCAACCTTTATGTTGCCCATCTCTTGCAGTACCATAGTGTCCTGGTTCGTCGCAGTATGAGAAACGTCTTGAACATTGTGTATCTAGAAGTATCAAGAAAAACATATGATTCCCTTTCTCAGCGCTAGAAATTGCCCGATACTTATGTGGGAACCAAATACATAAATTATAAAACTCACAGATGGAATAGCAGAATCCTTCAGCCTTATTTTGAATGCAGAAGTCCGATCAAATGATTCGTTTGAAAAGTGACGCGAACATAAACATGGTTCTTTAGGTAAAGATGCCGCTGTCAATCCCATCTGATCGATCCATACCTTTCGAATATCAGCCTTCTTTGGAAAACTAAAACGTAAATACAAATTCAACCCAATAGATGAGATTTACTAGGGCAATCATGTCTTCAATTTTCACACGAGGCTTACCGGTGGAATGTAATTTTATAGTGTTTTTCAATCTCTAATTGGAACTTGCTTTTTCGACCAGATGTATTTGTGCAACCTATAGCCACACAATGAGGCATGTTGTTTCAGAAACTGAAATAAAAAATAACAAATGATCTAGTAATTGATCGTACATCCCACGGACTTACCTAACCTAACCTAAGTCCGTGGTACATCCTAACCTATGGAATTATCAAAACCTTGGTCGGAAAAGATTTTTGTACTTACTGAGCATGTGGTTAAATTGATGTCACCCTTAATCTAATCACATTTCACTAAAACATGTAGTACTTCAACTTGAAATGTCCACCCGAAACTGAAAGGCCGTCGGTGTAAACGTAAACAAATAGTGTATACACGTACTATATCTATATAGATGTCACCTATCAAAATGGCTGACCCACGGATTCCCCTTCCGTCTTTTGGCACAGGCCCCGCAAGCTATCGCTCCGTCCATAAGTCCGTGGGAGCATGCATATATCTGCGAACAAAAGACAACCGCGGACGTTTTCACACATACCTATTGTGTTCGAAATCCCGGGTTGCACCCATCAAAAACCAAGGTTCATCCACGATAACGATAGAACGTTTAGAACTCTGCGGTGCCGCTTTACTAGCTGATTTATACACAACAGTAGCAGCGGCAATCAAGATAAAATTCGATAAAACCGTCTTCTGGTCCGACTCACGAATTGTTCTACATTGGCTACACAAGAAGAATCCTCAGTCACTCAAGGTTTTCGCAGCGAATCGAGTAATTGACATTCAATCCAAGACAAAGGTCAGCGATTGGAAGTATGTCCCTACCCACGATAACCCTGCTGACCGGCTGACTCGGGGTGAACAACCGGCCAAATTCGTCAAGTGCAACATCTGGAAGAACGGGCCGAAGTGGCTTCAGGAAGAGGAACAAGGATGGCCTGACTTTCCTATACTCACCCACAGCGTGGACCCTGAAGTGAAAAAGGCTACCTGCCTTACTACTACAAGCAAACCGGACTACAGCATACTGGAAAGGTATTCATCTATCCATAAGCTGAGGCGCATTATTGCGTACTGCTTACGTTTCCGTAAGGCATCTGTCAACAAGGATCTGCCTAGCGTACAAGAAATAAATGATGCCAATACAGTCATTATAAGAATGGTACAACAAGAACCATTCGCTCAAGAGATAAGAGCACTAAGAATGGGAGAAGATTTAGATCACAAAAGTCGCATACTCTCTTTGAATCCTTTCTTGGATCAGCAAGGAATTCTTCGTGTAGGTGGTAGACTACAACAGGCGGACATCGATTATGATCAACGTCATCCGATTTTATTGCCAAAGGGTCACCACATCACTGAGCTGATAATTCAAGACAGTCATCTCACCCATCAGCACGCAGGAATTCAAGCAACTTTATATAACATACGATTGCAATACTGGCCTATCGATGGGCGAAACACAACCAGGAAGGTCGTTCGACGATGCATCAGATGTTTCCGACTTAATCCTCCGACACCGAACTACCTGATGGGTAACTTACCCAAGGTTCGGGTCACGCCTGCAAGACCGTTTGAGCAAGTTGGAGTCGATTATTGCAGACCCTTCTACACTAAAGAGCGAAAATTCCGAAACCGGGTTCGCGTCAAGACCTACGTAGCAGTTTTCATATGTCTCTCCGTCAAGGCCGTTCACCTCGAAGTAGTCAGCGATATGACTACCGAAGGTTTCCTGGCGGCTTTAGGAAGATTCATAGCTCGAAGAGGACGCTGCAAATCTATCTATTCAGACAACGGTTCCAATTTCATTGGCGCTAACAACGAGTTGAAGGAGCTCTACGAGATGCTCCAAACTGAAGAATTTAAGGAAAAGGTTCATCACCACACGACCGAGAAGGGAATCAACTGGCATTTCACACCGCCCCAATCACCTCACTTCGGTGGGATTTGGGAGGCCGCGGTGAAATCTTTCAAGCACCATCTAAGACGGGTTGTTGGAAGTGAAATGTTCACTTATGAGCAGTTTGAGACGTTAGTCATCGAAATAGAAGCAACCTTAAATTCAAGACCGCTTACTCCACTATCCTCCGATCCTAACGACTTAACCATCCTTACTCCTGGTCATTTCCTTATTGGTGAATCTCTAACTAGTCTTCCACAGGTGGACTACACGAACGTACAAACAAACCGCCTAACCACCTGGAAGCATGTCCAAAGGCTGAAACAGCATTTTTGGACCAGGTGGTATAAGGAATACATCAACGAGCTGAATGTTCGTCAGAAATGGTTCAACGGGGATCATCAGATCGAGGAAGGGACGATCGTCGTTATCAAGGACGATAACCTCCCACCTCTGCAGTGGCTTTTGGGTCGTGTTATCCAAACGCATCCAGGCACCGACGGGATTACACGTACAGTTACAGTGAAAACCGCGAAAAGTGTTCTGGTGCGAAATGTGAAGAAGTTAGCCCCCCTGCCAACAAAAACCGTTACCCCTAGTGATCAGCCCACGGGCGATTCTTAAATCAAGTGGTGTGTAAGTGTAGTCCAAAGACAATTTAGAGACAATAAGGTAAAGACAATTAACAACTATTCTAAGAAATATTCTAAGCTAGATATGCCCTAAGTGTGGGTTCTATATTATAAATAAAGACAATAAGTGTAAATAATGAGCAAAGACAATAATTAGATACTAAATATGATTAGTCGTGGTTGGTCGTATCCTTTCCCAACCGGGGGGAGCATGTTCCGTGCCATGCCACGTATAGTATATATATATATATGTCATAAATTATGTGCAGTACGCTGCAGTCCCAAACTGCGGGTGGCCCTTCGGGTCTGCCTGCAGTTTGGTGACATAAGCCAGGTCTTCTCTTGAAGTGTTTTCTTCAAGAGAAGACAAAGGCGCAAAATCCTGGGAATGGAAAGCGTCCATGTGAGTAGCACGTGAGGACCGTTTCAAGTCACCCCTACTAGGAGGTGGCTTAGCGATCCTCTGCCAAAGCATGGGCGCTTCCACCCCCGCGAAGGCCTTCTAGAAGGGGGCAATCGCTTCAAAACTAAAAATGAGAAATGAACGGTCAGTAGCGAACAAGCAGTCGTCAAGGCGACAAGCAACCCAGAATCGCCAAGGCGATCAGCTACTCGTACTTAAAAACTAATTCAAGACCGTCAAGGCGGCAACGCGTATACTAAAACATCGTCAAGGCGATTATACGCGTTAATAAGTAACTTCAATCAAGTCCGTTAAGGCGGCACAACATTACTACCACAAATAGCATCACCAATAGTTGTCACTAAATTCATACTTCCATATAACAAATAAGCTGTACACAATATATCCACATACAAAAAAAAACATAAACTTTTCATTGAAATACCTATCCAAGGACGTTGTAGGCGGATAGGAGGGGATTTCTTTACGCCAGTAGGGCACCCCAAACAACTTGTTGTTCGAATTTATAACGTTATGCTCTTTGTTTGGAACCATTTTATTCTCTACATTTTATGCTACACGGAATGTTCAAACCGTTTTCAACATGTCAGGTTCCACTCGATTCGTCAAGTATTGTCATGATATCCTCATTTTTGTTTCAGGAATCAACACAACCAAGGCTACCATCGGGAGTGAGTTAAAGATACAGAGATTTTCGATAATGACAGATATTCACTTGTTGTTCGAATTTATAACGTTATGCTCTTTGTTTGGAACCATTTTATTCTCGACATTTTATGCTACACGGAATGTTCAAACCATTTTAAACATGTCAGGTTCCACTCGATTCGTCAAGTATTGTCATGATATCCTGATTTTTGTTTCAGGAGTCGACCCACCCGCGAGTCCCAGACCCAGTAAGTTGAGAGCATGCTCTAGTCAGTCTTTACCCACAAAGTAGCCGCGTCACTTATTTTCACTTATATCAACGCCTACGCATAACAGGCGCGAAAAAGAAGATAAGAGCGCACTTCCGCATGAAATTCCGAACACATACATACCAAAATATCTCTGTTTTGTGCAACAATAACGACAAAATTCTTGTTCTTAACAAAAATGGTAATGGCCGCGACCACCAGTTGAAAGCGGCAATTATCATTTTAGTTAGGAACAAGGATTTCGTCGGTTTGTTGCGTGAAACAGAGATATTTTGGGATGTATGTGTTCGGAATTTCATGCGGAAGTGCGCTCTTATCTTCTTTTTCGCGTCCGTTATGCGTGGGCGTTGATATCAGTGAAAATAAGTGACGCGGCTACTTTGTGTGTGAAGAATCACTAGAGCATGCTCTTAAAGATACAGAGATTTTCGATAATGACAGATATTCACTTGTTGTTCGAATTTATAACGTTATGCTCTTTGTTTGGAACCATTTTATTCTCTACATTTTATGCTACACGGAATGTTCAAACCATTTTCAACATGTCAGGTTCCACTCGATTCGTCAAGTATTGTCATGATATCCTGATTTTTGTTTCAGGAGGCCGCCCACTCGGTAGCCGTAACAAAATCAACGGTAAGTTAAAGATACAGAGATTTTCGATAATGATAGATATTCACTTGTTGTTCGAATTCATAACATTATGCTCTTTGTTTGGAACCATTTTATTCTGTACATTTTATGCTACACGGAATGTTCAAACCATTTTCAACATGTCAGGTTCCACTCGATTCGTCAAGTATTGTCATGAATCCTGATTTTTGTTTCAGGAGTCGACCCACCCGCAAGTCCCAGACCCAGTAAGTTAAGAGCATGCTCTAGTCAGTCTTTACCCACAAAGTAGCCGCGTCACTTATTTTCACTTATATCAACGCCTACGCATAACAGGCGCGAAAAAGAAGATAAGAGCGCACTTCCGCATGAAATTCCGAACACATACATACCAAAATATCTCTGTTTTGTGCAACAATAACGACAAAATTCTTGTTCTTAACTAAAATGTTAATGGCCGCGACCACCAGTTGAAAGCGGCAATTATCATTTCAGTTAGGAACAAGGATTTCGTCGGTTTGTTGCGTGAAACAGAGATATTTTGGGATGTATCTGTTCGGAATTTCATGCGGAAGTGCGCTCTTATCTTCTTTTTCGCGCACGTTATGCGTAGGCGTTGATATCAGTGAAAATAAGTGACGCGGCTACTTTGTGTGTGAAGAATGACTAGAGCATGCTCTTAAAGATACACAGATTTTCGATAATGACAGATATTCACTTGTTGTTCGAATTTATAACGTTATGCTCTTTGTTTGGAACCATTTTATTCTCTACATTTTATGCTATACGGAATGTTCAAACCATTTTCAACATGTCAGGTTCCACTCGATTCGTTAAGTATTGTTATGATATCCTGATTTTTGTTTCAGGAGGCCGCCCACTCGGTAGCCGTAACAAAATCAACGGTAAGTTAAAGATACAGAGATTTTCGATAATGATAGATATTCACTTGTTGTTCGAATTCATAACATTATGCTCTTTGTTTGGAACCATTTTATTCTCTACATTTTATGCTACACGGAATGTTCAAACCATTTTCAACAGGTCAGGTTCCACTCGATTCGTCAAGTATTGTCATGATATCCTGATTTTTGTTTCAGAAGACCCCAACCGCCCACCCGCCCCTCAAAAAGTCTACGGTAAGTTAAAGATACAGAGATTTTCGATAATGACAGATATTCACTTGTTGTTCGAATTTAGCTCAAGCGAGTCGAGCACCGCGGAATAACGACTTAATCACAGTCCTCTTTACTTAAATTTCAGATCGCCTGAAAGTTATCAACAGCCAACTGACAAAACAGGCGGTTAAGATTACAGAGATGTCCCGCCGTAAGTTGAAAACAATGTCACCCAATCAAGATATTCAAGTCATAGCTACTAAGACATGATGCGTCAAATATCGACAAAGTACAATAGTGTCATGATGTACCTATTTTATTTTCAGTGAGCGGTTCCCAGCTGAACGTCGCAGACGCTGGTAAGTGATAAGTGGTACACTTACACCTACTTGACCAATTTATACGTCTACCAAAACGCTCGAATTATCTTTGTCTCCGTATTCTGGAAAATCATTCATCATCATTCCGTTTGATATTCATTTCAGCTACTTTGACGAATGCCGGATTCCATCTCGAAAGCGCTGTAATGGCTGTCCTACGGGGCCGTAGCGGGAGTGAGTTGAAGACGACTTTTACCCTTTAAGAATGTTTTTGTGATCTACTGTTCGCTTCACATATCCGGGTGAAGTCGAGAAATTGTTTCAATTGACCGAGATTTTCTACTTTGATTCTTCATATTTCATTATTTTTTTCACTTATTGCCATTATATCATGCGTCAATTGGTGAATTTCCACTCTGACATGATACGCCTATTTTATTTTCAGGAACCAAAGAAGAAATTTCTCACGAATTCTTGAGTAAGTGACACTCATTCGAAAAATACATCAAGCCTAGCTTGATTTTCATCCAGCTGTTGTTAGAACTGAGTGAGAGTCGAAGACGACTTGATCATAACCTCTGTATTCGAATTTCAGGTTCTGTCAACGAAGTAGAAACCAATATTATAACCCATTTGCAAAGAGCTGGAAGCAGCGCCGGAGGTGAGTTGAAGACGATTGTGCCCATCCAAAATAACGCGCCTCAACTAGCACTTGAAAATTGTCTAAATTATTGAGGTATCTTTCAATTTCCAGATAACCCCACTAATATCAACGCTGCTGTGGCCAGAACAAATGAAGCATTCAAATCAATCAGGAGTGACGTCGAGCCGATTTTGGAGGCTGCTTTCAGTTTTGACTCTAGTAAGTTGGAAACAATCGTACCATTAGGAATATAATTATCATACTGAGATCTATCGTTTGCTACAAACTAAATTCCAATAAGGCTTTCATAAATTGATCTATTTCCTTCGCCTCCAGTTAGGCAAACGGCAAACATTCGATCCCTGATTTCAATTGTACCACCAGTTTAGTACTGCTAAACTACGATCCTGAATATTTTGACTTTTTATATTATTTCCAACATCAACTAAAATATGATGATTTCTTAAATTATACTTTCAATATTTTTTATCGAATTTTTTTAAATATTCGTTCTTTCGATTTATCTTTGCGTTTTACGAGTTTTTACAACTATTTGGAAAAATCATTAAAAATCATGAAAAAAGGGCGCTTACGACGTTTTGCCTTTACGTTGTTTTTTATTTTTCCTTAAAAATTGTACTGAGAGAACGACGTATCCGCCAAACTTATGACCTTTTGCACTTACATTGTTCGATCTCGTAATTTCAATTGATGTATACGTTTTGTCCGTTTTCAGCGCGAATGGCGGGAAAAAAAAAATTACACGACCTTTTTCCACCAAAATCGCGTTTTTGGCGCTTAAGCTCTCATGCCATTAGACACGCGATATTTAACAGCAAACTTAACATTTTGTAGCAGGTATGTTCTGCAGGTGGTAAGATTCATTAAATCGTTTAAAATAAAAACTATGCTTACGTCATCACGATATAGATAAGATTTGTTTTTTTGAACGTTATGCTCTTTAGTAGAAGGGATGGGAGGCTTCTGTCCCTAGATCCCTGCACCGACATGTTACCGACCGAGGGTTCGCATCCGTGCTATTTACCGACGGTGGGTTACCCCGATGCCCCACTGTTACCGACCGATGGTTCTATTTACCGACAGTGGGTTACCTCCGGTGCCCCCTGTTACCGACCGATGGTTCGCACTATTTACCGACAGTGGCTGTCCCTAGATCCCTGCACCGACATGTTACCGACCGAGGGTTCGCATCCGTGCTATTTACCGACAGTGGGTTACCCCGATGCCCCACTGTTACCGACCGATGGTTCTATTTACCGACAGTGGGTTACCTCCGGTGCCCCCTGTTACCGACCGATGGTTCGCACTATTTACCGACAGTGGGCGGGTTACCCAACAGATGGCGTCCCTAATTTCCCCGAGAGATGGCGTCCCTAATTGTTCATTCCCCAGATGGCGTCCCTAATTGTATGGCGTCTGTTTCATTGGTAGAGGGCGCCTACTTTACCGATACCCTGTAGAGGCTGCCCGTTTCACCGCTAGATGGTGCCGGGTCCCTACTCACCCCCGTAGAGGGCGCCTGCTTTGCCCGGATCTTTGAATAATTTATTTCCCACGCGGGCGGCTAAGATCAGAGGTATTGTTTCCAAGATTTTTTCAGGAAAATGTATTTCCCACGCGGGCGGCCGCAAAGATCAAAGGTTTTGTTTCCAAGAATTTTGGGTGAATTTTTTTTCCCCACACATGCGGCGGCAAAGATCAAAGGTTTTGTTTCCAAGAATTTCGGGTGAATTTTTTTTCCCCACACATGCGGCGGGAATCAAAGGTTTTGTCTCTGATTTCCTTTCCCACGGTGATATCAAAGGATTTTTCCGTAAAAAATAGCTAATTTACAACCTCAAGCCACACCTGCATTCGGCTTGAGTCAAAGGGAGGTGATATTTTCTCACCCCCACACCCGATCCGCGATGTATAAAATCGGGAGCTCCTCGAGCCACCATCACACAAATTTTCTGACTTCGAATCGAGTGTCAACGAAAAAAATCTACACTATTTCACCGAGGCTACAAGCGTTTGAGAAAACTGGAATTTCTCTTTCATCCTCGCAGCCGATGGGTAACCCGAGCCGCAGCTTCAAATCATTCACCAGAGCGATGAGGAAATCCGAGAATCACCTGCTTCTCGCGACAACATACGGGCTGAATAATTCATCGACGAAGAGGATAGTAGTGGGACTTGCTCTACGTCTAAACGATAAGTTCGAGCCTGTGATCAGATTAATTGGTGACTCGTATGGTGGGATCCGTTTGAGGGCGTCAACGTGGTCCAAACTAGAGGACCAATTTGATCTCATCAGAACTTATTTCGCTTTCGACGTCAACGATGGCTCGCAGTGGTCCCTCGAGGACATTGATGTTGACGAACACTGCAGAGTTTGCTTCTTTACAACGGCGCACAATCAGCGAGCGATTAGATTCATCGTTCCCAACGATCGGGAATCGCAAGATGCCCAACCACGGCCAAAGAAGACCAGGCTGCTCCAACCCTCGATTGTTATGCTGAAGCCTGCGTTTGAGGGCCTGAAAGCGGTATACACCTGTGTGGGTGAGCGGGTGCACAGGCTGAGAGGATTGAACGCGGATGTCAATAGCTGCAGGGATCTGTACATCGATCACGTTGCAGCGGCCGTGAGACTAACGGGGGATTACTCTCTTCATGGAATCGGGCAAACGGTATCCGAGGTGTACGGTGCCGCTAGAGAGGGCATCGCACGCACATATCCTGACCCTGTCTTCGTAACACAGTATCTGGATATTATGCTTCTGGAGCTAACCAGCCTGCTCCCAACGTACATTACCGCCAGAGCCAAGCAGCTCGTGGAGCAGATGTAATCGGCGAACCAATTATTTCCTCGACTTTCTGTATTTTCAATAAAAAAATTATATCAAATACATATTCACCCTGTTTTATTACGCCACCCAATTCAAGCCAAATAATGATAATTATAATAATATGATAATTTTTATGTGACCGATGCTTGTGTCACTTTGCGGTGCAAAGTAGCTTTGACAAGCATGGAGGTGATTGCACGCGTTTGAACAAGGTGCGAATGCTTTTCTCGGAGAAAAATGAAAATCTGGATTTCAAAAATTTCCGAAATAAGGGTCGGGTGCCGTTTGCCGTCTACACGTTAATTGATCTTCAAAGGGATGACGCGAAATTTACGACTGCGGTTTACCAGCCTCCAAACATACAACCCCAAAGATCGGCGCCTGGGATAAGCGCGCAGCATCCCCGCCTACCGCAAGGGTTCAATAAAACCCCCCACTGGTCCATCCTTTAGATACAGTTTTGTCTCCAACGCTCAACTTGCCGGTCATCCGTGACGAGAATTCTACAAAAAAAAAACCCGAATCTTTCAGCAAAAAGACAGAAGGTAAATGAAATTATTCTATCATTATCATATGAACTCTTCATTTCTGTTCAAATAATTCTCTACGTTTCTTTCCACCTAGATCAAAGATAATGGACTTTGAAAAGATCAACAACGCCAGTCATGTGGAGGATTTTCCACCGACAAAGAAAATGGCTGAACTGGAAGTTGGAATGTACTACGGTGTGACCGCGGAGCTCAAAATGGTTACCACAAAGTTCGGTCCTAGTATTGTGGTAAACCTCGACGATGAATTCAACACCTTCCTACCAAAAAGGATTAGCAAAATACTGCACGAGGATACCGATCAATTCAATATGATGAGTATGGCTGCGGCGGAAAAGCGTCTCTATCTTCGTTACGCCGGTGGGCCGTACAACAACTGTTCATTTTCTTACTCTAAATCACCAGAAAATGTATAAAAACCATTCAAAACAAAATAAATGAAAACAAAATGTATATGAGGATAAGCAAACGAACAACAATGATATTTATTAGCAATGCATTTTCGTTTCTAAGGTTGTAAAAAAAAAAAAAATTGAGAGGGGGTGAATAAAAAAGATAATTAATCATATGTATATAGTATATGTTGAATACATTTTTATTTATCCATTCATTATTACACTCTAATTAATATTAGCTTAAACTAATTTTCTCACAACACCGCTGATCGGGTTGTAGTCTACGATGCGATCGTGTAGAATCATGCAATAAGCCGAAGTATTTGAGGGCATGATGGCACTAGTTTCAAATTCCAAGTATGATTTATCATAGTAGCTTTATCGGAAGTACAAAAATCTACAGAGATAATTTACACTGTGGGCAATTTTTAATCATTGGTATCGGTCCGGCAAACTCAACTCCGCATGACCTATAATGTTCCTGGCATCTGCGACAATCAGCAATGTCTTTGTCCGCCTTCATATTCTCAGATAGTTTCTCCCACACCTCATCGATGACGTTCGATCCATAAATGAGAATGAAATCTTTCGTCAAAAAGGCAATATCTTCCGCCATCATCTGCTTCAGACTACCCAGTTGCAGGTACAAGTGCAAAGATTTGCTGAGGAAACTCGGACACTCCGTCACATACCATTTTTTCAGAATCTGAACTTTTTCGAAAGCACAGTGGTATCTGGGAAGGGTCTCATGATGTTCATAATACATGCAATGGCATATACCGATGTGGTGTAGCTGTCGGAATGCAGGACATCCCAGCTCTGCTAAATCGATGATAGGTTTCGAATAGTTGATTATTCTTCCCACCCACTCTTTCTTCTCCAGGCTCTTCACGTACAGTACACTGAACAATTTTCGTCAACACTTCCTGCACATCAGCGTAAGCCATATTACCAACATCCCACGGAATACCATGATAATTTCGTGTTAACCATGCATTTGTAGCTATGTCTTTAGCTGGTAACGTTGTCCACGCGCAGGGTGGTTCGAAGAGAATGCATGCCGAACTCTGTATACCTTCTTCATCTCGTTGAACCGAGATTGCGGCTAGTTCCTTCGGTACGAATTCATTGTTGTTTCCGATAAAACCTTGCACATCTAAAATTATCTCCATAATTCCACTTGTTCGAAACTCTTGAGTAGCAGCGTGAAGAACGATTGTTGAATATTGTCTGGTTGAAAAAATGCTTCGTCTTTTATATATAGTCCTCTGTCTTCCCCACCACTATCCTTCTCAACTTTGAAAATCTTTCATGTTGCAGCACGTTGACGGTTATTTCAGGAACTGTTTCGACTAACGAGGGCACTTATATGTACGAGAACCAATTGTCCGAAACATAACGGTAAAACGTTTTATTTGTGCGACAGATGCTTGTGTCACTTTTCGGCCGCAAATAAATCATACGAGAAACATGTAGAGGATTGTGCACGGCTCAATACCGTTAAAGGAATTTCCCCAAGAGACCTGCTTAGAATTTAAAAGAATTCGTAACAAAATTGCTGTACCATTCGTCATTTATGCGGATCTAGAGTGCATTCTGAAACCCACTGCTGATATTACTAGTAGCGTCGTGCTATCTCGGACCGGGTTAAAATACGGCTCTTGTCTTTCTTTTTTATCACCCACCTACCTACCTGGCACCCGCTGTCGTACCTCTAAAGGGCCCGCTGCGGAATTGTCTCGAGCTAAAATATGAGTCTCTCGTAGTGATGTTTCAAGTGATCAGTTTTCATGCAACCTCGTGACATTCATTGCCATAAATTACGATAAGAATCCTGCAAGTTGCCCTTTTTTATTACTCCGCCAACCAGGCATCCGGCTAATTGCACTTCGAAGGGGGTAGCCTTTGACGAAATTTCCTGCAACGGTTTTCCAGCCCCAAAAACTTTCTCCAAAGATCGGTGCTCGAGATAAGCGCGACGCCTACGTTCTCAGGCGCGTTTTACGGAACGAGTAGCTCCGTTTCACCCACGAAATAATGTCCGTTATCGACAAATTACGTGAAGCAGGAATCACTCATGAATCAATAATCTTCGGTTGTGTGATCATTTCCATGATGAGCGTTGACGTGTTTGGACGACAGCTGGAAAAAAGATATCGTACAGAGGAGCCAGAAGCCATAGATTCGGAAGTGAGAAGATTTCTCTATGCAACTTTCGAAGTTTGCACATCAAACGTGGATCTTACGGAAGAAGAGCGGCATCGTATAGGGCCTCTAATAAAAAATGCGATACCGGACATAGATGATTGTCTGAAAGACATTGGAGACGATTTCGACGGGGATTATGGTCCCGAAGCACTCGTACTCAGGTCTGGTTACCAGTTCATGGTTGACAATTTCAAAAATTTTCCAGACGGAAACGGGAGTATGTTAAAAAATGCTTTCAAGTATTTTGAGGATACACCAACCATCAAGACACTCGACGAATCGCTAAACAGATGGAAGAAGAGGCCATACATTTGTATGGAAGACATTCACCATACAGCGGAAAACTGAATAGGCCAGCGGGACTTCCTGAATCTCACGTCTGGTGGTTTCGGTCGTTTCATCGCAAACGAACTACATAGACCCGCTCGACGTAATTACCCCCTTCAAAGTCAACGATAAAGTTCGAGTAAGCAAGTACAAAAATGTTTTCGACAAAGGGTATACCCCCGAAAGGACGACTGAAATATTTACCGTGAGTGAGGTAAAGAACACTAACCCACCTACGTACAAGCTCACCGATTACCAGATCACCACCGATCAACCCATCTCTGGCGGTTTCCACGAGGAAGAACTGACCAAAGTCGAATACCCGGATGGTTATCTAGTGGAGAAAGTATTACGCTCGATGGGAAATAAACTGTACGTGAAATGGTTGGGATTCGATAGTTCACACAATAGTTGGATAAATAAATCAGATATTTGATTAACAAGGCAAAAAAAATTATTTTTTACTGAAAAAAACAATAAAAAACATGTATTTTCGCCAAACGAAAAAAAACATATGTATATCATAATATTTGTTCCTCTATGTCCAACCAGAAAAACCAATACCTCAATCCATATATTAGTCGATAGAATTATTATTATCATAAATTCAAAAATTACACTTTATTTACATAGGAACTTCTGATTTTTCCAAATTTGGGGATTTTTTTCTTTTATTTTTGAAAAAAATCTTCAAAAATCTAGAAAAAACTTAAAATCTTGAAAAAAAGAAAAAAATCTTAGAATTTTATTCTCTACAAATGGCTCGATATTCTGCCCAAATTAATTGAATCCTACAACAACACCAAACATCGGACAATCAGGATGAAGCCGAAAAACGTCACCGCATCCAATGAAAAACAGCTGTATCGAAGTGTCTACAAACCGCGACAGATCAAGAGGAGCAGTCTGAAGCGAAAATTCAAAGTCGGCGACAAGGTCCGAATCAGTAAATACAAGAATGTCTTCGAGAAGGGTTATACACCGAACTGGACGACGGAGATCTTCACCGTTAGCGAGGTGAAAAATACCAATCCACCTACCTACAAACTCACCGACTACCTGCAGCAACCCATTGAGGGCGGGTTTTACGAGTTGGAGCTCGGCAGGGTGCAATACCCCGATGGTTATCTTGTGGAAACGGTCCTCCGCAAACGTGGCAATCAGCTATATGTAAAGTGGTTGGGATTCGACAGTTCACACAACAGTTGGATAAATAAATCAGACATTTGATGAAAAAATACGTATCTTTTAATGACAATAAAATGAATATCATACATACATCTTGTTTTCTTGTACATATTACACACAACCTAGGGTATAGTCTTAAATCTAGTTTGTACAATGAAGTTTTACTTTTTTTCGAAAAGTTTCAGAAAGTTTCAGAAATTTCAACTTTTTTCAAGTTTTTTCAAGTTTTTTCAAGTTTTTCCGAATTCTCCTATACCTTATACATGTAAATACGGATGCTACGATTCGTCTTTCAAAACTTGAAAAAACTTGAAAAAACTTGAAAAAACTTGAAAAAACTTGAAAAAAAGTGAAAAAAAACTGAAAAAAGTTGAAATTTCTTAAACTCCCCGAAACTTTCTGGTAAAAATATCGAAATGGAAGCTAAATGACCCGATTATGAGGTGTTATCGGACTGCGCCTTCTGGAAACCCCAAGGTTACCGACCGAGTTGGGTCTGTTTCACCTACAGTCGATAATGTGGGTGATCTGTTTTACCTACAGTCGATGATGTCGGTGGTCTGTTTAATGGACCGAGCAGTCCTGTTTTATCCCCAGGATCGTCCTGTCTTACCGACAGAGCAACCCTGTTTTACCACGAGAGCGCATTGTCTTAGCAACCGGACGGGTAATGTAAAGTATTTGTGATCGATCTCAAAGTCTCACGTCTCGAAGTCTCACGTATCAGAGTCTCACGTCTCAAAGTCTCACGTCTCAAAGTCTCATGTCTCATGTCTCAAAGTCTCACGTCTCAAAGTCTCACGTCTCAAAGTCTCATGTCTCAAAGTCTCACGTCTCAAAAAAGTTTCAGGAAGTTTCGGAAAGTTTCGGGGAGTTTAAGAAATTTCAACTTTTTTCAGTTTTTTTCAACTTTTTTCAACTTTTTTCAGGTTTTTTAAAATTACCCATACCTTATACATGTAAATACGGATGCTGCGATTTGTCTTTCATAACTGTGAAAAATTATTTGATCTATTTGATCTATATTATTTGGTCTATTTGATCATGTGAATTTACACAAGGAGCAATGTCTTATTGTCAGCAAGAAGCATGAGATGCGCACCATTGTGCAAAACAAACTCGCCCTCAGCTGGCGTGACGACAAAAGAGTCCTAATACCTGGCGAAACGGATACTCTCCCCTGGGGTTTTCAGACTGCGTGATAATTACTTGCCCCGACAAAGATAATTCGGCCTCTACCCCCAAGACAACCGCCACATCTCAATTCTTAAATGTCAATTCTCAAATGTCAATTCTCAAATGTCAATTCTCAATTCTCAATTCTCAATTCACAATTTAGATTTTTCCCCATGTAGTTTAGAAAAGTTTCGAAAAGTTTCGGAAATTTCAATTTCAATTTCATTTTTCTCGAAAAGTTTCAGAAATTTCAAGTTTTTTCAACTTTTTTCAACTTTTTTCAACTTTTTTCAACTTTTTTCAAGTTTTGAAAGACGAATCGTAGCATCCGTATTTACATGTATAAGGTATAGGAGAATTCGGAAAAACTTGAAAAAACTTGAAAAAACTTGAAAAAACTTGGAAAAAGTTGAAATTTCTGAAACTTTCTGAAACTTTTCGAAAAAAAGTAAAACTTCATTGTACAAACTAGATTTAAGACTATACCCTAGGTTGTGTATAATATGTACAAGAAAACAAGATGTATGTATGATATTCATTTTATTGTCATTAAAAGATACATATTTTTTCATCAAATGTCTGATTTATTTATCCAACTGTTGTGTGAACTGTCGAATCCCAACCACTTTACATATAGCTGATTGCCACGTTTGCGGAGGACCTTTTCCACAAGATAACCATCGGGGTATTGCACCCTGCCGAGCTCCAACTCGTAAAACCCGCCCTCAATGGGTTGCTGCAGGTAGTCGGTGAGTTTGTAGGTAGGTGCCCTAGCGGATCCATATACACCGTTATTATGAGTGTTTTTTTGGTGTATTTTTGGTGAGGTATGATAATGGTGTAAATTTGGTCGCATTTAGGCGTAACACCATTCTACGTCCATTATTACACCAGAAGTACACGGTGTAATTCTGCATTTTTCATACTGTTTTTACACCGATTTCACACCCACCGATTTTATACTGATTTTACACCGATTTTACACCCACCGATTTTACACCGATTTTACGCCAATTGCACACCTTATCGATTTGGATCAAAGCGTACCAAAAAAAAATATTTACACCGTTATTCTGAGTGTTTTTTTTATTCATACTGCTTTTACACCGATTTTACACCCACCGATTTTACACCGATTTGACGCCAATTGCACACCTTATCTATGACGAAAAGCTGTTTAGCTGTCTACAGTACGTCTTTCAGGAGATACAGATAGCGCCACCTACGGAGCTACGGAGCTGTGTATAGAACAAGATGGCTGCTGAATGATACGGAGTGGTTGTTAGAGATTTTTATGCCTAGAGAAAAGGTAAGTTAAATTATTCTAAACAGTTACACATGATTGAATAACTTCCGCTTATTATTCCGTATCCGATCGGTGATCATCGTTGGGCTCATATTATCAATTGATGCATGTGCGGTATAATAAATCGATTCTATATATATATACATATAACCTCCTCTCATTTCTATTATCTCGAAAAGTAATTAAATTTGAGTTCCCAACTACTTTTCACATGAGAAAATAATAATATCATTACATAATATTCATATTATTACTGCATAATATTATTAATAATTATTACTATTTCATAGATTATTCAGAAGTCATCATCATGGCCAGTCGACTGTATACCTCTTATAATTCTCCTGATAAGTACTACTTAATATATACCAAATATTAATGTGCTTTGAATAATCTACGACGATAAACTGAAATATGTGATACATACCAGAATAAATCATTGAATTTCCCATTTAAATAAACCATGTCCATTGAATCTTATTTCCTTTCACTTTTCATTGCCCCTCTGTGCATAATTTATGAATGCATCGCACCAGTACCGGTATTTATACGACATTTTCAGGCGCAAATCCGTTTGGTGTGAAATGGATGTAAAATCGGTGTAAAAGTGATTAGGTGTAACATCGGTGTAAAATCGGTGTAAAATTGGTTGGGTGTAAAATTGGTGTAAAAACGATGTTAACAATGCAAAATTACACCGTGTACTTCTGGTGTGATATCGGACACAAAATGGTGTTTTACCGAAATATCACCAAATTTACACCATTTTTAACGGGGTATTTTCGGTGTATTTCTGGCGTAACCTAATCCGCTAGGGTGGATTGGTATTTTTCACCTCGCTAACGGTGAAGATCTCCGTCGTCCAGTTCGGTGTATAACCCTTCGGCGGGCCCTTTAGAGGTACGACAGCGGGTGCCAGGTAGGTAGGTGGGTGATAAAAAAGAAAGACAAGAGCCGTATTTTAACCCGGTCCGAGATAGCACGACGCTACTAGTAATATCAGCAGTGGGTTTCAGAATGCACTCTAGATCCGCATAAATGACGAATGGTACAGCAATTTTTCTACGAATTCTTTTAAATTCTAAGCAGGTCTCTTGGGGAAATTCCTTTAACGGTATTGAGCCGTGCACAATCCTCTACATGTTTCTCGTATGATTTATTTGCGGCCGAAAAGTGACACAAGCATCTGTCGCACAAATAAAACGTTTTACCGTTATGTTTCGGACAATTGGTTCTCGTACATATAAGTGCCCTCGTTAGTCGAAACAGTTCCTGAAATAACCGTCAACGTGCTGCAACATGAAAGATTTTCAAAGTTGAGAAGGATAGTGGTGGGGAAGACAGAGGACTATATATAAAAGACGAAGCATTTTTTCAACCAGACAATATTCAACAATCGTTCTTCACGCTGCTACTCAAGAGTTTCGAACAAGTGGAATTATGGAGATAATTTTAGATGTGCAAGGTTTTATCGGAAACAACAATGAATTCGTACCGAAGGAACTAGCCGCAATCTCGGTTCAACGAGATGAAGAAGGTATACAGAGTTCGGCATGCATTCTCTTCGAACCACCCTGCGCGTGGACAACGTTACCAGCTAAAGACATAGCTACAAATGCATGGTTAACACGAAATTATCATGGTATTCCGTGGGATGTTGGTAATATGGCTTACGCTGATGTGCAGGAAGTGTTGACGAAAATTGTTCAGTGTACTGTACGTGAAGAGCCTGGAGAAGAAAGAGTGGGTGGGAAGAATAATCAACTATTCGAAACCTATCATCGATTTAGCAGAGCTGGGATGTCCTGCATTCCGACAGCTACACCACATCCCTTCCGACAGCTACACCACATCCCTTCATACGCCTAGTCTATAAGTAAGTTTGCCTCACGATCATGTTCACTCCCATTGCTGTCACCCCTCTCCTAGGCTGTCTGTTTTCTAGCTTTCATGCCGCAGTCGATCCATACTTCCACCGAAAATTATTTATTATTATTCTGCCACTTAGTATATTATCTTCACTCTTGCGCCCATAATCATTCAGCTTTATATACCTTATTAGTACTTAACTTTATATTTAGCCATGTACATTAGTATCACATTACTATCTATGTAATATTTTATTTTTACTCTTCCGCCTACAATCAATTTATTTCTATATACCCTATTAGTATTTAAATGTATATTTTGCTTTGTACTACTTTGTTGCCCCTAGGCCTTTTCTGGCCACGGCATAATAAATGATACATACATACATACATCGGTATATGCCATTGCATGTATTATGAACATCATGAGACCCTTCCCAGATACCACTGTGCTTTCGAAAAAGTTCAGATTCTGAAAAAATGGTATGTGACGGAGTGTCCGAGTTTCCTCAGCAAATCTTTGCACTTGTACCTGCAACTGGGTAGTCTGAAGCAGATGATGGCGGAAGATATTGCCTTTTTGACGAAAGATTTCATTCTCATTTATGGATCGAACGTCATCGATGAGGTGTGGGAGAAACTATCTGAGAATATGAAGGCGGACAAAGACATTGCTGATTGTCGCAGATGCCAGGAACATTATAGGTCATGCGGAGTTGAGTTTGCCGGACCGATACCAATGATTAAAAATTGCCCACAGTGTAAATTATCTCTGTAGATTTTTGTACTTCCGATAAAGCTACTATGATAAATCATACTTGGAATTTGAAACTAGTGCCATCATGCCCTCAAATACTTCGGCTTATTGCATGATTCTACACGATCGCATCGTAGACTACAACCCGATCAGCGGTGTTGTGAGAAAATTAGTTTAAGCTAATATTAATTAGAGTGTAATAATGAATGGATAAATAAAAATGTATTCAACATATACTATATACATATGATTAATTATCTTTTTTATTCACCCCCTCTCAATTTTTTTTTTTTTTACAACCTTAGAAACGAAAATGCATTGCTAATAAATATCATTGTTGTTCGTTTGCTTATCCTCATATACATTTTGTTTTCATTTATTTTGTTTTGAATGGTTTTTATACATTTTCTGGTGATTTAGAGTAAGAAAATGAACAGTTGTTGTACGGCCCACCGGCGTAACGAAGATAGAGACGCTTTTCCGCCGCAGCCATACTCATCATATTGAATTGATCGGTATCCTCGTGCAGTATTTTGCTAATCCTTTTTGGTAGGAAGGTGTTGAATTCATCGTCGAGGTTTACCACAATACTAGGACCGAACTTTGTGGTAACCATTTTGAGCTCCGCGGTCACACCGTAGTACATTCCAACTTCCAGTTCAGCCATTTTCTTTGTCGGTGGAAAATCCTCCACATGACTGGCGTTGTTGATCTTTTCAAAGTCCATTATCTTTGATCTAGGTGGAAAGAAACGTAGAGAATTATTTGAACAGAAATGAAGAGTTCATATGATAATGATAGAATAATTTCATTTACCTTCTGTCTTTTTGCTGAAAGATTCGCGTTTTTTTTTGTAGAATTCTCGTCACGGATGACCGGCAAGTTGAGCGTTGGAGACAAAACTGTATCTAAAGGATGGACCAGTGGGGGGTTTTATAGAACCCTTGCGGTAGGCGGGGATGCTGCGCGCTTATCCCAGGCGCCGATCTTTGGGGTTGTATGTTTGGAGGCTGGTAAACCGCAGTCGTAAATTTCGCGTCATCCCTTTGAAGATCAATTAACGTGTAGACGGCAAACGGCACCCGACCCTTATTTCGGAAATTTTTGAATTCCAGATTTTTATTTTTCTCCGAGAAAAGCATTCGCACCTTGTTCAAACGCGTGCAATCACCTCGATGCTTGTCAAAGCTACTTTGCACCGCAAAGTGACACAAGCATCGGTCACATAAAAATTATCATATTATTATAATTATCATTATTTGGCTTGAATTGGGTGGCGTAATAAAACAGGGTGAATATGTATTTGATATTTATTTATTTTTATTTATTTATTTATTATTTATTCACGGGAAATTTTCCCTTTACATATGAAAACTTATAATAAGATGCACCTAAATAGTACGGATGTAATAATACATAATGGCAGGATAGCGATTTAGAATACATAGATAAAATTATAAATTTAGTAGAGACGTACAAGGTCCACATAAGGTTTCTGATTTTACAGACTGCAAGAATTCCAGAAGCTTCGCTTTACAGACGGACTTGAAAGTCGAGATCGGCACCGAAAATAGGTCAATCATTGGATTGTTGTTACATAGGATACTAAGTCTGGCGGTGACAGATCTGTGCTGGAGCTCGTTTGAGGTCACTGGGACCCAGAAAAGTTGGTCGTTTGCTCGGAGATTTCTACCCGGAACCCTAAAATTTATATTTGAAACAGCCTGGGTACAATCAACCATGTTATTCAGAATTTTAAATAAGTAGATCATGTCCGTGTACCTCCTCAGGGATCCCAGCGAGCACAAACCGATCGCGGTAGCTATCTGCGTATAATTATGGTCAACAGTGGCCATTGGTCTCCCCACCTTGAATGCTGCCATCCTGAGAAACTTGTGTTGCACACGATCCAGGATAACTGCATGCGATTCAAAGTAGGGGGACCAAATTATGCTGGCGTACATCAAGATTGGCCGGACTAACGCGAGGTAGAGAGCCTTAAGTGTATCCACCGAGCGGAATTCCCTAGAATAGGTGGATATAAAGTAAAGTTTTCTGAGGGCGCAATTTTTCACGTACTGGACGTGCGGGAGAAACGAGAGACGCGAGTCAAATATTACCCCGAGATCCCTCATTTCTGAGACAGACTCCAACTGAGACCCCTCAATAGAGTAAGAAAAATTAAGCTGCGTGGATCGGGAGAAAGACATGGCTTTGCATTTCTTTGAATTAAATCTGAGACCGTTTCTGACGCACCACCCAGAGACGGAGTCCATATCACTCTGCAGGAGTACCTGGTCATCGGGAGACTGGACTCTAATAAACAATTTCAGATCATCCGCGAATAGGAGGAAATTTGAGTGTGAGATTGAATTACAAATATCGTTTATAAATAGAATAAAGAGCAATGGACCGAGGTGAGAGCCCTGGGGGACGCCAGAGGGAACCTGGATTCCAGCTGACACGAAACTTCTGATCTTTACGTATTGGGTCCTACCCTCGAGGTATGACTTTAGCCAGGTCAAAAGCGAACCCTCGACCCCGTAGCCATTTAGTTTTTGGAGCAGCAATTTATGGTTCACGGTGTCGAACGCTTTCACCATGTCAGTATATAAAGCATCGGTTTGATACTTCCCCGCAAAGTTCCTAATTATCTCCTCGGAGTAGTTCGCCAGGTTAGACACCGTCGATCTCGCGCTCATAAAACCGTGCTGTTCCGGTATGATGAATTTACGAAATGTAGTAGATAATTTGTGCTCCACCACCTCGTCGAATAGTTTCGCAATAACATTTAGTTTGGAAATAGGCCTATAGTTTTTGATGTCACGTTTGTCCCCCGATTTGAATAGGGGTGATAGATAGGTCTCTTTCCAGCGATTGGGAAACATTCCCGAGGATAGTGACTTGTTGAATATTTTTAGTAGAGGAAGCGTAAGTATGGAGCTGCACGATTTTAAGAGTAGAGGGTGTACGCCATCCGGCCCAGGGCCCGAGTCAACCTTTAGCCGCTCCAGGCATTTGCCAATATCGTTGCTTACTAAAACTAAGTTGGATAAGTGGATATCAGATGATATATTCGGCGCAGAGGTTACAAGATCATCATCGCAATAGACACTCGCGAAGTGAGTACTGAACAACCTCACGATCTCAGAACCGTTATTACCAACTAATTCATTCAGGTACATAGAGTTAGGAATATCAACTTGACCCTTCTGTCCGTTGACGAAACCCCAAAAAGCCCTCACGTCAGAGCAAATGCCAGACTCCGTACGATTAACATAGGCTTCGAAATCTCTAGCTATTAAAGACTTACACTCACTCCGTAATGCTTTGAACTCAGCGAGGTAGCGATCATTACCGAACTCTTTGTACAGCTTGTGTATCCGTTTTTTATTGACTAGAGCGTTTCGTAAGTTGCAACTGTACCACCTTGGATAAGAGGAGGAACGAACTGTTTTGAGAGGTGTATTGGAGTTAATTGATTCAAGAAGTATTCTATAAAGTGCATCCACCATCTCATCAACAGACATTGTTCGATCCAGAACGGTATCCCAGTTCAACGCCGCGAGGTCAGTCTTTATTTGATCGTAATCGGCTTTTTTAAAGTCTAAAATTCGTTCAGAATGGAGCAGAGTGCGTGATACAATCGAATCGGGAAGCCGCAAGGACAATGGGCTGTGATAGGAGTCAACGGTCAGAAGTGGGTCAATGGACACCTGAATCTCGATCGCCGGACAATTCGAGAATACCAAATCGAGAATGTTCCCAGCGGGGTTCGGTACATGGTTAAATTGCCGAAGACCGATCTCGTTCGCAAGACCAGCTACAAAGTCGACAGCCATCTGCACGCTGATGCTAGGATGAAAACCGCGTGGTATTAAAGTTCCATTCAACAGCTCCCACGTAAAACCGGGCAGATTGAAATCCCCCAATAGCAGGAATTGCGAATCTGGGAGGGACTCTTGAATCTTGATAAGAGCAGATCCAAAGTGGACATAAGAATCCAACGGAGAGCCAGGTGGCAAATAGGCTGTCCCGACGACGAGCGTAGTAGACTGTAGAGTGATGACAACAAATAGCTGTTCGACCGCACTATATTCCGACGCAATTTGTCTGCTAGCTAAGTGTTTATTTACTAACAGCATGACACCACCGCCCTTAGACTTGTCAGATGTATTAGAATTTCGGTCGCAGCGGTAGATAGTATAGTTTGGCAAGTCTAAGTCACTATCAGAGATGTCGCAGTCTAGCCACGTCTCGGTAAGCGCAATGACGTCATGAGATGTTGCTGAAATGACAGTGTTGTGCGCAAACTCGCGAAGTTTTCTCTTTATACTACGCACATTTTGATAATATATACACAGCCCACTGCACGACGGTTCTAGTTTTTTGACCGCGATTCGCCTCTTAACTTCACGATAGTGGGGATACCGTCGAAATATTTAATGGCGATATTTGTTTCCCCTTCGGCCTTCCTATTGTTTAGCACATCGAGTAACGCACTGTAATGGTCCCTTTGTTTTTTAGTCTTGTCACTGGATACTCTGATGTTTCCGCTGCAAATAGTTTTAGAGTTTTTAAAAACCCAGATAACGTCGTCGATTGAGGTAAACGTAACTTTCAGCGGTCTAGTCTTCTCACTGTCTCTCTTGCCTAACCGGGCAATTCGGATCTCGTTTAGATTTGCGGGAGAACCAGCGAGCAGGTCTGCCACTGCCTTGCAGTCATCATCGACAGTCTGCCCTTCCTTAACGTTGAAAAATATAGCATTTTTTTCTCTCATCCTCCTGTCTTGCAGTTCCCTTGATATAATTTTTTTATTGAAAATACAGAAAGTCGAGGAAATAATTGGTTCGCCGATTACATCTGCTCCACGAGCTGCTTGGCTCTGGCGGTAATGTACGTCGGGAGCAGGCTGGTTAGCTCCAGAAGCATAATATCCAGATACTGTGTTACGAAGACAGGGTCAGGATATGTGCGTGCGATGCCCTCTCTAGCGGCACCGTACACCTCGGATACCGTTTGCCCGATTCCATGAAGAGAGTAATCCCCCGTTAGTCTCACGGCCGCTGCAACGTGATCGATGTACAGATCCCTGCAGCTATTGACATCCGCGTTCAATCCTCTCAGCCTGTGCACCCGCTCACCCACACAGGTGTATACCGCTTTCAGGCCCTCAAACGCAGGCTTCAGCATAACAATCGAGGGTTGGAGCAGCCTGGTCTTCTTTGGCCGTGGTTGGGCATCTTGCGATTCCCGATCGTTGGGAACGATGAATCTAATCGCTCGCTGATTGTGCGCCGTTGTAAAGAAGCAAACTCTGCAGTGTTCGTCAACATCAATGTCCTCGAGGGACCACTGCGAGCCATCGTTGACGTCGAAAGCGAAATAAGTTCTGATGAGATCAAATTGGTCCTCTAGTTTGGACCACGTTGACGCCCTCAAACGGATCCCACCATACGAGTCACCAATTAATCTGATCACAGGCTCGAACTTATCGTTTAGACGTAGAGCAAGTCCCACTACTATCCTCTTCGTCGATGGATTATTCAGCCCGTATGTTGTCGCGAGAAGCAGGTGATTCTCGGATTTCCTCATCGCTCTGGTGAATGATTTGAAGCTGCGGCTCGGGTTACCCATCGGCTGCGAGGATGAAAGAGAAATTCCAGTTTTCTCAAACGCTTGTAGCCTCGGTGAAATAGTGTAGATTTTTTTCGTTGACACTCGATTCGAAGTCAGAAAATTTGTGTGATGGTGGCTCGAGGAGCTCCCGATTTTATACATCGCGGATCGGGTGTGGGGGTGAGAAAATATCACCTCCCTTTGACTCAAGCCGAATGCAGGTGTGGCTTGAGGTTGTAAATTAGCTATTTTTTACGGAAAAATCCTTTGATATCACCGTGGGAAAGGAAATCAGAGACAAAACCTTTGATTCCCGCCGCATGTGTGGGGAAAAAAAATTCACCCGAAATTCTTGGAAACAAAACCTTTGATCTTTGCCGCCGCATGTGTGGGGAAAAAAAATTCACCCAAAATTCTTGGAAACAAAACCTTTGATCTTTGCGGCCGCCCGCGTGGGAAATACATTTTCCTGAAAAAATCTTGGAAACAATACCTCTGATCTTAGCCGCCCGCGTGGGAAATAAATTATTCAAAGATCCGGGCAAAGCAGGCGCCCTCTACGGGGGTGAGTAGGGACCCGGCACCATCTAGCGGTGAAACGGGCAGCCTCTACAGGGTATCGGTAAAGTAGGCGCCCTCTACCAGTGAAACAGACGCCATACAATTAGGGACGCCATCTGGGGAATGAATAATTAGGGACGCCATCTCTCGGGGAAATTAGGGACGCCATCTGTTGGGTAACCCGCCCACTGTCGGTAAATAGTGCGAACCATCGGTCGGTAACAGGGGGCACCGGAGGTAACCCACTGTCGGTAAATAGAACCATCGGTCGGTAACAGTGGGGCATCGGGGTAACCCACTGTCGGTAAATAGCACGGATGCGAACCCTCGGTCGGTAACATGTCGGTGCAGGGATCTAGGGACAGAAGCCTCGCATCCCTTCTACTCTCTTTGTTTGAAACCATTTTATTCTCTACATTCTATGCTACACGGAATGTTCAAACCATTTTCGACATGTCAGGTTCCACTCGATTCGTCAAGTATTGTCATGATATCCTGATTTTTGTTTCAGGAGTCGACCCACCCGCGCCTAAAAGACCCAGTAAGTTAAAGATATAGAGATTTTCGCTTGTTGTTCGAATTTATAACGTTATGCTCTTTGTTTGGAACCATTTATTCTCTACATTCTATGCTACACGGAATGTTTAAACCATTTTCAACATGTCAGGTTCCACTTGATTCGTCAAGTATTGTCATGATATCCTGATTTTTGTTTCAGGAGGCCGCCCACCGATCCCTTACAGAATGAACGGTAAGTTAAAGATACAGAGATTTTCGATAATGGCAGATATTCACTTGTTGTTCGAATTTATAACGTTATGCTCTTTGTTTGGAACCATTTTATTCTCTACATTTTATGCTACACGGAATGTTCAAACCATTTTCAACATGTCAGGTTCCACTCGATTCGTCAAGTATTGTCATGATATCCTGATTTTTGTTTCAGAAGACCCCAACGGCTCACTCGCCCCTCAAAGAATCTACAGTAAGTTAAAGATACAGAGATTTTCGATAATGACAGATATTCACTTGTTGATCGAATTTAGCTCAAGCGAGTCGAGCACCGCGGAATGACGACTTAATCACAGTCGTCTTTACTTAAATTTCAGGACTCCTGAATTCTTTCAACTACCAACTGTTAAGAGTTGTGGCTTGTGCTAGACAGATGACCGTCCGTAAGTTGAAAATAATGTCACCCAATGAAAATATTCAAGTCATAGCTACTAAGACATGCGTCAAATATCGACAAAGTACAATAGTGTCATGATGTACCTATTTTATTTTCAGAGGGCTATCCCGTGGTGCCCCCCGTAGCCATTGGTAAGTGATAAGTGGTACACTTACACTTACTTGACCAATTTATACGTCTACCAAAACGCTCGAATTATCTTTGTCTCCTGTATTGTATTCTGGAAAATCATTCCGTTTGATACTCATTTCAGATACTTTGAAGGCGGCCGGAAAGCGTCTCGAAGACGCTGCATTTGCTAACCTAATGGGCAATGGGGGTGAGTTGAAGACGACCTTTTACTCTTTAAAAATGTTTTTGTGATCTACTGTTCGCTTCACATATCCGGGTGAAGTCGAGAAATTGTTTCAATTGACCGAGGTTTTCTATTTTGATTCTTCATATTTTATTATTTTTTTCACTTATTGCCATTATATCATGCGTCAATTGGTGAATTTCCACTCTGTCATAATACATCTATTTTATTTTCAGGAGACAAATCAGCAATTCGTGAGGCATTCATGCGTAAGTGACACTCATTCGAAAAATACATCAAGTCTAGCTTGATTTTTATCCAGCTGTTGCTAGAACTGAGTGAGAGTCGAAGACGACTGGATCATAACCTCTGTATTCGAATTTCAGATTCTATCGAGGCAGTAGAAACCACTATGGTAACCCATTCGCGTCGCCCTGGAAGCAGCGCTGGACGTGAGTTGAAGACGATTGTGCCTATCTAGAATATCACGCCTCAATTAGCACTTGAAAATCGTCTAAATTATTGAGGGATCTTTTAATTTCCAGATGCCAGCACTAACATCAACAATGATGTGGCCATTATAAATGAAGAATTCAACTCACTCAGGCAAAAAGCCAATACGTTTTTGGATCGTGCTTTCGTGGTTGTCCCTAGTAAGTTGGAAACAATCGTACCATTAGAAATATAATTGTCATACTGAGATCTATCGTTTGCTACAAACCAAATTCCAATGAGGCTTTCATAAATTGATCTATTTCCTTAGCCTCCAGTTAGGCGAACGTATTTGATACTCAACATTCGATCCCTGATTTCAATTGTACCACCTGCACCAGTTTAGTACTGCTAAACTACGATCCTGAATATTTTGGCTTTTTATATTATTTCCAACATCAACTAAAATATGATGATTTCTTAAATTATACTTTCAATATGCTCTGGTAATTGCCATTGAATCGTAATTTCACTTTCTCAGGTGGACCTGATTCTGGATCTGGGTAATCATAAATCCCGTGCCAGTCCAGCTGAACCGAAGCAGCGGGAGAGACTATTGGTGAGTGTCATCGACAGTATCTGCACCTGATACGAAGATGCTGAATATATTTATTCACTAATTTTGGTGAATCTATTCGCAGGCCACTTCTTAGCAGCTATCGCGGAGCGGAATATTCGGAACCGCTTGTGCTTATCTGAAGAACTTTTTGTGAAAGAACGTACCTAAATCATCTGCTGGACGAGAGACTACCACTTTCTTCCAGCACGTCTTCCAATTGATTACTGAATACGTATATACCAGTGAGAATAATGTAAAGCTGCATAAGATTGTGAGCAATAAAAATCAATTTCGAAAATATCCATTCGCTGTATCGTATAAATTTTCCATTTCCCAACACAGATTCCGAATACAAAAGAACAAAGACATTCAGAGGCCCTTATAAAAACGATTACTTTTTCCTTCCGAGTCACGTGACATGTGTAAATCTTTTTTTATTTGGAACACCTGCATGAAAAGTTTGATTCCGTTCGGACCGCTGAACCGATTTGGATGAAATTTGCAAGGCATACCGTTCTTATTCCGAGGCTGTGCCGATAAAGTTTTCAAACGTCGCTCGCTAACCATGTTTGAATACAAAATGCCCGTGAGGAATATTACGATACAGATATACAGAATTAGTCACTGATTATCCGAAAATAGTGATTCAAAAACCGAAAGACGTTCAGAATGATATCCAAACGAGAAGAGTCGTTGCCTCGATCCCCCGTGCACCCCTTCCATGGTTAAAGACGTGACATGATTTTTCCGCTCAAAATTAAGTCACCTTATCGCATCAACGGGCCTTCGATAATCTTGAGTCATTTCGTATCTAGATATGGTATAGATGACATTTCAATGACGGGATTCGTTTACCCTGATTGTCGAGTCTGATTCATATTGTATTGACGCAAGTTTATAATTCGTGATCACTTCTGAATATTCAATAAAGTTTTATCATCGCCTGTACCTTATTGATACAGTTGTGCATCGCGGACTACGAATACCTAAATTAAAATATTATTTTGTTCGGAGGTGGATGCCTAATTGGCAGTGTTGTAAAAGGTACTTAATTCTTAGTGTACATATGAATGAATAGTCCTACTGGTGACACACCCGTCATAGTTCAAAGGCAAACATATGATGTACACGACTTTGCCTTGTGTTTATAAACAGTGCTACACGCAAGAAAAATACACATTCAATTAAAATTTGAGCACTAAGAACCAATACAAGACCTACAAGAAGAAGCTAGTATATGATGAGAAGAATTGACGTGATCTGTGGGCGAAGAAGGTGGTCTAGTGGAGTAAGTCTCCGGCTAAGCATCCGTGGATCCCGGGTTCGATTCCCGGATCGTCCGTTAATTTTTCTCATCAGTTTTTTCAAAAATTGGTATACACTTTCAATTGATTTACATTAATAATTTTCCATCTTGGGCGACACACCCGTCGTTATTAATAATATAAATACAACTAAAAGGCCGCGGTGTACATATGAATGAATAGTCCTACTGGTGACACACCCGTCATAGTTCAAAGGCAAACATATGATGTACACGACTTTGCCTTGTGTTTATAAACAGTGCTACACGCAAGAAAAATACACATTCAATTAAAATTTGAGCACTAAGAACCAATACAAGACCTACAAGAAGAAGCTAGTATATGATGAGAAGAATTGACGTGATCTGTGGGCGAAGAAGGTGGTCTAGTGGAGTAAGTCTCCGGCTAAGCATCCGTGGATCCCGGGTTCGATTCCCGGATCGTCCGTTAATTTTTCTCATCAGTTTTTTCAAAAATTGGTATACACTTTCAATTGATTTACATTAATAATTTTCCATCTTGGGCGACACACCCGTCGTTATTATTAATATAAATACAACTAAAAGGCCGCGGTGTACATATGAATGAATAGTCCTACTGGTGACACACCCGTCATAGTTCAAAGGCAAACATATGATGTACACGACTTTGCCTTGTGTTTATAAACAGTGCTACACGCAAGAAAAATACACATTCACTTAATTCTTAGTACCTAGGTACAGGTACAGGTACTCAAGATGTACCTGTATTTAGGTACTCAGGTACTTCTTTTATGGGAGGTACGAGAGCAATCTGAAAAATATGGACACAATTATAGACCAAACAAGGAGGTTACCGTTCAAAGGGATGGAAAATGCACAAAGTTGGGACATTATTTTTTAACATCAAATGAACACTTTTGGAGATGGAGTTTCACGTATTTCATTCATTTATTAGAGAAGAAGAAATTCGAATTTTGTATATAAGCAAAAATGTGAAAAGGCGGCTGCAGCTCCTGCCAACTGCACTGCGGGTTCCGGTTCACGCGGGGTGCCCCACAGCTTCAACGGATGAGTCGATTGACATGTATCTGTACTCATTTTGAAGCAAATTAATATGTACACATTGTATAACAAAAAATAGGGGGACTGGTTTTGACCAGGGACTGAGTAAGACGTGTCTGTAGAAGTGCTCGCGCTTAATGACCATCAAACAAGACCAAGAGGCAAGCCAGGAAGGAAAAGAATACCGGTAAAGAGAAGAAAAAAGCGGAAACGTACAGAAAGAGGTACGTGTGCAGGCAGAGCTGAAAATTAAGGGCATGCTGGACTCAGTATTTCCGTATTTAAAAAATAATGACGCCTGATATGAACGGGGGGGTGTTTAATGGGTTCCTTAGACGGTTTGTAATCAAATTGGTAGCTGCATGAACGTGTATCTCACCAAAATCGAGTAAAATAAGGCTTTTTTGTTTCGAAGCGTGGGGACCGTCACTTGTTTTCACTGATATCACCGACTACGCATCACAAGGGTGGAAACGAACCATTGAGCGCCCTCAGGAATATAATTCTACTCACATATATCGCAAAACTTGTTCATTTCACTCAACGATGAAGACGAAAAATTGTTTCCAAAAAAAGACTGTAATTTTTCTCGGTATAAAGCACCGGCCGCGGCCATGTTGGATCGTTTCACGTGGCGTGTCGGGTCGAGCAGCGCTTGCCAACCTTCGTCTCGCGGTCCTGCGTTTCACGAACCGCCGTTCCTTGTTCAGCGCTATGACAGCTGAGCGGGAATTCAAACGGAAATAATTCGGAATAATAATAGTTATAACAATGCATTGTTATTATTATCATTATTATTGTTATTATTATTATTATTATTATCATTATAATTACAATTTCCGAAATAATGATAATAAGAATAATAATAATAATTATTTTTATTATTATTATTATTATTATTAATTGTTATTATGATAATAGCAATCATTATAATGATTATTATTATTATTATCATTGAAAAAAATTTACTCGAAAGTGGTGACATTTGTGAATGAAAATGAAAACGTGTGCGCCATTTTTTTTTCTTCCAACACTCTAAAATCCTGTGAAACGGACAGAATAATCAAAATTCCGGATCTTTTGAGAAATTTTCAAGTTTCATAAAAAAAAAAAAAAAACTAGACAAAGCAGAGGTATAGAGTCGTATACGCCATTTATTATTCAATCTTTTTTATCTTGAAAATGTTGTAAAAATCGGAATTTCAATTTTTTCCATAATAAAAATTATAACATAATAATCACAATTATTATTATGATAATGATTATTATTATTATAAATAATTATTATTATCACTGAGAAAAAATTCCTCGAAAGTGGTGAAATTTGTAAATGAAAATGAAAATGTATGCGCCATTTTTTTTTCTTTCTCTACAAAAACTCTGAAATCCTGTGAATCGCATAAAAAAGTCTGATTTCAAAGTTCTTTATGTGAAATTTTCAAAATTAAAAAAAAAAAAAAAATTGACAGGGCAACGGTATAAAGTCGTATACGCCATTTTTTTCACAAATAAATACACATGTCCTGTGCAACGCATAGAAGAATTGAAATTCCGATTTCCACAAAATTTTCAAGATAAAAAAAAATGAAAATAAAGGGCGTATACGACTTTACACCTCTGCTCCCAATGAACAATATGTGCTCTCAAAGACCTCTGATGGAGCTCGTGAAAATTAGTTAGAGTTCTGAATCGAGCATCGATAAGTGTCCTAAAAGAAGTCCGAAAGACTTCTTATGCAATCTTTTCCGACTCCAATCTGAGGCTCTTGATCACCTCGAAATGAGCTCTTTTAGAACTTGAGCGAAGAGCTCAGAAGTACGAAATTTTTCAGAAGTCTGTTAGAAGAATGCTTTTGGAACTCAATTATACTATTTTACCTGACTTATAAGAATTTCTTGAATACATGCATTCAGCATTTAAAATGCACGAAATTTGCGGAATATTAAAACTCGGCGCATTCTGAATGCTGAATGCATGTATTCAAGAAATTCTTATAAGTCAGGTAAAATAGTATAAATGAAGTATCATGAGAGGGATTTTGTGAATTTGTTAAAAACATGGTTATTGTATACGAATTCATATATGATACATAATACACAGGTATACGATACGAAATTATCTATCAGCGATGTCTTTCTTCATTATCGTCGTAGAATTATGATTCTTAAGCCAACTTATTTATATAAAAGTATTCAGTGCTCTCTCAATCTGAATCAGTGAAACTCCCTGCGAATCAGTGAATATTCACTGATCCAAATTTAGAGAGTGCAGATGACTTATAATTTCTATTACGGGTGCAGATCAGTTGGAGGCTTCTATTATCCTCATGATATCCCAGCCGAATGCCCGCTTGCCACAGTCATGGAACTGTTCTCAACTCGCACAAGGTGGTCTACGAATACTCGGTTACTGAAATTTACGAATGAATAAATATTCACGTGGTGCAACGATTTAGAGTTTAGTCGGGGTACAGACTGCAGCATACGCACCTGTGTATGTGCTAGAAAAAAGTGAGGTTAGATTCATGATAGTTTCAAGGATTGAGGATATTTCATTGTATGTATGATCAATATATTCAAATGAGGATAAATGATGGCGCTCCGTAAACGCAACTCGATATTCGATATAAATGATTAGTGGTATTCAACACTTACCGCTATTTGATCTACCAAAAACCTGAGCGACCATTACTTGTGTCCGAGTGAGTTCAATATTCGTCATAAACGTATGTCAAGTTACTTGTTAGGTTGAACATGGTTAGGTTAGGTTCATGTGTAGTCAGCACTTCTTTTAGACCTCATAACGAATCTGGTTGAAAGAGCTCTGATAAATGACCTCATATAGAGATCTATACTTCGACTTCGGAATATTGACTTCTAAAAGACTTCGAAAAGAACACTATCATGAGACTCTTTTTCCTGTCTTGAGCAAGAGCTCTTACAAGAACTCTTATAGACAGGTGTGTTGACTGGGCTTTGTCTAATTTTTGTATGCTGAAACTTGAAAATCTCTCAAAAGATCCGGAATTTTGATTATTCTGTGCGTTTCACAGTATTTCAGTGTTGGTAGAAAAAAAAAATGGCGCTTCATTTTCATTCACAAATTTCACCACTTTCGAGTAAATTTTTTGCAATGATAATAATAATTATTATCATATTGTTATTATCATAATAATAATTATTATCATAATAATATTTGTTATTATTATCAATATTATTATTAATATTATTATTATTTTGGAAAGATATTGAAATTCCGATTTCCACGAAATTGTCAAGATAAAAAAAAAATAAATAAAATGGCGCACACGTGTTCATTTTCATTCACAAATCGTCTAAGGAATCCCATTAAACACCCCCCCGTTCATATCAGGCTTCATTTTTTTTTAATACGGAAAAGACTGAGTCCAGCATGCCCTTAAAGAGGGAGAGAACAAGCAGCACCAATAGACTCTGGGTGAAGGGGAAAGCAAGTAACAAGCGCCGAATATATCGATATTTCGTATCGATACGTATCGTTACTCAGAGTATCGATACAGGTAAAATATCGGTATTAAAATATCGATATCGTGAATATCGATACGAATGATACAAAAATTGTTAAAAATGGAAATAATATATTTATTTTGATTACATGTAGTACAGGCAATACAGGTAGTACGTAGTACAAAGTCTGATGCTTAGAGTTTGCATCAATTTTCCGTTTTTCACCTCCCGATAACGAGTTTGAAAAAATTGCGGTTCAGTTTCACACTTTTTACTTTTTGGAGTTGCCACTGGATGCCGGAGGAAGCACTTTTTCGATATATATCGATATTCATACATGCAGTATCGATACCTGCAAATATCGGGTCATTGAATATCGATACAAAATATCGATATTTAGCATGAAAAATATCGATATTCAGAATATCGATACTGTATCGGGCATCACTAAATACAAGAACAACAGGCGAAGAAAAGAAGCAACCTAAGGACAGGCTCGCAAGAAGAAAAGCAGGGCGAAAAGATCAAAGAAACCGGAAGAATGGATAAGAACGGGAAGATAGGGCTGGCAGACGACGGAGAGGAAATGGGAGGCACACAGGAGGATATGCTCGCCAGGATAATGAGAAAACTCGCTGGTATGGAAGGCGAGATCAGAAAGGACAGAGAAGATACCAAAGAGGAAATAAAAGACCTCAAAACACACATTGCAAGGAGAGACGAAGAATGGGAAAAGTACAAAAGGGAAATTGAGCAGAGAATAGCAAAGCTGGAACAAGAGATCAAGGGGCCCTATTCTCGAGTTCGTGCGACTTCGGTTTCATTCGAATTCCCCTAGGATGTCGAACGAACCACCAGAAAATAGTATATTACGATACTAGTGCAAAGGGTTTGTTTTCGCACGAGTGGGAGGTTTGTCGCCCGAGCAAAGCGAGGGTGACAATCTCACGAGTGGAAAAACGACTTTTGCACATGTATCGAACCAAATTTTATATCACAAACGTGGGTGAAGTCCGATTATACGGACGCTCGCGTGCGTAAAGTCGCACTTTACGCACGGAGTGATATAAATGCTATTCTCGAATCATCGTTCGAACGTTTCGTTCGAGCAATGTCGTACGAAAACGTCGAATGGTCCTCCGCATGCGACATCGTCATTCGAATCCAAATTCGTACACAAATTTAGAGGAATTTGAACTTTCAGGTTATGTTATAATATGCCGTTTCTTAAGGGCATGCTGGACTCAGATTTCCATATTTAAAAAATAATGAAGTCGGATATGGACGGGGGGGTGTTTAATGGGTTCCTTAGACGATTTGTAATCAAATTGGTAGCTGCATGAACGTGTATCTCACCAAAATCGAGTAAAATAAGGCTTTTTTGTTTCGCGAAGCGTGGTGACCGTCACTTGTTTTCACTGATATCACCGACTACGCATCACAAGGGCGGAAAAGAATGCAATTCCACCCTCGTCAATATAATTCCACTCACATATATCGCAAAACTTGTTTATTTCACCCAACGATGAAGCCTCAGAATTGTTTCCAGAAAAAGACTGTAATTTTTCTCGGTATAAAGCACCGGCCGCGGCCATGTTGGATCGTTTCGCGTTGCATGTCGGGCCGAGCAGCGCTCCCTTGAGACGCGCGGGCGCGGCGGGAACCAAGCTTACAGTTGTTGCCAACCTTCGTCTCGCGGTCCTGCGTTTCACGAACCGCCGTTCCTTGTTCAGCGCTATGACAGCTGAGCGGGAATTCAAACGGATATAATTCGGAATAATAATAGTTATAACAATGCATTGTTATTATTATCATTATTATTGTTATTATTATTATTATTATTATTATTATTATTATTATTATTATTATTATTATTATCATTATAATTACAATTTCCGAAATAATGATAATAAGAATTATAATAATAATAATAATTATTATTTATTTTATTATGATAATAACAATTATTATAATGATTATTATTATTATCATTGAAAAAAATTTACTCGAAAGTGGTGACATTTGAGAATGAAAATGAAAACGTGTGCGTCATTTTTTTATTTTTTTTTATCTTGACAATTTCGTGGAAATCGGAATTTCAATATCTTTCCAAAATAATAACAATAATAATAATAATGTTGCTAATAATAATAACAAATATTATTATGATAATAATTATTATTATGATAATAACAATATGATAATAATTATTGTTATCATTGAAAAAAATTTACTCGCAAGTGGTGAAATTTGTAAATGAAAATGAAAAAATTTTTTTCTTTTTCTACAAAAACTCTAAAAATCTTGTGAAACGCACAGAATAATAAAAATTCCGCATCTTTTGAGAAAATTTTCAAGTGTCATCATAAAAAAATTAGACAAAGCAAAGGTGTAAATTCGTATATACGCCATTCATTATTATTATTATTATTATTATTATTATTATTATTATTATTTCAGAAACTAATAAAATTCCGATTTTCACAACATGTTCAAGATAAAAAAAAATAATAATAACAATAATAATAAATGGCGTATATACGACTTTACACCTCTGCTTTGTCTAATTTTTTTTACGATGAAACTTGAAAATTTCTAAAAAGATCCGGAATTTTGATTGTGCTGTGCGTTTTGCAGGATGTTAGAGTGTTTGTAGAGAAAGAAAAAAAGATCATTATTATTATCATGATAATAATTGTTTATTATTATTATTATTATCATTTCGGAAATTATCATCATAATTATAATGATAATAATAATAACATTTCATTGTTACAACTATTATTATTTCGAATTGTGCTAGGCTAGGTATACGGCTGGCGTTCCGGAGAGAGAGAGAGAGCCATACAGTGTTTATAATAAATAATGCAACTATTGTTTCGATAACGCGGTAAGTACTCAAAGTGATAAAAAATAATCGAACAAATGATAATTGATTATCCGGATCGATCCCTGTTCTATTTTTGCCCTCCTTCGTGCACCAAAGATTATTCTCGCGAATTGTTTGAACTCCGAAATTCAATTGCATTTACAATTGATTCATAGCTGGAAAAATAAAAACAATTTCACCACGAGCAGGGTAAGAAAAATTGTATTGGGTAGCCAGCATTTTGTTCTGGGGGGGGGCACCAGATTTTCTGGGGGGCCGTACCCACCCCTGCCCCCTCCTGGCTACGCCAATGAAATATTGTAACGTATACATCGAATGAAAGGTGAATGAATATCACTCGAGTTGTCTTTATTACATCATTTGTTTATTTTGAACTGCAGGATGTAAAAAAAATTAAATTACATAAATTCACTTACGATTACTCACACTAGACAAATAATTTGATTTTATAAACCATGGAAAACACATGAGACGTGGTTTGAACATACTTCATGATCATGAGTCACAGGATATTCAATAAGATGTTATAATTTATCGTGGTCAGATCGATATGGGAAAGAAAAATAAACCTGAACTAAGTATTGCACCTCTCCTCGTCAACTGTATACCCTACTGGAATGTATGGCGAAAATGACCAGCAGGCTTCACCATTTATTTCCCTCTCCCTAGTCTCTTCGCAGGTACACGGACCCCTCTCTGCCTTTGTTGGTGAAGGTAGCTGGACACTTTGCAGAAACCTGCCCGTGGGCACGGTTTTTCGATAAAAAATTAACATTCCAGCAGCAAACTTGCGGCATGATCAACAATATTTACGTAACACAATAACATTTCTCGAATTGCAGGTTTCTACGTAATTTCCAGAGCAGTTTCTATTAAAATTTCAAGTAGCTAAAGTAATTGATAATTGAATTTTTTTCAATTACAAATTAAAAATGTAATTGGTAATTGAATTTTTTTCAATTACAAATTCCAAAAGTAATTGATAATTGAATTTTTTTCAATTACAAATTACAATTGTAATTGGTAATTGAATTTCTTCCAATTTCAAATTACAAAAGTAATTGATAATTGAATTTTTCTCCAATTACAAATGAAAAATGTAATTGGCAATTGAATTTCTACCAATTACGAATTACAATTGTAATTGATTATTGAATTTCTTTCAATTACAAATTCCAAAAGTAATTGATAATTGAATTTTTTTCAATTACAAATTAAAAATGTAATTGGTAATTGAATTTTTTTCAATTACAAATTAAAAGTAATTGATAATTGAATTTTTTTCAATTACAAATTAAAAATGTAATTGGTAATTGAATTTTTTTCAATTACAAATTAAAAATGTAATTGGTAATTGAATTTTTTGTCGATTACAAATTACTACTGTAATTGGTAATTGAATTTTTTTCGATTACAAATTACTACTGTAATTGGTAATTGAAATGTAATTAATTACACAATGTCACTCAATTGGATGCTGCCCAACACTGATCAAAATCAAGGCCCGGTCCCAGCCTTGCCACGATTACCAGATCCTATACGAACATGCCAGCTGACAATTCTACGGAGCCAGCGGTTGACGTTCGTCGATCATTGGTGAGAACCGACGGTCCACAAAAGACCCTGGTCCCTCATCGAGAGAAGATAATGCAAGTTTGTCGATCATTGCCCCGCTGTGTCTTCACCATCAATCTCCCTCAATTCGGCAAAGTCTCTGTGGTCGATCGTCTCGTAGTATGTCTCCGCTGCGCATCCACTGGAGTCTGAAAGAAGAAAGATTTGTCTTGAATTCCACGTTCTCTCAGAAAATTTCATAATCATCCGTTCAGACGTACTATTCAAACAAACAAGGTCATTTATCTTGGATCATCCTTCAATTGACTAACTACCTTTTCTTAGATAAATCAAAATATTGATCGAATTCTGTGTCACGATTGATTAATCTTGATCTTGATAATCTGAGTACTTTCATACTGCCTACTGACAAACCATCCAGAGTCCATATCTCACATCACACGTTTTAAAATAGAATCTGTGCGAATGTTTTCAACAAATTCTGGCTCGAGATATACACAGAGATAACACTACTGTAGGATCAATAATTTCATTTTACATTCAAGACCAGTTTTTCCTCTGTATTCGAGCGTACTAGTGAAGCTAATGAGAACAGAAAGAAAAGAAAAAAACTAAAATAACAAACAGCAAACACGATGGCCGATAACGTACGATACCCATCCGCAGAGTTCTCTAGGATTACTTCTGCTCCGGAACACAGACCTGCGTCGCCGACTCAGCGGCGGTTATTCAGAGAATTTTCCAGTATAAATTCATCCGTCAACGACATTGGTGGGATGATCCCAAAAGTCCGTCTGAACTTCAGCCGTGGCCAGTTTCACCAGGTGCTACCGATATACTCTTCCGGAAAGTCTTCGGCGGTCTATCGACGTGCTCGGTCCGGGTCTGGAACCACTACCTGCATCGGACAAAGATCACATCAGCTTCGATTCTTCGTTGATTCGACTCGTACATCAGGGAAACAAAAAAAGTTAACATACCGCAAACTCGGTGTATACCGATACACGTTAGTTGTGTTCGACACAGGCTACGGGAGTAGTAATAGGATGGCTGTTTGTAATTCAGTCCGGATTCACTACGCTCATCGTTTAGCTGCCTCTGCGCCAACTTTCCAACGAGGTCTCATCGGTGTTTCAGCCTTCGCTCCTTTTCCCGCATCTCGCATGACATCTGTCGGAACGATAGACTCACAGTTTCGATTGATAAAAAATACCAACCATCTGAGACGGGACCAAGCGAGCTCGTTATCGTCGACGGGTAGGTTCGTTCAACGCGCTTCGATGATCCAGCCCAGTCGGGAATAACTCGCAGTATATCCAGCGCCAAAATCCTACGATATGCTCTCTCGTCTGATCCTGACGTCGCCAGACTTTGTCACTCTACGCCTGGGACGGGTACATGAGGAAAAGAGATTTTCCATCACTGCAATTTTACATCGGGATACTTTCCCTATCGTAACTTCGTCAGCAGATATAACATGGAAGTAATATCTTACCTCGAATGTTGACGAAGTTTTCCTCCGTAGTCCATCCTCGACCGGACACAGCTGTAGCCGCGTCTTCTGCACTACGTCGTCCCTGTTCATTCTACGAGAATCGAATCTCACTTTGGCGACACGTCTTTCGGATGTCCTGCGAAAGCCGGCAATAACACAACACTCGCGGCTCTTCACCTCCTCGTACCGTCCCAATCCGCACGAGCCAAGTTCAGCTGAGCACTCGACTTGACTCGACGCTACGCCACTGAACTCTCGGCCAGTCCGCCAGTGTCGAGCATCTTTTCCCGTAACTTACGAACTACACAATGACTGCGACGATCATTACAATTACTTATCACGATACATATCTACATCATAATACTAATTATAATAATACTAGGGCAGCACGCGCGCTTCGCGCGCGATTGGTTTTTGATTGCGCTGTAGCGCATTGATTTTATTCCATTCTTTTCCAACTTAGTATACTTGTGCATTTTTTGTGCTCAGTGGAATATTCTTTGAATTGTATTTGCTCAAGTGAACAATTCTGCGTATACGTGATTTTTGACTGAATTGCCTCTCCGTTGATCACCAAGGTACACTTTCAAACTATCCCAGGAGCGTACTCGTGAGAAGGCCACATATAGCTGACCATGATTAAAGACATCCTTACGGAGGTCTATTCCGATTTTTTCGAATGTTTGTCCTTGTGCTTTGTTAATAGTCATTGCAAAAGCTAATTTTATCGGAAATTGACGTCTCTTAAATGTGAAAGGGTATACGTCTTCACAATGTAATGTTATGCGGTGTAAATAAATTATTTCGCCGGATTTGTCACCTGTCAGTATTTCACATCGCAACATATTATTGGCAAGGTCTAGAATCATCAATCTTGTTCCATTGCACAGGCCTTCGTTGATACTCAGATTGCGGATAAGCATAATGATGCAATACCTTCTCAGACGTAATTCATGTGGCGGTAAGCTTGATGGTGTCAATGAGTTTAAATATTCTGGTAAAAGTGCCTCATTGATTTCTTCGTTTTGGTCACAGTATTCTGCATTGTCGACGCTTGTGTATATTTTTTCGCCTGTAGAGTCAAGTAGTTCCACGACGCTTCTGTTGATTTCGTCGACGTCGACATTTCTAGCTGAAAGTATAGCACATTTTGCAGCTTCTTTATATTGTTTTTCTTTAACGTATTGTCCATATACTTCATCGACTATATTTGAATTGGCTGGTGCTATGCAGTGTTGTGGCAGTACAATATTATTTTCACTATCATTCAATACACCACTTCCTACGTCCAATATAAATTTTGCAAAGTTTATTTCTTCTGGTAGTGCTCTCATATTTTGTGTCAGAGAAAACTGTAAGAAGTGTTTCCATAATGTGCTATGTTTGATGGATAGGTTAACAATTTCACAGCGTGTACCTCTAATTTTAATTGGGAGAAGTTGTTTGAAATCTCCTCCAAGAACCACGAGTTTGCCACCAAATGGTAAATCGTTATTCATAATGTCTCGCAAAGTTTGCTCCATTACTTCGAGTGCATAACGCGGTGCCATTGGTGCTTCATCCCAGATAAAAACATCAACTTTCTCAAGGTATTTTGCGTCTTGAGACTGAAGTTTAATGCTTGATGTTGAATCAGGGTATAGCGGGACTGGTAAACCAAATGTCTTATGTACCGTCCGTCCCTGAGGAAGCAATGTTGCCGCAATGCCAGTAAACGCCATACAACTTACACTTTTATTTCTGCTGTTGAGCAAATGCCACAGGGTTGTGTAAACAAAAGTTTTACCGGAACCTCCTGGTCCATCTATATATATACAATTATGATGACTTTGGTGCTGATTGCCTGAATCGATCGCATCCAATACAGTGTCTACTACTTGTTTTTGACTATCGTTCAGCTGTTCATAGCGTCGTGTTCCAATTTCTCTTGACTGTTCAGGTAGCATGATATTGTCCGATTCAATCGTTTCTGTGGTCTGTTCCATACTCGGGAATTGTGAGAGGCTCCACCCTTCTTCGGACAGTATAGCGGCAATTCGAGCATATGCTGTTTGTTCACCTTGTAACAACCCAACGTGTCTTGTATAATCTTCGGACATTGCCCCTTTGAATTGTGTCCAGAGTTCTTCTGGATGTACTGGTTGGCAGTTTATTAAAATCCTGACAAACATTCTGCGCAATCGACGTGGCATCATCCAAATCGTTGCTTCTTCCATGGCACGTCTCCACTCTTCGTCATCTTCGATGAGCCCCAACTCCAGACATGCTGTTACAAATGTTTCATGAATTTTGCCGTTCACTGTTCTCAAATTTTCGAAACTGGTGGCTCCTTTCACTGTCAATAGTAATAGGCGCAAGTGAAATAACTCTGTTTGTGAAGGGCTTACCGAATACATTCGACCTATTACATTAAATTTGGCTTGACGGTTTTCCCAATGAGATATGTTTTTGCCATCAATTTTTCTGTTCTTGAAAACGTAATGGTATGGAATTTCTGAATAAACATACTGCTTCGCGTTTTCGTCGCGTGCATTTAACGCGAAGTAATCTATTAGCATGGTAACACGATCTAATGCAGATCTAACATCATCTTCATCTAGACTGTCATTGCAAATTGTTATGGATTGTTGGTTTTGTAAATGGACCGGTAGTCGTATGATAGCGTGACTTTTGTGCTGTAAAGGTTTACTCAAGATGCGCCAACAGGCTTCTACAGGACCCACGTATCTGGCTTCTATGTAGGTTTGTATCTCATTGTGATTGATAACGTTCTCTTCTACATTTTCGCCTACTGTCACAGCCGCTACATCATGACCCTTGTACACATATTTGAACAGATACTTAACAGACTTGATACTTGATACAATTTCAACGTTAATATGACAGTTGAATATCATCGAAGTTATAGGACAATATGGTACAACATTGCGATTATCGACAATGTATCCGCCAGCACGTTCATACGTTATTCCTGCGTTTCGTCTACGATAGTACGGGTAACCATCTTGATCCATGATTGTTTCTTCTTTGAATTCTTTGGGATAATGCTTAGAGCATTTGTTATTCACTTCACACCACGTCCCGCATGGTCCATGTATCATGTTCTTCATGATAATTTCGTGTAGAACAGGATTTTCATTTTTGTCTGGAATTTCTGCGGATATATATCGATCGACAATCTCGGGTGTTGTTATTTTTGAGTCCTGCTTTAAGATCACCAGCATATGCATGTGTGGCAAGCCACGTTTCTGGAATTCGATGACATACACGTATGCACTAACTTTTCCAAATAATTCTTGTCGTGTAATCAGATCTACCAGAGCATCTTTTTTGATATTGAAAACTCTTGCGCAAATGTCTGGTCTGTCACATGCTTGCTGATGCGGAAGGAGGTTTTCTTTTATCTCTCGCCACTGTGGATTACATGTCATTGTTACAAAGAGATCTGGTTTGCCATATTTTCTGACAATCCCCATCGCGTCTTGGTAATGCTGCATCATGCTACGTGGAGATCCTACAAATGTTGAAGGTAGAATTACCATCTTACCTACACGTGCATTCGCATTATTTGCGGTATTTTGCAAATAATCCACTAATCCGTGATACGACTCTGCTCGTAATTTTTTCTGATTCAATTGTATAAATTGAATTCTATCTTTTTCAATCTTGACATAGTTATCCACAACCCATTGCTGAAATAAGCGACGACCCAGTAGAATGGAGTTGAACGCATTATCATTGTCACGCAATGCCATTCGATGCCGAACGTATGCCATTCTAGTCACACGTTTGTTATTTGTAGTTTTCAGATCTTGATGCCATCCTTGTGTCCCGTATGGATAAAACAGTGGATATATCCAGGGTTCTACGTTCGGATCCATTGAACTAATGAATTGTAATTCTTTTGTATTTCTGTCTCGTATTGTAACGTAGGACTCTGGTATTTCTCCATTAGCTGTTGTAGAGTAAACGGCAGCGACTTCATTCGTTTGTTGAAAGTTATACCTATGACGATCCATTCCAGGTTTTAATGTAAATAATAATTGTAGTTCATCAGGTAATCTTTCGTTGGTTCTGGATGATTGTTGCCGTTGAGCTTCCACTTCTTCGTTCATCATTCTATATGATTTCGCAAAAATATTGTGCTCACGAAACAACACATCTAGCTCTTTTAAGGTTTCGTAATCCAGATTAGAGTTGTAACTGAGTCGGCAATCAGCTGCTTCATTGTAATCCACTATGAAAAGTTGGCCGTAGCTTGCCTTTTCTGTCTGGTTAGGATAGAGTGATGTATTCATTTGATAATAAATTTGCCCATGAATTTTGAAACAATATGGAGCCCGACGGCCGGTGTTAAAATTGACTAAATTAGCGTTGAAGGAGGCAAATGAAAACGCGCTATTGTAGCTTCTAATGTGCTGATAAAAATCATTTGATTTTGGGTGAGTTCCACCGAATAGTGACCGAAGTTTCACGGGAGGATTCGGCAGTGGTTCGAGGAGAACATTACCATGGTTACAACAATCGTTAAATGAACAGCCTTTATTGGATACCTTTTCTGCTGAAAAGTGTATTGCACTGCAATGATCGCACTTGATATTCATTTCTCCGATATAATGTTCATCAATATTTTGTACGTTTCCTGTCCTAATCAAATCTACACAGCCTCTTCGGCGAGCTCTGCAATCGAGCTGACGAATATTTTGAGTGGTTACATTTCTCTGATCCTCTACCGCAATCTGCACTGGGATTTCTACCATACGATGATTCTCTTGTGGTTCCACATCAATTGACATACTACAGATTACATTATTCTGACGATTATTGTTTGTAGCAATAGTTCGCAGAATTACTTGATTCCTTAGATTGCGTTCGCGTCGGGCACGTTGAAATTCTTCTACTTCATCAGGTGTCCGATTTAGTTTTCTTCGCGGCATGACTCTTATACTTATGAATCACGAAGCATGTTAATTGTTAACTATTATTAATTATGTACATACGCAAATTCGAATTGTTTGAATACAATTATCATGCATGTGTGTGATTATCTATTTCACAAAAATCAACTTTCATCTACGTCATCAGTATTATATATTTTTCGGATCAATTGTCAGATTTCCACATTTTTATCATAATCACATCATTCTAATTATCGTTATCAGTATCATTTATCATCGTCATCATCATCATCTTTATCATCATCCGAATAATGTTGATCCGTGGAAAATGTGTCCTCGTCGGTGCACCTGAAACATAAAATTGGACCCCATATTGAGAGTTATTATTTTTAATCTCAGTTTCATACATTTTTTCCGGAGATAATGTTTTCATTGATATTTTAGGCAATGGCAAGGCCTGCCACCCTTTAGAATATTCCAGAGTTTTCCGCTGTCACACGACAAATTAACGTGTACGTGTGCTATAATAAATTTGTGATATTGTGATTATGGCCGACCTTGCCACTGGCCGGAACGTACTGAGATAAGTTCTTTCGTGAATCCTTGTTTTATTTATCAGACAACTAAGGCTCTATCAAAATTTGATGGAATAGTTATTTTTCTGAAATGCCAGTATATTTACCTTTATAATTTTTTAACAGAGTTCCATGCGAGATGCGACACTTGCACCTGCTGAGGAGAATATGCGAAAACTCTTTAGTGTGCTGAGTGTCTTATCCTTTTTTTCCGTCCCAGAAAGACCTGCTTAAAGCAAATTCATACGTATATCAGTTGGACGTGTGGTCAGAGTATGATAATCTGATTCCAATGACTGGAATAGAATTAAAGCGAAATGGTTACCGGAATTATGAATCCCATTTTTTTAGATTTATGAATTTTGTGTACGTTATTTCTACCTTTTACCACCTATTCGTTTCAATTCTCCGTTAATGATCCTACCTATTCGAGTTAATGTTTTCAAAAGAATATGAATCATCTGAATCAATAATAATTCTTTTTATGCCTGAATGAATTGAAAGTTTGTCGATGAACCAATACTGATTTTTTGTGTTTTTTTCTATAATCTCCAATAGATAAAACCAAATATGAACAAATAGACGAATTGGAACAAATTCTTATTGAATAAAAATAACTGAATCCCAATTACAATGCCGTAAATCCAAAGAAGCGAGATTTACTGCAATTCTGGTGATCATTTCGCATCGATTTGATAATATTAATATCCATGTACAAAACAGCAACTTTTGTACACACAATGCGTACCTTCGATAGATCCACCAGGAAACTTCGCGCTCACACCACACTGATATTATTATTATTATTAACGTGTATTATTATTTTTTAAATTTTTTCACGCCATTCATTTGATCAGCGATATTGTCTAGTCCATTTCTCCATTAGGATATTGAACTGACGAATACCCATATAAGTAAATACACAATATGCACTGCTGGTATTACGTCTTTTTTACAATATTTGCTTTTTTAAAATTATTTTCAGTATACATATTATTGTGTTTATAATATTATCTGCTGTATGCCGTATGTTTCAACCGCGCCATTAATTGCGTTGATTAATCTTATACTCAAACATATGAAATACGATGCACTAATCGATTGATAGAATGAATCGAACTGTCCGATCGATTTTTGAATATAGGTATACGTTCGGTTATTCGATAAAAGTTCAAATATTCACCAATGCTGAAAGTATACGCTGTGAGCAGACACATAATGTCGCGCCATCTGTGTAACCCGGCATTAGGCTCACGATTGACTCAGGATGAAAGAACGGCCAATCAAATCGCACACCTGCCCGTTCTTATCGCGGTGCGATCTGGTTATCCGCTCACTTTATTTCCAACCCCGAATGTAAAGCACATTCGAGCAATTTGTGTTACATTAGCAGTCTACCTATTTGTAAATTGAAGAAGCTTATAAATGTAAGAATTCAATTACACATTTAATTGCAACACTTTTCTTTATTATTAAATTCGTCAGTCGTTTCGTATTTCATTAATATTATATTAAGAACCATGAACAATCAAACTAAATGACATAAATGCACTTCGGAGAAGGTGTATACAGGAAACCGTAGGAGGAAGAAGGTCGTGCGCTCCAAAGCAGGTACTCCCGAGTGACATTTGAGCAAGATTTTTCACTCATCCAGCCTTGGTCTCTGAAATCATACAAACAAACTTGTCATGCTTTGGTCTACATAATACATATAATTAGTACGATTTCTGTAATACCTTCACAGGTACTCTGGTGACGTTTATCATATCTCTTGTCTGCAGTTTGTCTCCCGGTAGAGCGATGATGCTGTTACCATCCGTGATTTGTAGATAGACCATGCCACCTGAAAGTATGGTTTTATACGTTTATTTTTCATTTTTCATTGCTCAATTTTTTCCATCTTTTATTTGTCAAAATATGGATTCATTCATTACCGTGACACACAGTACCCGTGACTGCCACCTGCTCTCCTTTTTCGAGTAGCGGCATGCCGGTGATTGCAGTTGCGTGAATTTCGAGTTTCAGCGTCCCGTCCGTCATCGAACCGATCCCCTGGCTCGAAGCACCTTGTTGATGCTCTGCCAGCGAGATCAAAGTTTTGATGTATCCATTTACAGCTGCAAGATAATTAAACATTTTCCTGTTGTTAACTATGTATTAAGTTTTTCCATTCCGGCCCTTTTCTGTCAACTTACTGATTTTCCCGGTCGCGTCCGCTACGTCAGCCAAACGCACCACCGGCGTCTCCTCCTCGTTGCCGATCTCCCAGTCCCCCAAATTGTTTACTTGTCCGTTTGAATTTATGACAATCTCCCATCCCACGTTTCCCAGGTTAAAATTTTGATTTTCTATGGCCTTCGCCTGGACCCCATCGAGATAGATTATCTGTAACAATTTTTTTTTTCGAAAACTATCAGTATCTCAAATTTAGTAGTATGTTTATATGCAAACCTTATTCAACTGGACCAGTGCCGCTACTCGATCCGCTTGCGCCTGCCAGGCCGTGCACTGCACCTGCCTGCCCGCATTATTGTTGAGGGTGAATTTCATAATTTTGAATTTTTTTATTTTCCCTACTATCTTGGGCCGCTCGATAGAGTCAACGTATCCGACGATCTCTCTAAATATAGTCACAAAAACATGCCATGGTAAATTGTTATCGGCTAAACGGCTAAACGGTGTGTGTCGACGTTAAATACTTACATCGAGCGGTCGTCAGTCCTAATACTATCAATGACTTCGTTGGGTGTGAGGGCGAGCATTATGGTCACCAAAAATTATTTGATTTAAATTTTCAAAGGTCGACTGTCTCGAACGACGATTCAAGCACAGATGACGATTTGTCTGTTTGTTATTTGTCGGTTGCGATGCAGAAATGTGTATTGTTGTGAAATAAAATGCGTAGCACATCACTTCCTCATGTTTCACGATAAAAAATGAAAATACACCATTTCCCGATTTCAAAACCGCTCGAGCGCATAAATAGCGAGCTTGAACCACATGCCACCTTTCGTCGAACTGTCAAGCCAAGGATCTGTCAACCTCATTACCTAAATGTCAAGTCAACGACCTGTCAACCTGTACACCGTGAATTTGTACGCAAACGGCACGTTCACACTGTTAACGCTTACAAGTTGACGACACCAACAGCCAACGGGCAGAGGCCGCTTATCGCGGTGACAACATTTCGAGATATTCGATAATTTGTGACATAGATCTTTTATAAAAGGAACAATAATGATAATAATGTAAATAATGTAATGATAATAACAACGATTATTATGACAATCGAAGCTGGAAAAAAAAAAACTTTTGACACCCGCCGGTTCGAACACTCGACCTCTGTCTTTCGTGATACGATTGAAATTTTATTCGTTCATTTTCATTCGTTTTTTTTTTTTTTTTACTCGACGCTCCAACGTCACGTAGCTGAATAATGACGAGAGAAAGGATGAGCAAGGCTGGGACCGGGCCTTGATTTTGATCAGTGTTGGGCAGCATCCAATTGAGTGACATTGTGTAATTAATTACATTTCAATTACCAATTACAGTAGTAATTTGTAATCGAAAAAAATTCAATTACCAATTACAGTAGTAATTTGTAATTGAAAAAAATTCAATTACCAATTACATTTTTAATTTGTAATTGAAAAAATTCAATTATCAATTACTTTTGGAATTTGTAATTGAAAAAAATTCAATTACCAATTACATTTTTAATTTGTAATTGAAAAAAATTCAATTATCAGTTACTTTTGGAATTTGTAATTGAAAGAAATTCAATAATCAATTACAATTGTAATTCGTAATTGGTAGAAATTCAATTGCCAATTACATTTTTCATTTGTAATTGGAGAAAAATTCAATTATCAATTACTTTTGTAATTTGAAATTGGAAGAAATTCAATTACCAATTACAATTGTAATTTGTAATTGAAAAAAATTCAATTATCAATTACTTTTGGAATTTGTAATTGAAAAAAATTCAATTACCAATTACATTTTTAATTTGTAATTGAAAAAAAAACAATTATCAATTACTTTAGCTACTTGAAATTTTAATAGAAACTGCTCTGGAAATTACGTAGAAACCTGCAATTCGAGAAATGTTATTGTATTACGTAAATATTGTTGATCATGCCGAAAGTTTGCTGCTGGAATGTTAATTTTTTATCGAAAAACCGTGCCCACGGGCAGGTTTCTGCAAAGTGTCCAGCTACCTTCACCAACAAAGGCAGAGAGGGGTCCGTGTACCTGCGAAGAGACTAAGGAGAGGGAAATAAATGGTGAAGCCTGGTGGTCATTTTCGCCATACATTCCAGTAGGGTATACAGTTGACGAGGAGAGGTGCAATACTTAGTTCAGGTTTATTTTTCTTTCCCATATCGATCTGACCACGATAAATTATAACATCTTATTGAATATCCTGTGACTCATGATCATGAAGTATGTTCAAACCACGTCTCATGTGTTTTCATTGGTTTATAAAATCAAATTATTTGTCTAGTGTGAGTAATCGTAAGTGAATTTATGTAATTTAATTTTTTTTACATCCTGCAGTTCAAAATAAACAAATGATGTAATAAAGACAACTCGAGTGATATTCATTCACCTTTCATTCGATGTATACGTTACAATATTTCATTGGCGTAGCCAGGAGGGGGCAGGGGTGGGTACGGCCCCCCCGAAAATCTGGTGCCCCCCCCCCAGAACAAAATGCTGGCTACCCAATGCAATTTTTCTTACCCTGCTCGTGGTGAAATTGTTTTTATTTTTCCAGCTATGAATCAATTGTAAATGCAATTGAATTTCGGAGTCCAAACAATTCGCGAGAATAATCTTTGGTGCACGAAGGAGGGCAAAAATAGAACAGGGATCGATCCGGATAATCAATTATCATTTGTTCGATTATTTTTTATCACTTTGAGTACTTACCGCGTTATCGAAACAATAGTTGCATTATTTAATATAAACACTGTATGGCTCTCTCTCTCTCTCTCTCCGGAACGCCAGCCGTATACCTAGCCTAGCACAATTCGAAATAATAATAGTTGTAACAATGAAATGTTATTATTATTATCATTATAATTATGATGATAATTTCCGAAATGATAATAATAATAATAATAAACAATTATTATCATGATAATAATAATGATATTTTTTTCTTTCTCTACAAACACTCTAACATCCTGCAAAACGCACAGCACAATCAAAATTCCGGATCTTTTTAGAAATTTTCAAGTTTCATCGTAAAAAAATTAGACAAAGCAGAGGTGTAAAGTCGTATATACGCCATTTATTATTATTGTTATTATTATTTTTTTTTATCTTGAACATGTTGTGAAAATCGGAATTTTATTAGTTTCTGAAATAAGAATAATAATAATAATAATAATAATAATAATAATAATAATGAATGGCGTATATACGACTTTACACCTTTGCTTTGTCTAATTTTTTTATGATGACACTTGAAAATTTTCTCCAAAGATGCGGAATTTTTATTATTCTGTGCGTTTCACAAGATTTTTAGAGTTTTTGTAGAAAAAGAAAAAATTTTTTTCATTTTCATTTACAAATTTCACCACTTGCGAGTAAATTTTTTTCAATGATAACCATAATTATTATCATATTGTTATTATCATAATAATAATTATTATCATAATAATATTTGTTATTATTATTATCAATATTATTATTATTATTGTTATTATTTTGGAAAGATATTGAAATTCCGATTTCCACGAAATTGTCAAGATAAAAAAAAATAAAAAATGACGCACACGTTTTCATTTTCATTCTCAAATGTCACCACTTTCGAGTAAATTTTTTTCAATGATAATAATAATAATCATTATAATAATTGTTATTATCATAATAAAATAATAATAATATTATTATTATTATAATTCTTATTATCATTATTTCGGAAATTGTAATTATAATGATAATAATAATAATAATAATAATAATAATAATAATAACAATAATAATGATAATAATAACAATGCATTGTTATAACTATTATTATTCCGAATTATATCCGTTTGAATTCCCGCTCAGCTGTCATAGCGCTGAACAAGGAACGGCGGTTCGTGAAACGCAGGACCGCGAGACGAAGGTTGGCAACAACTGTAAGCTTGGTTCCCGCTGCGCCCGCGCGTCTCAAGGGAGCGCTGCTCGGCCCGACATGCAACGCGAAACGATCCAACATGGCCGCGGCCGGTGCTTTATACCGAGAAAAATTACAGTCTTTTTCTGGAAACAATTCTGAGGCTTCATCGTTGGGTGAAATGAACAAGTTTTGCGATATATGTGAGTGGAATTATATTGACGAGGGTGGAATTGCATTCTTTTCCGCCCTTGTGATGCGTAGTCGGTGATATCAGTGAAAACAAGTGACGGTCACCACGCTTCGCGAAACAAAAAAGCCTTATTTTACTCGATTTTGGTGAGATACACGTTCATGCAGCTACCAATTTGATTACAAATCGTCTAAGGAACCCATTAAACACCCCCCCGTCCATATCCGACTTCATTATTTTTTAAATATGGAAATCTGAGTCCAGCATGCCCTTAATATTGCGATTTGAAAGCGTGATAATTACGAGTTACTTATTCCTGATTTCTTCTGACCAACGAGAGTAGAAAACTGAAATTGAAAATCTATCTGTAAGTACACATAATAGAAAATAAATATAAATATAAATATAAATATTTAAATAGGATAAAACATTTCTATACGGAAATTGTCAGTTGACAATGATTCGGTAAGAGGAGTTGAATATTTGATGTGAGGTTATGTTGTGATTGACTATTTCTGTGATGTTTTTCAGATTTACTGAGGGTAATATTTATTTATTTATTTATTTATTACATTTACTGAGGGTAATATTGCATACCCTATTGAAAATGTAGACGTCGTGACGACGTCGTCACGACGTCGTAAGTTACGTCAAAATCGCATTCCGAAACTACGCCAAGTCCCACGTATAAAACGACGTCGTATACTAGATATGAATTTGGGACCGTAAATTACGTCCTATGCTACGTAAGTTTCGACGTCGTTTACTACATCGTTTACGACGTCGCTTACGATGTATGTATGATCGTACGTTTAATCAGCTATTTTTTTTTTTTTTTTTTTAAACCATTAGGTATCGTTCCTTGACCATGTCCCAAATACACTTGTGGATTTAATCAGCTATTTAGCTCGAATCATCAGCTCGTTAGCTGGTAAAATTTACGAAATAAGTTTACTCATTATTTATAATCAATTTATTGTTTTCAGGAATATATATTCAATATTTTTTTTTTTTTTTTTTAACCAACGCTATAGGTTGTGCGACCTATGTGCCAATATATTCAATATTGATATTGATAATTCATATGAGTTTTTTTTTTTTTTAAAACCAGTAGTTACAGGCTAAACAGCCTATGTACCCATTCATATGAGTGTCATAACTGGAACTAAATTTGTTCCCGCTGACCTCCGTCCACTATGCGAAGTGGAGGAGGATTCCGACTCTGTGGTAACACGTAAGTGTATAAGCCAACACGGTGCAAATTTACTCGCGAGAACCCGAAAGTCTGCCAACCATCTATCGGCGCGTTACGGTACCACACAACGGCTTACCGATCAGCTAGGGTATCCGCGATATTCCTATACCCGCTACATCACGGTCTTGTATACAGGTCTGGGAACTCGAGCGTTTTTCAATGCTGGAGGGAGTCTCACTTAGCGAGGCAAAAATGCTCTATTTCACGAGTTGACCGCTAGGTTCGCTGCAACCCGAGAGTAAGCTCCGAGAGAGACAGAAGTAGGTGTTCGTTCTCTGTCTTACACACGTAGTACATACAGTGGACGATCTGTCACGCTGTTTGGTGACATAACCTAACATCGTTGGTTTTCGGCCGTGATCTTTTGCGTTAATATGGCAATGTAAGTGGGCTACTATGCCAAACTATTGCGTCATTAATGCGTGTTTATGGACAGACGATGGAAAAGATAAGGCAAAGCGTTCCATCTTCAAAGTCCAAATTATTTTTTTACATCCAACTACTCTCCACTTAAAAAGACAGAAGTTATGTACCACTTTGGAATTATATGAATACCATATATGTAATTTATGATCCTAATCTCAAAATTATGATCGTTGATATATTCGTAATAACGCAAAAGAGCACGGCCGAAAACCAACGATATCAGGTTATGTCACCAAACAGCGTGACAGATCGTCCACTGTACATATAGGTATGTACTACGTGTGTAAGACAGAGAACGAACACCTACTTCTGTCTCTCTCGGAACTTACTCTCGGGTTGCAGCGAACCTAGCGGTCAACTCGTGAAATAGAGCATTTTTGCCTCGCTAAGTGAGACCGCCTGGATGAGAGAGTTCCCAGACCTGTATACAAGACCGTGCGCTACATACATATCGGGTACCGTGACGCGCCGATAGATGGTTGGCAGTCTTTCGGGTTCTCGCGAGTAAATTTGCACCGTGTTGGCTTATACACTTACGTGTTACCACAGAGTCGGAATCCTCCTCCACTTCGCATAGCGGACGGAGGTCAACGGGAACAAATTTAGTTCCAGTTATGACACTCATATGAATTATCAATATCAATATTAAATATATTGGCACATAGGTCGCACAACCTATAGCGTAAAAAAAAAATATATAAAAAAAAAAAAACCTATAGCGTCGGTTAAAAAAAATAAAAAAATAAGTAAATATTGAATATATATTCCTGAAAACAATAAATTGATTATAAATAATGAGTAAACTTATTTCGTAAATTTTACCAGCTAACGAGCTGATGATTCGAGCTAAATAGCTGATTAAACGTACGATCATACATACATCGTAAGCGACGTCGTAAACGATGTAGTAAACGACGTCGAAACTTACGTAGCATAGGACGTAATTTACGGTCCCAAATTCATATCTAGTATACGACGTCGTTTTATACGTGGGACTTGGCGTAGTTTCGGAATGCGATTTTGACGTAACTTACGACGTCTACATTTTCAATAGGGTATAGTGGCTCATATAGCGAATAACCTCATCTTCGCAGCCGATTTAATAAATGATGAAGCACAATGGCAGGATCAAACGGCGGATCGTATTTTCCATGAAAGAATCGATGCATTTGAATTAGCAGATCGATAGTTCATCAAATTGTTCCGGTTGACCAAACATACAACAGAGAGATTGATCAATTTGGTGGATGGACATCTTCCTGATCCTACACGAGCGTCGCCATTAGACACAAGTACGATGGTAATACTTAGACTTTTTTCTTCCTATGTAATGTTTCTTTCTGAGTGTAAATTAACATTTCAGTATCATACGTTACAGGTCTTAACAGCTTTAAAATACTACGGAGGTGGAAGCTATCAATCGGATGTTGGCCACAACAAATATATAGCTGTGAGTCAGTCATTTGTGAGCAGATGTATTATTAATCTTGTGAGCGAAATTTTAAACAAGCAAGAGATTATGCGTGAGGGGATACGTTTTCCACGTAATATTCAGGAAATGCAAATTATTCGTAATACGTAAGTAATTAACATTCTATATGAATTGAATAATTGTGGAAAATTAATATCCTATTTTTTGTATATAGATTTTGACGCCTGTGTGAAGCAAGAGGAAAGCCAAGCAATATGGCGTGTGTACATAGCATGCAATTTAACAGGCAAGCGAGAGCGAAAAGTCAAGAACAAGAACAACATGATTGCCCAACTAGGAGTATGTATTAGAGTCGAAAGTTGAAAAATGTAAATAATATGTATAAAGATTGAAATTACAAGAAATTTATATCCAAAACATCAGCGAGTATTATAGCATTAAGCAAAACAGTTTATTCAAAAACATGTAAAATGTATGAATAAGAGAAATAAATAAAATATGCTAATACGTGTTTTGCGACTGTATAATTTTCGAGCGGCCAGGTATAAAAAATAACAGGGCCTGCCAAATCCTTAACCGTTTTGCCGCGCGTATACCTGATACTGTGGAATCGCGACATATTTTAGACACTTATGATTATCATAAATATTTAAAAAATTTCCCGGATAAAATTCGTATGTACGAGATTTTGAAGCAAAATTTGATGTTTTTGAAGAATTACATTTCAATCATATATGTTTACGTAATAGTAATATTACACAGTCTTTGTCTTTGATTAAATGTTATCTCTTCAAGATATAAAACTTTGAAAACAAAACAGTTTATTGAGTTTCCTAATTACATCATATCAATTACAGATTTTGAATACTTTTTGAGCCAGCCGCTCTTCTTCTGTTTCGGATGAAATCGTCCGCTTATTGGTCGATATCCCAAGCAAACAATTCGGCAACGTTGTCGTGCGACTTTCCATTCGAAGCTCGTCTCGTACGAACTCGAGAATACGCATTTGCCGCTTCATACGAGTCGACCATTCGAGCTCGTCGAACGTACGAGCGAATCTCGCACGAACTCGAGAATAGGGCCCCAAGGACCTGAAAGCCTCACGACAAGTGATTTTTAAAAAAGTTAATTTTTCGACGTATAATGAACTTTGGATAAGATATTAATGATTTCTGGAGTATGTAGAATGTGTTGAATCACGCTGTACAGCTGGTCCTCTTGACAAAAAAAAAAGTTTGGATCAGGTAACAAAAATATAAGAAAAATTCGGCCCACATTTTCGCGATCGGGAAACTGTTTTACGTTAATCATACGATTTTTGTGAATTTTTTCAGATTTTTAAAAATAGTCCTTTTTTCGGTCGAAAAATAATCATAACTCAAAAAGGGATTTTTTCAAAAATCTGAAGAAATTCAAAAAAAATGTTTTAGAGCAAAAACAACAATAGAAAAAGTTATTAAGCAAATAAAAAAAGTTGCGGTCACGAGCCTAGGTGAATTGACGTGGACAGTCCCATATATATGTGTATATATTCAAAGTCACGTCTAAATGAAACAGACCAGTCGAAAATAATGAAATTGAATCAATATACAACTTTGTTAATACTATACATGACAAGACATCATCGCAGCCATGTTCGAATCAATTGCGTATCCATTTTTATTTGTAACAATCGGTTAGTCGTCTTTGGATTTCTGCAAAAGTAGAAAATAATATTCGATTACGGATTTTATTACTTACTCACTCATGCCAGAAGGAAATAATACGAATCAAATCATCCAATTCAAATTCATCTTTCTATTTAGAATATCTACAGGTTTTACCCGTGGGGTAAGAATCTTAGGCATTGAAAATGTCTCTTATGATTTTTCATTCATTTTTATTTATTTATTTATTTTTTTTGCATAAATTTTTGAGTGCGTTCCGCTGAACTTTTATGTTTTTTATGCACTGTGTCTTACGTTCACGTTCCCGAAACAATTTAATTCTTTCAACCTCAGAAATTCTAGGTTTTTCACACTCAAAGTTATTCCCGTCATTGATATCCAATCTGTGTTTGCAATATAATTTCGATCGTTCGGCATCAGTTGACGTTTTTCACGTACTCCGTTCCATTACTCGCGGGATACCCTACTGAAAATGATTACATAATTAATCATATGAAAAATCACCTGGTAAACTACATGGTTAATCATATGATAAATCATAAAACATTATGACCGATTTCAGCATACGATTTATTGTGTAATTTATCATGTGATATTTACAGGTATATCATTGATCATGAAATTTATCATGTGATTTATCTCCTGTTCACGACGAAGGAAAGAAAAAAAATCTTCCCCGGTGCGGGATCGAACCGACGACCTGAAGAATCGCAGTCGGTTATGCTACCGCACGAGCTACGCCATCTGTTAGTAGTATAAAAGTGTTTAGTCTGTTATGCTACCGCACGAGCTACGCCATCTGTTTGCAAACACTCTTATACTCTTAACAGATGGCGTAGCTCGTGCGGTAGCATAACCGACTTAGCATAATTCGATCCCGCACCGGGGAAGATTTTTTTTCTTTCCTTCGTCGTGAACAGGAGATAAATCACATGATAAATTTCATGATCAATGATATACCTGTAAATATCACATGATAAATTACACAATAAATCGTATGCTGAAATCGGTCATAATGTTTTATGATTTATCATATGATTAACCATGTAGTTTACCAGGTGATTTTTCATATGATTAATTATGTAATCATTTTCAGTAGGGTAGATAAGTAATATTGATACAACGAATACAATTGTAAATTTTTATTTGTGATTCCTACACACAGTTCACATAAAAATGAAATTATCATACATCGGGGCAACGGGGGTTGTGGGAATTGTATTTTTTATTCAAACTTGGGCAATTTTCAATGCAACGAATATTGATAATATAATACATATTAGCCTAAAACAATGCAATAAAAATCTGCAGCTATGGTGGATAGGTCCTCGACCAAGTCACACTGCTGTAAATATAACACGAGAGTTAATCAAAGGCGAAACATGAAATCTATTTCTTTCTTCTCAATCGTTTTTATCCAATTAAAAGTCATCAATCGCACTACTAACTATAGTGTTTGATGACAATATTTTTAAATCCTTACAAGCTAGTTTTTCGTCTACGACGATTTTTCCATCGTTTCAACCGTATGAATTCATTTTTATGTGAAAACAAAGAGATCGAAGCATATTTCTTTTCGCTTCGGGTAACTAAAAGTTTGTTCAACTATACAGTGCGGTGGAATTAAAATGAATTCGATATTCCTTAATTAACCTATTATATTATTATTATTATTATTATTATTATTATTATTATTATTATTATTATTATTATTATTATTATTATTATTATTATTATTATTATTATTATTATTATTGAAGAAATAAATGAGAACATTTTTTAAATTCCATTTTCTTGAAATTTGAATTGTTGTTTTCGTTAACTTTTCGTTACTGTAGCGTGTATTTGGAACCAAATAAAGACACGCACTGTTATTGAAAACTCGAAAAACATCCCATTTCGAAGAATTACTCTCAAGGTTGAGTAGAGGTGTAGAGCAGGCATGGACAGTGAGAATGAGCTGGGACACCCAAACATAGAATACAAAGGACCCCATGATAACAACACGTTACACAGACGGTGTTCAGTCGAAGCCATCTTAGGAAAAAGAAGAAGAAGACGGTGTTCAGTTGCCTGAGGATCGCACGACGCACAAGCAGATAGAGGCTGCAGTCACTGATCCCGTAAGAATAGACAATTTTCTTTCCGAAAACTGCGCAGATGGTAAGCATAAAATATTATCGCAGGTTTATTTGCTCTAATTTTCTTCATAAACCTGGAGCAAAATTATTCTGATGCCGCTTGGACTATAATAAGAACGCATTTTTCACTATACAACTTTGTTCGGGCAAATACGAAGTTCTACGAAAAATTACGAGATTTTACGGAAAATTACGAATTTCTACAAAATATCTACGACTTAAGTCGTAGATTTATTTGTCGTTATAGTCGTAGATAATTTTTTGTATTAATTAATACAAAAAATTACGAAAAAATAAGAAACTTTCAGTGATTGAAAAGTACAAAATGAATTTCATAAACTTTCGTAAAATAGTAAGAATTTCTACGAGTTTTTACGATTTTCTACGATTTTCTATGAAAATATACGAAAATGAAAATTGGCCGAATCCGCGTGGATTCACCCAGATTTTCCGGCCATGTTTTTTGTGGAGGCTGAAACTTTTTTTAGGGATTCTTTGGCGCATTTTAAGCGGCCCGTGTCCGAGGGTTTCGCCCAAAAATTTTTTGAAGGACCGTATTTATTAATTTTAAATTTGGCGAGAAAATCAGTCTTTTTAAAACGAATTTCAGAAAAACTGCTGTAAAATTGAGCCGAACGGACTGATTTTGACGATTTTTTTTTCAAAATGTTCAGAATTTCCTCACCTTTCAGGTCGCACCTATAGTTTTCGATTTTATTGCGATGCGAGTCCACAATTTTGAAAAAACTGAAAAGATTCGAAAATTTTCAAGTCAAAATATCTCAAAACACCACATCTTTTTTTTTGCTCCTTTTTTTATATGTTTTTGTACATGAACCGTACTAACTTCTCCCAAAGCGGCATCCCCAGTACTTATTTTAAAAGCAAGATATAGCCGATTTTCGAAAATAACAGTTTTTTTTGGCGTTTTTCGCCGTTTTCACGTGTTGCATCGAGTTTGAATATTGAATAGGCTTCAAAATTCATAGCTGTGATACCTACATTACATTTTAACATTTTATAAATATGAAACACGAATTGTGATTAACCACAACCCACTACCAGAGTCCTAGTTGAACGAAAAACGTTTCAAAATAAACATTTCAGATACGTTAATTTTTCAATAAAAACCACAATTATTTTTCATGTTTCTTGAACTTTTTCTTCATAATCATATAGGTATACACTCTCACGAATTTGTGATGTATTTGCCCCTGACTCATTTCACACCGAGAGAATAATCTAGCGAGATCAACCGAAGTTTGCTCGGCATTACCTAAGTGGTTTAAAAGGTCTCTCGTCGGTTCTATGCTTCAAGCGAGAGCAAGCGAAACAGAGATACCTGTTAGCGGTGCGCGCGTAGTGCAGTTGATATATTTCTGTCACAATCTCCCTCACATTAAACATAGAATCAAAAGGCTTTCCTCCGATAACTGCAACGCAAGACTTCGGTTGATCTCGCTAGATTATTCTCTCGGTGTGAAATGAGTCAGGAGCAAATACATCACAAATTCGTGAGAGTGTATACCTATATGATTATGAAGAAAAAGTTCAAGAAACATGAAGAATAATTGTGATTTTTATTGAAAAATTAACGTATCTGAAATGTTCATTTTGAAACGTTTTTCGTTCAACTAGGACTCTGGTACCGGGTTGTGGTTAATTAAAATTCGTGTTTCATATTTATAAAATGTCTAAATGTAATATAGGTATCACAGCTATGAATTTTGAAGCCTATTCAATATTCAAACTCGATGCAACACGTGAAAACGGCGAAAAACGCCAAAAAAAAACTGTTATTTTCGAAAATCGGCTATATCTTGCTTTTAAAAAAAGTACTGGGGATGCCGCTTTGGGAGAAGTTAGTACGGTTCATGTATAAAAACATATAAAAAAACGAGCGAAAAAAAGATGTGGTGTTTTGAGATATTTTGACTTGAAAATTTTCGAATCTTTTCAGTTTTTTCAAAATTGTGGACTCGCATCGCAATAAAATCAAAAACTATAGATGCGACCTGAAAGGTGAGGAAATTCTGAACGTTATGAAAAAAAAATCGTCAAAATCAGTCCATTCGGCTCAATTTTACAGCAGTTTTTCTGAAATTCGTTTTAAAAAGACTGATTTTCACGCCAAATTTAAAATTAATAAATACGGTCCTTCAAAAAATTTTTGGGCGAAACCCTCGGACACGGGCCGCTTAAAATGCGCCAAAGAATCCCTAAAAAAAGTTTTAGCCTCCACAAAAAACATGGCTGGAAAATCTGGGTGAATCCACGCGGATTCGGCCAATTCCTACAAAATCCTCATAACGTTTCGTGAATTTTCGTAGGATAGTAAGAATTTTTAAGGTTTTTCTACGATTTTCTATGGACAAATACCAGAATTCTAGCTTTCGAAAAATTGTCATAAAATTTCGTAAATTTTCGCAGAATAGTATGAATTATCTACAATTTTCTACAATTTTCTATGAGAAAATACGAAAATAAAAATGTCTGAAGAATTGTCATAAAATGTCGTACATTTTCGTAGAATAGTATGAACTAGAAGGCGTTGTTCCTCATTCGCTCGCTTCGCTCACTCACTCGGTCGGAAGAGAGCGTTGTTCCTCACTCGCTTCGCTCGCTCGGTTGTCAGTGGTATTTCAAATATTTTGGGAGTGTATACTATCACGCTGTGCAATTGAAATCGGTAGAGGATTGAATAACGATACTGCCCACTTTTAGCGTTAGGTTATTAGGTGGAAGACCATTGGGTGTCAATGAATTCATGAATGCTATCGGGAGAATATTACTCATATCAGTATTATCTTCGTCTTCGAAGTGTATCGTGTATCGACACTCATTTATTCTACTCCAACACTTTTAATTTTCTGACAATATTTCGTTGTTGATTCAATGACAAGTATAATACAAATTGATTCCATACGCTGCTTCTTGTCACACAGGCCTCTAAAATTTGTGTTCTACTCCCACGTCTCACAACTTGTAACGTTTGCCGAAAATCCCCAGAAATTAGGACTATTTTACCACCGAATGGTTCATTAAATTCGCATACATCTCTTAACATACGGTCAACAGCCTCCAGTGCGTACTTCCTAGATTCTAACTTTCACATCTCGAATGTGCGACCGTTGTGCAGAATTCGATTTGAAATTACACGTTAAGCATTTATTTGATTGTAACGATAGTTTTAAAGTGGAGTGTGCAGTTCTTCCTCCTTTTGATAGATTCGCTGCGATTCCAGTCCATGCTACAGGCAGCACTATCAATCCCATACTTCTCAATAAAAAACGTCAATAACTTTTTTTGCTGCCACCTGGACCATCCAAATGAATACACTTATGCCTACGCGACGTACAGCACGCATAGCAGTGATTCGATTCGATAGCAGTGATGTCTTCGACATTGTCTGTGACACACGTAAATACGTTACCTTCTTTTAAGTCCGGTAAATTGAAATTTTGCCACGTGAATCCATGAAATATGAGTATTTCATCGATCACCTGCAAGGCCTTTCGTTCGATTGTTTCATTCTATTCGTTTCGATCGACCAACTCGTATTTCGATTTTACGCAAACAGCCTACACATCTCCGTCGGAAATTTAATACACGATCCAGCTTTAGCCAAACATTCGTCTGATTGCTCGTCATCAGTAACTACCTTTCGCGCTACAGCTGCCCCAAAAAAGGATGAGTATGTCGTACCTTCGTCAGTTCGCAAATCATCGTATGATTGTGCTCCCCGAAGACGTAATGACAACGATCTCAAATAATAACGCACTGTTTTCCTGGGACTCACGGAATACATTCTGCTCAATACGGCTTTCACAAATTCCTTTCATTTCGTGCACTCTGTGTTCTTCTTATAGAACATACGATGATTCGGAATTTCGCAGTACAAATACTGACGTGCTTCCGCATTGGTCTTGTGGAGATTTTGCCACGCAAGCAACGTTCGTTGTTTATAATAATATCGAAAACTATCAGTGAAGTGACGAAACATCAGGATTCAAAGCCGGTATGACGAATTGTTCATTATAATATCGAGAAATATCAGTAAAGTCACGAAACATCGGAATATATAGCAGACATGACAAAGTGTTGATAATGATATTGATAATAACCGGGAAGGCAACGAAGACGAGAAATGTATAATAGACATGACAAGTTGTTACTAATAATATCGAAAAATCCCAGTAAAGAAATAAAACATCGGGATTCGTAGCCGGCATGACGAATTGTTTATAATAATAATAATAATTGTCAGTAAAGTAACGAAACATCAGAATTCGTAGTAGGCACGACGAATTGTTTATAATAATATCGAAAAATATCAGTCAAGTAACGAAACATCAGGATTCAAAGCCGGTATGACGAATTGTCTATAATAATATGAAAAAATATCAGTCAAGTAACGAAACTTCGGGATTTATAGCCGGCATGTCGAATTGTTTATAATAATATCGAAAAATATCAGTCGAGTAACGATACATCGAGATTTATAGCCGGCATGTCGAATTGTTTATAATAATACCGAAAAATATCAGTCGCGTAACGATACATCGGGATTTATTGCCGGCATGTCGAATTGTTTATAATAATATCGAAAAATATCAGTCAAGTGACGAATCTTGGGATTTATAGCCGGCATGTCGAATTGTTTATAATAATATCGAAAAATATCAGTCGAGTAACGATACATCGAGATTTATAGCCGGCATGTCGAATTGTTTATAATAATATCGAAAAATATCAGACGAGTAACGATACATCGGGATTTATTGCCGGCATGTCGAATTGTTTATAATAATATCGAAAAATATCAGTCAAGTAACGAAACACCGAGATTCATAGCCGGCATGTCGAATTATTTATAATAATATTAAAAATTGTCGGTCAAGTAACGAAACATCGGGATTTATAGCCGGTATGTGAAATTGTTTATAATAATATCGAAAAATATCAGTCAAGTAACGAAACATAGGTATTTATAGCCGGCATGTCGAACTGTTTATAACAATATTGAAAAATATCAGTCAAGTAACGACACATTGGGATTTATAGCCGGCATGTCGAATTGTTTATAATAATATCGAAAAATATCAGTCAAGTAACGAAACATCGGGATCTACAGCCGGCATGTCGAATTGTTCATAATAATATCGAAAAATATCAGTCAAGTAACGAAACATCGGGATTTATCGCCGGCATGACGGATTGTTTATGATAATATCGGAAAATATCAGTGAAGTGACGAAACATCGGGATTTATAATTAGGATAATCATATCAAGAAATATCAGTCCAGTAACGAAACATCGGGATTGACAGTAGATAGTAGTAGCATAACAAATTGTTCATAATGTTATCTATTGGTGAAACTCGTCGGAGAAGGTCATTTTTTGTATGAATTTTTGTTTATTGAAAAAACAAAGGGCGACGTTTCGGCCGGGCCCGGCCGGCCATCTTCAGGCTATAATAACATTTTTATACATTAGAATCTTATTGTTGTACAAAGTACTTATAAACTAATTATCTGCAGAATTTTACTCTAGGATTAAGTTGTAACTTACATTTGACTCCTTACGTCGATGCGTGTGCTTTGACGATCGCGGAGGAAGTAATTTGAAATTTTCTTAAACGTATATTTCGATTGTTCGATCTGGATCGATTTTTGAGAGATGGTTCACATATCGATCTATTGAGGCGGTTAATTCAAATTTAGGATTCCTGAATAGAGGTGACTGAGGTTTTGAATATCAGTACGTTTGTTAACGGAATTGTTTTTGGATATGTGAATCATCTGTTTAATCAATCTTATTCGTAAATTGTTCTCTGTGTCCACGACCTGGGTATTATCGAAATCAAAAACTAATGGGTATTATCGAAATAAAAAAAATAATGTTATCGGAAAATATCAGCAAAGTAACGAAACATGGAGATTTATAGCCGGCATGACGAATTGTGTAGAATAATATCGGAAAATATCAGTAAAGTAACAAAACATCAGGAATTATGGTCTGTATGACGAATTGTTTATAATAATGTCGGCAAATATCAGTAAAGTAACGAAACATCGGGATTTATAGCCGGCATGTCGAATTGTTTATAATAATTTCGGAAAATATCAGTCAAGTAACGACACATAGGGATTTATAGCCGGCAATACGAATTGTTTATAATAATATCGAAAAATATCAGTCAAGTAACGACACATAGGGATTTATAGCCGGCAATACGAATTGTTTATAATAATATCGAAAAATATCAGTCAAGTAACGACACATAGGGATTTATAGCCAGCATGTCGAATTGTTTATAATAATATCGAAAAATATCAGTCAAGTAACGAAACATAGGTATTTATAGCCGGCATGTCGAACTGTTTATAACAATATTGAAAAATATCAGTCAAGTAACGACACATTGGGATTTATAGCCGGCATGTCGAATTGTTTATAATAATATCGAAAAATATCAGTCAAGTAACGAAAGATAGGTATTTATAGCCGGCATGACGAATTGTTCATAATATTATCGGAAAGTATCAGCAAAGTAACGAAACATAGGGATTTATAGCCGGCGTGACGAATTGTTTATAATAATATCGAAAAATATCAGTCAAGTGACGAAACATCGGGATTTATAGCCGGCATGTGGAATTGTTTATAATAATTTCGGAAAATATCAGTCAAGTGACGAAACACCGAGATTCATAGCCGGCGTGACGAATTGTTTATAATAATATCGAAAAATATCAGTCAAGTGACGAAACATCGGGATTTATAGCCGGCATCTCGAATTGTTTATAATAATATCGGAAAATATCAGTCCAGTAACGAAACATCGCGATTCATAGCCGACATGACGATTGTTTATAATAATATCGAAAAATATCAGTCAAGTAACGAAACATCGGAATTTATAGCCGGCATGTCGAATTGTTTATAATAATATCGAAAATATAAGTCCAGTAACGAAACATCGCGATTCATAGCCGACATGACGATTGTTTATAATAATATCGAAAAATATCAGTCAAGTAACGAAACATCGGGATTTATAGCCGGCATGTCGAATTGTTTATAATAATAATATCGGAAAGTATCAGTCCAGTAACGAAACATCGCGATTCATAGCCGACATGACGATTGTTTATAATAATATCGAAAAATATCAGTCAAGTAACGAAACATCGGGATTTATAGCCGGCATGTCGAATTGTTTGTAATAATAATATCGGAAAGTATCAGTCCAGTAACGAAACATCGCGATTCATAGCCGACATGACGATTGTTTATAATAATATCGAAAAATATCAGTCAAGTAACGACACATAGGGATTTATAGCCGGCAATACGAATTGTTTATAATAATATCGAAAAATATCAGTCAAGTAACGACACATAGGGATTTATAGCCAGCATGTCGAATTGTTTATAATAATATCGAAAAATATCAGTCAAGTAACGAAACATAGGTATTTATAGCCGGCATGTCGAACTGTTTATAACAATATTGAAAAATATCAGTCAAGTAACGACACATTGGGATTTATAGCCGGCATGTCGAATTGTTTATAATAATATCGAAAAATATCAGTCAAGTAACGAAAGATAGGTATTTATAGCCGGCATGACGAATTGTTCATAATATTATCGGAAAGTATCAGTCAAGTGACGAAACATCGGGATTTATAGCCGGCATGTGGAATTGTTTATAATAATTTCGGAAAATATCAGTCAAGTGACGAAACACCGAGATTCATAGCCGGCGTGACGAATTGTTTATAATAATATCGAAAAATATCAGTCAAGTGACGAAACATCGGGATTTATAGCCGGCATCTCGAATTGTTTATAATAATATCGGAAAATATCAGTCCAGTAACGAAACATCGCGATTCATAGCCGACATGACGATTGTTTATAATAATATCGAAAAATATCAGTCAAGTAACGAAACATCGGAATTTATAGCCGGCATGTCGAATTGTTTATAATAATATCGAAAATATAAGTCCAGTAACGAAACATCGCGATTCATAGCCGACATGACGATTGTTTATAATAATATCGAAAAATATCAGTCAAGTAACGAAACATCGGGATTCATAGCCGGCGTGACGAATTGTTTATAATAATAATATCGGAAAGTATCAGTCCAGTAACGAAACATCGCGATTCATAGCCGACATGACGATTGTTTATAATAATATCGAAAAATATCAGTCAAGTAACGAAACATCGGGATTTATAGCCGGCATGTCGAATTGTTTGTAATAATAATATCGGAAAGTATCAGTCCAGTAACGAAACATCGCGATTCATAGCCGACATGACGATTGTTTATAATAATATCGAAAAATATCAGTCAAGTAACGACACATAGGGATTTATAGCCGGCAATACGAATTGTTTATAATAATATCGAAAAATATCAGTCAAGTAACGACACATAGGGATTTATAGCCAGCATGTCGAATTGTTTATAATAATATCGAAAAATATCAGTCAAGTAACGAAACATAGGTATTTATAGCCGGCATGTCGAACTGTTTATAACAATATTGAAAAATATCAGTCAAGTAACGACACATTGGGATTTATAGCCGGCATGTCGAATTGTTTATAATAATATCGAAAAATATCAGTCAAGTAACGAAAGATAGGTATTTATAGCCGGCATGACGAATTGTTCATAATATTATCGGAAAATATCAGCAAAGTAACGAAACATAGGGATTTATAGCCGGCGTGACGAATTGTTTATAATAATATCGAAAAATATCAGTCAAGTGACGAAACATCGGGATTTATAGCCGGCATGTGGAATTGTTTATAATAATTTCGGAAAATATCAGTCAAGTGACGAAACACCGAGATTCATAGCCGGCGTGACGAATTGTTTATAATAATATCGAAAAATATCAGTCAAGTGACGAAACATCGGGATTTATAGCCGGCATCTCGAATTGTTTATAATAATATCGGAAAATATCAGTCCAGTAACGAAACATCGCGATTCATAGCCGACATGACGATTGTTTATAATAATATCGAAAAATATCAGTCAAGTAACGAAACATCGGAATTTATAGCCGGCATGTCGAATTGTTTATAATAATATCGAAAATATAAGTCCAGTAACGAAACATCGCGATTCATAGCCGACATGACGATTGTTTATAATAATATCGAAAAATATCAGTCAAGTAACGAAACATCGGGATTTATAGCCGGCATGTCGAATTGTTTATAATAATAATATCGGAAAGTATCAGTCCAGTAACGAAACATCGCGATTCATAGCCGACATGACGATTGTTTATAATAATATCGAAAAATATCAGTCAAGTAACGAAACATCGGGATTTATAGCCGGCATGTCGAATTGTTTGTAATAATAATATCGGAAAGTATCAGTCCAGTAACGAAACATCGCGATTCATAGCCGACATGACGATTGTTTATAATAATATCGAAAAATATCAGTCAAGTAACGACACATAGGGATTTATAGCCGGCAATACGAATTGTTTATAATAATATCGAAAAATATCAGTCAAGTAACGACACATAGGGATTTATAGCCAGCATGTCGAATTGTTTATAATAATATCGAAAAATATCAGTCAAGTAACGAAACATAGGTATTTATAGCCGGCATGTCGAACTGTTTATAACAATATTGAAAAATATCAGTCAAGTAACGACACATTGGGATTTATAGCCGGCATGTCGAATTGTTTATAATAATATCGAAAAATATCAGTCAAGTAACGAAAGATAGGTATTTATAGCCGGCATGACGAATTGTTCATAATATTATCGGAAAGTATCAGCAAAGTAACGAAACATAGGGATTTATAGCCGGCGTGACGAATTGTTTATAATAATATCGAAAAATATCAGTCAAGTGACGAAACATCGGGATTTATAGCCGGCATGTGGAATTGTTTATAATAATTTCGGAAAATATCAGTCAAGTGACGAAACACCGAGATTCATAGCCGGCGTGACGAATTGTTTATAATAATATCGAAAAATATCAGTCAAGTGACGAAACATCGGGATTTATAGCCGGCATCTCGAATTGTTTATAATAATATCGGAAAATATCAGTCCAGTAACGAAACATCGCGATTCATAGCCGACATGACGATTGTTTATAATAATATCGAAAAATATCAGTCAAGTAACGAAACATCGGAATTTATAGCCGGCATGTCGAATTGTTTATAATAATATCGAAAATATAAGTCCAGTAACGAAACATCGCGATTCATAGCCGACATGACGATTGTTTATAATAATATCGAAAAATATCAGTCAAGTAACGAAACATCGGGATTCATAGCCGGCGTGACGAATTGTTTATAATAATAATATCGGAAAGTATCAGTCCAGTAACGAAACATCGCGATTCATAGCCGACATGACGATTGTTTATAATAATATCGAAAAATATCAGTCAAGTAACGAAACATCGGGATTTATAGCCGGCATGTCGAATTGTTTGTAATAATAATATCGGAAAGTATCAGTCCAGTAACGAAACATCGCGATTCATAGCCGACATGACGATTGTTTATAATAATATCGAAAAATATCAGTCAAGTAACGACACATAGGGATTTATAGCCGGCAATACGAATTGTTTATAATAATATCGAAAAATATCAGTCAAGTAACGACACATAGGGATTTATAGCCAGCATGTCGAATTGTTTATAATAATATCGAAAAATATCAGTCAAGTAACGAAAGATAGGTATTTATAGCCGGCATGACGAATTGTTCATAATATTATCGGAAAGTATCAGCAAAGTAACGAAACATAGGGATTTATAGCCGGCGTGACGAATTGTTTATAATAATATCGAAAAATATCAGTCAAGTGACGAAACATCGGGATTTATAGCCGGCATGTGGAATTGTTTATAATAATTTCGGAAAATATCAGTCAAGTGACGAAACACCGAGATTCATAGCCGGCGTGACGAATTGTTTATAATAATATCGAAAAATATCAGTCAAGTGACGAAACATCGGGATTTATAGCCGGCATCTCGAATTGTTTATAATAATATCGGAAAATATCAGTCCAGTAACGAAACATCGCGATTCATAGCCGACATGACGATTGTTTATAATAATATCGAAAAATATCAGTCAAGTAACGAAACATCGGAATTTATAGCCGGCATGTCGAATTGTTTATAATAATATCGAAAATATAAGTCCAGTAACGAAACATCGCGATTCATAGCCGACATGACGATTGTTTATAATAATATCGAAAAATATCAGTCAAGTAACGAAACATCGGGATTTATAGCCGGCATGTCGAATTGTTTGTAATAATAATATCGGAAAGTATCAGTCCAGTAACGAAACATCGCGATTCATAGCCGACATGACGATTGTTTATAATAATATCGAAAAATATCAGTCAAGTAACGAAACATCGGGATTTATAGCCGGCATGTCGAATTGTTTGTAATAATAATATCGGAAAGTATCAGTCCAGTAACGAAACATCGCGATTCATAGCCGACATGACGATTGTTTATAATAATATCGAAAAATATCAGTCAAGTAACGACACATAGGGATTTATAGCCGGCAATACGAATTGTTTATAATAATATCGAAAAATATCAGTCAAGTAACGACACATAGGGATTTATAGCCAGCATGTCGAATTGTTTATAATAATATCGAAAAATATCAGTCAAGTAACGAAACATAGGTATTTATAGCCGGCATGTCGAACTGTTTATAACAATATTGAAAAATATCAGTCAAGTAACGACACATTGGGATTTATAGCCGGCATGTCGAATTGTTTATAATAATATCGAAAAATATCAGTCAAGTAACGAAAGATAGGTATTTATAGCCGGCATGACGAATTGTTCATAATATTATCGGAAAGTATCAGTCAAGTGACGAAACATCGGGATTTATAGCCGGCATGTGGAATTGTTTATAATAATTTCGGAAAATATCAGTCAAGTGACGAAACACCGAGATTCATAGCCGGCGTGACGAATTGTTTATAATAATATCGAAAAATATCAGTCAAGTGACGAAACATCGGGATTTATAGCCGGCATCTCGAATTGTTTATAATAATATCGGAAAATATCAGTCCAGTAACGAAACATCGCGATTCATAGCCGACATGACGATTGTTTATAATAATATCGAAAAATATCAGTCAAGTAACGAAACATCGGAATTTATAGCCGGCATGTCGAATTGTTTATAATAATATCGAAAATATAAGTCCAGTAACGAAACATCGCGATTCATAGCCGACATGACGATTGTTTATAATAATATCGAAAAATATCAGTCAAGTAACGACACATAGGGATTTATAGCCGGCAATACGAATTGTTTATAATAATATCGAAAAATATCAGTCAAGTAACGACACATAGGGATTTATAGCCAGCATGTCGAATTGTTTATAATAATAATATCGGAAAGTATCAGTCCAGTAACGAAACATCGCGATTCATAGCCGACATGACGATTGTTTATAATAATATCGAAAAATATCAGTCAAGTAACGAAACATCGGGATTTATAGCCGGCATGTCGAATTGTTTGTAATAATAATATCGGAAAGTATCAGTCCAGTAACGAAACATCGCGATTCATAGCCGACATGACGATTGTTTATAATAATATCGAAAAATATCAGTCAAGTAACGACACATAGGGATTTATAGCCGGCAATACGAATTGTTTATAATAATATCGAAAAATATCAGTCAAGTAACGACACATAGGGATTTATAGCCAGCATGTCCAATTGTTTATAATAATATCGAAAAATATCAGTCAAGTAACGAAAGATAGGTATTTATAGCCGGCATGACGAATTGTTCATAATATTATCGGAAAATATCAGCAAAGTAACGAAACATAGGGATTTATAGCCGGCGTGACGAATTGTTTATAATAATATCGAAAAATATCAGTCAAGTGACGAAACATCGGGATTTATAGCCGGCATGTGGAATTGTTTATAATAATTTCGGAAAATATCAGTCAAGTGACGAAACACCGAGATTCATAGCCGGCGTGACGAATTGTTTATAATAATATCGAAAAATATCAGTCAAGTGACGAAACATCGGGATTTATAGCCGGCATCTCGAATTGTTTATAATAATATCGGAAAATATCAGTCCAGTAACGAAACATCGCGATTCATAGCCGACATGACGATTGTTTATAATAATATCGAAAAATATCAGTCAAGTAACGAAACATCGGAATTTATAGCCGGCATGTCGAATTGTTTATAATAATATCGAAAATATAAGTCCAGTAACGAAACATCGCGATTCATAGCCGACATGACGATTGTTTATAATAATATCGAAAAATATCAGTCAAGTAACGAAACATCGGGATTTATAGCCGGCATGTCGAATTGTTTGTAATAATAATATCGGAAAGTATCAGTCCAGTAACGAAACATCGCGATTCATAGCCGACATGACGATTGTTTATAATAATATCGAAAAATATCAGTCAAGTAACGAAACATCGGGATTTATAGCCGGCATGTCGAATTGTTTGTAATAATAATATCGGAAAGTATCAGTCCAGTAACGAAACATCGCGATTCATAGCCGACATGACGATTGTTTATAATAATATCGAAAAATATCAGTCAAGTAACGAAACATCGGGATTTATAGCCGGCATGTCGAATAATAATAATATCGGAAAGTATCAGTCCAGTAACGAAACATATTCATATAATATCGAAAAATATCAGTCAAGTAACGACACATAGGGATTTATAGCCGGCATACGAATTGTTTATAATAATATCGAAAAATATCAGTCAAGTAACGACACATAGGGATTTATAGCCAGCATGTCGAATTGTTTATAATAATATCGAAAAATATCAGTCAAGTAACGAAAGATAGGTATTTATAGCCGGCATGACGAATTGTTCATAATATTATCGGAAAGTATCAGCAAAGTAACGAAACATAGGGATTTATAGCCGGCGTGACGAATTGTTTATAATAATATCGAAAAATATCAGTCAAGTGACGAAACATCGGGATTTATAGCCGGCATGTGGAATTGTTTATAATAATTTCGGAAAATATCAGTCAAGTGACGAAACACCGAGATTCATAGCCGGCGTGACGAATTGTTTATAATAATATCGAAAAATATCAGTCAAGTGACGAAACATCGGGATTTATAGCCGGCATCTCGAATTGTTTATAATAATATCGGAAAATATCAGTCCAGTAACGAAACATCGCGATTCATAGCCGACATGACGATTGTTTATAATAATATCGAAAAATATCAGTCAAGTAACGAAACATCGGAATTTATAGCCGGCATGTCGAATTGTTTATAATAATATCGAAAATATAAGTCCAGTAACGAAACATCGCGATTCATAGCCGACATGACGATTGTTTATAATAATATCGAAAAATATCAGTCAAGTAACGAAACATCGGGATTTATAGCCGGCATGTCGAATTGTTTGTAATAATAATATCGGAAAGTATCAGTCCAGTAACGAAACATCGCGATTCATAGCCGACATGACGATTGTTTATAATAATATCGAAAAATATCAGTCAAGTAACGAAACATCGGGATTTATAGCCGGCATGTCGAATTGTTTGTAATAATAATATCGGAAAGTATCAGTCCAGTAACGAAACATCGCGATTCATAGCCGACATGACGATTGTTTATAATAATATCGAAAAATATCAGTCAAGTAACGACACATAGGGATTTATAGCCGGCAATACGAATTGTTTATAATAATATCGAAAAATATCAGTCAAGTAACGACACATAGGGATTTATAGCCAGCATGTCGAATTGTTTATAATAATATCGAAAAATATCAGTCAAGTAACGAAACATAGGTATTTATAGCCGGCATGTCGAACTGTTTATAACAATATTGAAAAATATCAGTCAAGTAACGACACATTGGGATTTATAGCCGGCATGTCGAATTGTTTATAATAATATCGAAAAATATCAGTCAAGTAACGAAAGATAGGTATTTATAGCCGGCATGACGAATTGTTCATAATATTATCGGAAAGTATCAGTCAAGTGACGAAACATCGGGATTTATAGCCGGCATGTGGAATTGTTTATAATAATTTCGGAAAATATCAGTCAAGTGACGAAACACCGAGATTCATAGCCGGCGTGACGAATTGTTTATAATAATATCGAAAAATATCAGTCAAGTGACGAAACATCGGGATTTATAGCCGGCATCTCGAATTGTTTATAATAATATCGGAAAATATCAGTCCAGTAACGAAACATCGCGATTCATAGCCGACATGACGATTGTTTATAATAATATCGAAAAATATCAGTCAAGTAACGAAACATCGGAATTTATAGCCGGCATGTCGAATTGTTTATAATAATATCGAAAATATAAGTCCAGTAACGAAACATCGCGATTCATAGCCGACATGACGATTGTTTATAATAATATCGAAAAATATCAGTCAAGTAACGAAACATCGGGATTCATAGCCGGCGTGACGAATTGTTTATAATAATAATATCGGAAAGTATCAGTCCAGTAACGAAACATCGCGATTCATAGCCGACATGACGATTGTTTATAATAATATCGAAAAATATCAGTCAAGTAACGAAACATCGGGATTTATAGCCGGCATGTCGAATTGTTTGTAATAATAATATCGGAAAGTATCAGTCCAGTAACGAAACATCGCGATTCATAGCCGACATGACGATTGTTTATAATAATATCGAAAAATATCAGTCAAGTAACGACACATAGGGATTTATAGCCGGCAATACGAATTGTTTATAATAATATCGAAAAATATCAGTCAAGTAACGACACATAGGGATTTATAGCCAGCATGTCGAATTGTTTATAATAATATCGAAAAATATCAGTCAAGTAACGAAACATAGGTATTTATAGCCGGCATGTCGAACTGTTTATAACAATATTGAAAAATATCAGTCAAGTAACGACACATTGGGATTTATAGCCGGCATGTCGAATTGTTTATAATAATATCGAAAAATATCAGTCAAGTAACGAAAGATAGGTATTTATAGCCGGCATGACGAATTGTTCATAATATTATCGG
>JAEUYN010002193.1:0-265940 GCA_018257835.1 Euura lappo
AGTCAGTTGAAGTCAGCTGAAGTCAGCTGAAGTCATTTGAAGTCAGTGAGTCAGTTGAAGTCACTTGAAGTCACTTGAAGTCAGTTGAAGTCAGCTGAAGTCAGCTGAAGTCAGCTGAAGTCATTTGAAGTCAGTGAGTCAGTTGAAGTCAGCTGAAGTCACTTGAAGTCACTTGAAGTCACTTGAAGTCAGTTGAAGTCAGCTGAAGTCAGTTGAAGTCACTTGAAGTCACTTGAAGTCAGTTGAAGTCAGCTGAAGTCAGCTGAAAGTCAGTTGAAGTCACTTGAAGTCACTTGAAGTCACTTGAAGTCAGCTGAAGTCAGTTGAAGTCAGCTGAAGTCAGCTGAAGTCAGCTGAAGTCACGAGTCAGTAAGCAGCAGAAGTCAGCTGAAAGTCAGTTGAAGTCACTTGAAGTCACTTGAAGTCACTTGAAGTCAGCTGAAGTCAGTTGAAGTCAGCTAAAGTCAGCTGAAGTCAGCTGAAGTCAGTGAGTCAGTTGAAGTCAGCTGAAGTCAGTTGAAGTCAGCTGAAGTCAGCTGAAGTCAGTTGAAGTCAGTGAGTCAGTTGAAGTCAGCTGAAGTCACTTGAAGTCACTTGAAGTCACTTGAAGTCAGCTGAAGTCAGTTGAAGTCAGCTGAAGTCATTTGAAGTCAGTGAGTCAGTTGAAGTCAGCTGAAGTCACTTGAAGTCACTTGAAGTCACTTGACGTCAGCTGAAGTCAGTTGAAGTCAGCTGAAGTCAGCTGAAAGTCAGTTGAAGTCACTTGAAGTCACTTGAAGTCACTTGAAGTCAGCTGAAGTCAGTTGAAGTCAGCTGACTTCATGAAGTCTTGAAGTCTTGAAGTCAGGTGTACGGTCGACGGACGAGTGGTTAACCCCTCGCCATAAATTGACCAAATCAATGACTACTTTTACCTGATTGGTGAATTTTCTGAAAATCAGAGATTTAACGTGAGCAATTTACCGCTCTCCATAGAATTTCAAATTGGATAATTTAAATGACAGATTTTCGAAGTATAACAACTTATCAACGGTTTAAATATTATCATTAGTTGATAAATATTTGTACGCTCAACCAGCATTCTGTTGAACCGCATATTCGCAAGTTCCAAAATGTTCCTTGAATCATCATTTTTGCTGATCTCCCTAATGTATGCTCTTCCAAAACCGGAAGATGCAAGGTCCTAGTTCCAAGATTGACATCTCATTGAAATTTCTGTTGAAAAGTGGGGGAAAGCAGGTCGGTCGCGTTAGGAATTCGTGTGTACTGTATATCAGTTCATCGTTATCAGTTCTTGTCACGTGAAGCCAGCTTTGGGAAAAGCAGCAGCGTCAGGTCAGGTATGGTAAACACGCGACTAATGACACACACATGTCTGTGCATAGGTTCAAGCGATTAAATTCCCGTATTTATAGTCGGCGTCCTTGGAACGGTCTCTTGAAGTTCGGACACCAGGTGGTTTGGTATTTCTCAACATTACACGCGTTGGTCGTAAGTTTTCCTGATTTCTCTCCACTAAATTAGGGAAGTGGCTGTCAGCCGGAAAAATACTGGAAATTAAATGTTACGCTACTCGATTGTGGAGGTACTACTCAACGACAGGTTCCTTTCATTTTCATCACCGGTGTACCGAAGGTTCATCTTCGTCCCCACGAACCGCATGGCCCAAGTCAACCGTTGAAGTGGTGGAAAATTTGTGGCAGCGATTATTGAATCTGTGAGAAACTGAGAGCCCCTGCAGGATCAGACGCCATTTTGGATCGACGTTTAATTAAAAGTTCGTCAATGTAAGATGGGCTTAGAAAGCCGGAAGACTGCCCGGCGGTCCGGTCGGAATCGGGCAGATCGATGAACGCGGGGTAAAATCAGGTTCTTTTTTCCATTCAAGGACCACATAGCTGGAAACTCAACGCGCTTTGAATAAATCAAGATAATTTATTTATGATTGAATTTGATACCGTCTGGTCACGAAAATCCCTTATATACTCTACCGTTCGCTTCACAGCCACGCGAGATTAATGGCCTCTGCGTCTTCACCTTTTGGTATAATTCTTTTCGATGGGAAAATCGAAGTAAACTTCTTAAAATCCCTCCTAATTGGAAGACTTCGATTTTATCTACATAATTAATTACTTTATTCTGGTCCATGGTCCATGCAGCAACGAACCGCATCCAAATTCCAATACACGCAGGCATCTTGGTCTCCATTGTCAACCTCAGCCTTCTGCTCTGGAAAGGAAGTCAGATTCAAGAAGAAGAAATCATTGCGATGATGTTCACGTCTGATTAATTGGCAAGCAAGATAAGGCGACTGATGAACCGGAGAAAATGAAAGGACGAGGGGTACCACAATACCATCTTTTGTCATTTTCGTATGGTTCAAGGAAGGCGAATGACGTCGTGATGATTTTAATACTGATCCGTGACCGATCAGAGCGTCGACTTCGAGTATCAGCTGTTGGTCTATTCGAGCTGCTAGTTCAGGTTTTAAAGGCCTGCATACAGGTCTAATGGCATTCATTATTACCAAAGATGGTCAGGTTCAGTGCCAGAGATTTCTGGGTCCTCTGATGAGCTTGCCTGGCTGATCATTCAACGATCTCTAACGTAAGTGTGGGCATCACATCTGCATGTGTCACACAGTCAATCGCTGTTTATTAATCACTTCCGAGAGAGGATGAAGATTTAATGGTGTTGAATATGTGAAAAAGTGTTCTCCCTGACATTCTTAAGGATCTATTGGCCGTACAATCTCAACCAAAAGTGATTCCCGTCGACAATATTAGGTACGGATGAGATAAAAATCGGGAAAAAATCAACCACAATCAAGACGACCAAAGTATTGACTTTGAATAATAATAATGCCCAAAAGTTATCAATAAAGTGTTTAAACAAAACATTGTTTAACAAATTTTCTGGTAACAGCATTTTTTTTAATCTCAAACGAATGCCTTAATTTTTCTGACTACACATGAATTTATTCAGAATTTTGTCACTATTTCCGTTTTCGAAAATTTCCAAATTTTGAAAAATGGTAAAAAAATCGCAATTTTGGCTATGTTTTTGTGAAAACGATGTAGATTACAATTCCGAAGTTTCCGGAGCGTGGAACAAATAGTTTCGTAAATACAGCCTCTACAAATTTTCGGAAACGGAAATTTCGAAATAGTGACAAAATTCTTAAAAAATGCATTTGTGTTCAGAAAAGTTAGGGCATTTATTTGAGATGAAAAAAAAATAACGTTACCAGAGAATTTGTTGAACAATGTTTTGTTTAAACAATTTATTGATAACTTTCGGGCATTATTATCATTCAAAATGAATACTCTCATCATCTTTATCATGGTTGATTTTTTTCCGATTTTCATCTCATCATAAAGTACTCAATGTGACGGAGGTGGAAAATATAGTTGTTACATGAATCTATAGGAAAGTGGCGAAAGTTTCCGTACGCGACCCTCTGCAAACATACCTCGGGGTCCTTGGTGCACCCTGCCTCCTTCTAACCTGACAAGAATGCTGTTCACAGTTTCATATAATATATACTCGAAGGAAGAGCCGACATAATGAGTGTGGGAAACTACTGTTGGAGCCCGCCGCCTTTTGCCGCCCTCCGTATAGCTGCAGCGTCTCGCACTTCGTCGCCTTTCCAACGGCTCACCCAAGTCTTGTGCCTCCGGAATATAGTGTTTGTGTTTCTTACCGTGTTTGTACGCACGGGTCCTCCTCGTAGAGACTCGAGACTCGAGACGTAGAGCGTGCTGTTGTAGCCGCTACTTCTGTTAATCGGGCGTCAAGTTCAAAGGATGGATCGTGACCAGGATGGCTTCGAACTTGGCGCCGATTGAATACTCCAATAAACAGAAGACCCCTCGGTGTATTTGAAATTGAAAACACATTGAAATGTAAAAAAAAATTGATATATTTTAGAATGGTTTTCACACGATTATGGGAACCCATTTTTTTTCTGTCTACGATGCACGAAATAAAGTCTATCGGTGGATCGATTCAAGTTTTCCGGGTCTCAAACTGTTCAGTGAAGAGGCCTTCTCGAAATGAACGGAGAACTTCTTGATCCGATCAAAATTGTACCAGATATTCATCATTTTATGGAATGAAATAGCCTTTTTCTGTTTTCACACGATACTTTTCATGATAACCCGAGTAAAAATAAAGTTATGAAAAAGTTATCTGTTCATATCGAAAACTGAACGGTTTGAGACCCGAAAAACTAAGATCGGTCCACCGGTAGATTTTATTTCGTGCATCATAGGCAGGAAAAAATTTCTTTCTAAAATCATGTGAAAACTATTCAAAAGTCTCCAAAAGTCTACATTTTAAGGTGTATAAACTATTTTCTACAATCGATATTGTACCGATGCCAACTGTCTCTCATAAGTTTAAACATTCGAAACTAAGAAAGAAGAACACAATATATAGTCTATATAAGCTGAAAATTTGATGCGATGCACCCAAAAAGGCCTCCGAAGAACCCTTCGCTGGAAATGGCACTGGCGATGAAGTACTTGAGTTACACCAAACTCGACCTTTCTTCAATATCAGAATAGAAAGAAGAGTAGATTCACGTGAGGAATTTGTTGTACAGTGACAAAAATTCTCAGAAATGGAAGTTTGAAACAATCCTTTCCCCCAAAAAGGCACTTTTTTGTAGTTTTTTTTGTTATTTTTTCATAATTATGAAAGTAATTTACCTGGATTCAGTGACCAGACCTAAAAAAGCTCACGTGGAATCGTTCGTAATATATCAAAGAAGATATCTGCGAAACTAGAAGTTGATTCGATAAATATTTCATCGCCGGTTACATTTTGAAATCTGAAAAGCAGGTGAAAATTAGTTTTTGAGATGATCCAAGATTTGTGAAAGGCTGCGTACCAATTGAGAACTCCAGATAAAGAGTAGTCCAAGGTATACTTATATCGTTTATATTTGATGTTAGTCTGGTCCTATCACAAGTTCCAAGTTTCTAATCACTCTTGACTTTTTGTGACACGTATGTCACTCTCATTCTGAGCTGTGCAATTGGATCATTTGTACAGATTGTCACTTTTGGGCCCGAATTGGAACACTTTCAAAATCAGATTCACATCTTTGCAGATGTCGATGGGTGAATGTATTTAGTAAATAAATCCGCAATAAAAACTCTGCACTCGACGAATTTCAGGATACAAGAGCCACCATTAGAGGAAGGAGAAAGGTCTGCGACCTATAATCGTCGTAATCATTCGCGTCTTTTTCTCGATTCTCAGGCCAGGAGAAAATCTCGGGTTATCGCACGTCAGGTTACACGTACAATCTGATAGTATATCCATACACGTGACCGTCTGTGTTGTATGGGACGTGCGCACCTGTATAGTTCACGCTCTGGACGTGTGATTGAGGACCTCTTCAGCCTCAGGTATTTCAAACTTATTCTTGCCTCGGTTTAAGACTGCTAACAGTAGTTGGTGGTAAGATCTGCTGTAGTAGGCAGGTAAGTCCTCGAATCTTGACGTACCTGCTCTTTGGTCACTTCGCGTTCATAAGGAGACACTAGTGTGTCGCGCGTGGCACTCCAAATTCGAAATAACTTTCAAGCATCAGCGACGAATCCCTGTAGCATGGGAATTTAACTGTCTTCGATCAAGGTCAATCAACTCCTGATATTTGACGTCATTATCGCGATTTAACAATCTCCGAACACCGTTTAGATTATCGGCTAGATGGGATACCAGATCGCGGAAGACACTGCAAATAATCTGACTTTGAGAGATCAAAGCCTACACCCAAGAAAACGGATGTTTAAAATATGAGCAAACTTTCCTCAGCACAAGACAGCCTCGGAATTCTTTCGTCTACATCTAGCCACATGCCTGAATCGGAGTTATACCAATTGAATTTTATGATCATGATCAATTTTCGTCTACATACATTTTTCCTGTCATTTCAAAATGCCAACTCTCTAAATTTGAATCAGTGAATAGTCACTGATCATCAGTGAAAAGTCACTAATTTATCCAGTGAATTTGAATCACTGGTTCAAATAGTGAAATTTTCACCGATTGAATCAGCGAAAATTATTGGTTCTTATATATATTTGATCCGGTTGAAGATATTCTGGAAACGGAAAGACAATATGGTATAGGTATCAGACACATTTTTGTTTCGCGAGTCTTTATTGCAAGTAAAGAAAAAACAGACTCCTAACGCAGATGAAACTTTTCCGTTTTCCATCTCGTCGGAGCGAGCCAAGACTGGACGCACTGAGAAAACCTAACCTACCAAAAGTATAAGAGGCATTCCATGCCAACTCGACCAATGATTTTCCCTCACCATTTTTGATTTGTTTCATAATTTTTTCTATGGTTGCCCTCACTTTCAAAAACACTTTGAAATTTTTTCAGATTTTTTTAAATAGCCGTTAATGTTTTACGTATTTTCGAAACTCCAAACAGATAGACATTTTTGAAAATTTTGAAAAAATTCTCAAAAATACTTTGTTCCCACACCATCATTTTGGGACATATTAAAAAGTGGAACCAATTTTTCTTATATTTTTTTTTTTGCATATTTAAAAAAAAACTTATTTGATAATTATGGTCCTATCGGCTCCGAAAAGTTGTAGAGTACGAATTACTCGTATTTTGAGTAAAAACGGGTTATAAAAATAAATGAGGCGAAGGTTTCTAATAATAATAATATAATATAATAATAATTACTACCTTTCTGTTATAAGACATTTTATTCAATAATGACATCAAGATTATTAATAATAATTGATTCGATAAAATGTCTTATAACAGAAACCTTCGCCTCATTTATTTTTATAACCCGTTTTTACTAAAAATACGAGTAATTCGTACTCTAAAACTTTTCGGAGCCGATAGGACAATAATTATCAAATAGGTTTTTTTTTAAATACGCAAAAAAAAATATAAGAAAAATTGGTTCCACTTTTTAATATGTCCCAAAATGATGGTGTGGGAACAAAGTATTTTTAAGAATTTTTTCAGAATTTTCAAAAATGTCTATCTGTTTGGAATTTTGGAAATACGTAAAAAATGAACGGCTATTTAGAAAAATCTGAAAAAATTTCAAAGTGTTTTTGAAAGTGAGGGCAACCATAGAAAAAATTATGAAACAAATCAAAAATGGTGAGGGAAAATCATTGGTCGAGTTGGCATGGAATGCCTCATAAGGAATTCAATGTAAGACAGTGAACAGCAATATTCACACAATTCATTGATTATTTGCAACTAACAAGCCAAATTGTGAAGAATTTTATAAATCCGCATTTGTACTTACGTTATGATTTTTACTAAACAGGTCACGTGGTTGGACCGACGCCACTGACGAAACAGTGAAGTTATGCACTGGTTTAGCAGTGGTAAAATCACTGCTGAAATGGACTTCACTGATACTCCAGTGAAAAAGGGTTCAAGTCACTGTTTCTGCAGTGAAATGCCAAGTCACTGATTCAATTAGTGAAATTTTTACCGATTCAAATTTAGAGAGAACTGTCCTTCATTACGAGCTGCGTTGTTTTTTGTGTATCGATTGCACTAAAAAACGAATAGTTCGATCGAGATAATTCTCTGAAAAGGGATTCAATGTCTGAGTTTTATTCATCGATGATCAGAACCGCTTCATTCGTTCGACTTTGATACCCAATAAATTCGTGAATAACTTTGATGAGTGAGTTCGGAGTTTACTTTTTTTTTCACAGGATGATCAAGGTTTATTGAAAAATTGTTGAGAACATTAATGAGTACTCGTTTTAATGTGTTTGTACAATTTTTTTTCATTGAGAAATATTGCGAAATGACGGACCTACAGGTATGTTACACGAGCGCCTCTTTTTTAGCATCAGCTGTGGTGGACATCATAACTGAAGAACGGTTTATCTAAAATCAAAATTTCAAAGAGATTTTATTAGTAAATTTTATTGACTTAGGCTTGAACCAAAAATTTGTAAAAATATTGATTTTTTAAAAAAATTACCACGATTTTAACGAAAAGTTCATTTTTTGAGGTGCTAAGCTTTCGGTTATTTTGCTATAAACCATTTGTTTTTTAACAAAATTAAAAATCCTTTTTTCAGGTTTAAGTCAATGCAATGTACGAATGAAAGCTTCTTGACATTTTGATTTTACATAAACCGTTATTCAGTTATGACGTCCACCGCAGCGGATGCCAAAAGAAGGCGCTCGTCGAAAAAAAATCACGAGAATCACGTAAATCCGGATCGCATGATGCGTGACACTCAAATACAGATTTCGTCAATTCAGTGTTGAATGAGTCATACTTTGATCGATTTGATAATTTTATCAAATTTCAAGCTTCTAGTTTAGACAACAATTTTTTATATTAAAGTGATAGTTTTTTTTTTCGCAAACGTTTCCCTAGCTGGCTTCAAATGTTTTTTTCAATTCGATGGTTTCATGCAATAAAGCAAAGCAAAGGTGTAAAAAAATGCTTCAAAGACGAAAAATGTAGTTTTTTACATCACATGATTATAAACGTGAGTTGAAGATGATCTGAGAGTTGCGTAATTATTAATTATAGCTGTACGACTGTCGACTTGGCAAGAGTATATAGATTCAGGAAATGTTCATTTGCGCCTACGTAGGTACTAACATACTTGCATATCCACTCACAATCAGACCCAGACGGGACGTAAGCCAAGTGAAAATCAGCGGAAATTTGTCAACGTCCATACAAAGAAGACTCGGAATATCTCGCTGCTTTGATCCTCGCCCGCTCTCCGTAATTCAACTCATTCCTGTACATCGTAATGGCATACTTTCCATTTGTTGTTTGCTCTTTCTTCGACAAATCGAGAATATGGCGGAAAGTGAATTGTTTGCTTCTTTGAGGATTGCCGATTTTTTTGGAACTTGCAAATATGGTTCAACAGAAGTGAAAATATTTTTCTAATCAATGCTGGTTCAGCGTACGAATATTTATGAACTAATGATAATATTTGAAGCATTATCAATTTTTTAGACTTCGAAAATCTGTCATTTAAATTATCCAATTTGAAATTCTGTGGAGAGCGATAAATTGCTCACGTTAAAACTCTGATTTTCAGAAAATTCATCAATCAGGTAAAAGTAATCATTGATTTTTAGGAAAATGGTCAATTGATGAAGAATAATTTGCTCATTATTCAAATAACCACATTTCTGGTACAGTTATGGTGAAAGGTTTCAAAATCTCTACAGAGAGTAGAATACTCAAATAGTGTCACTTTCCCACTGTATGTTGGCCCTCGGAACACATCCTACATGCCGTGTTGAAAGTCAAATTAGCCTAAGGATCGTCGATCGAAACGTTGCATTTTCACTTTATTAATTGACCTTTTGCTGGTTGCGTCGTTAACTATTATATTTTCATTCATACACTGTTTTTATCCCCATATACTTTATATGTTTATTCACTATCGCGACTAACTATTCTTCAGTCATCTTCTTCAGTGTGGTTTCAGGGTTTGTCGAGTTGTGAATTCTTGAGTTGAGATCTACCTAGATCTGAATTTTTCGGACAAGTGGACATTTCTGGCGTACTTATGGTCCAATCGATTCAGAGAGACTTCGAATACACTTCGAAATACGATATCAGAACCACTTGGATTCGAGTAGATCTACTTGGCTTCGATGAGCAACAACGTTTTGCTGCGATTATAACGTCGACTCGTCTCGGATCTACCGAGATCTAAAGTAGATCTGACGATATCTGGGTGGATACGCGTGGATCTAACAGACCTGAGCACCCGAACATGACATTAGATCGATTCGAAGCTACGTAGATCTACCAAAATTCTCGAAGATCCAGGTAGATCTACGATTGTCCGGAATTCAGATCTAAGTAGATTCAAATTAGATCTGGACCATTCATTCCCGGGTTGGACTTGGAATCATCTGTTGATAGTCGATTCAAGTGATTAATACTCTGGGGAATTAATCACCCGAGGCTATTAGGCGACTGTTTATCAGATTTGTTAATTATTATAGCCGCTGATAATTGACTGGTTGAGCCGGCTCATTACCGGTCGGGCTAGTTTGTCGTGGAATATATCCAAAAGAAATTGAAATGTCTGATGATCAAATAGGCTCATCAATTCTATTGGCTAATCATCCGCTAATTGAAGCGCTAAATCCTAAACTGATTAACCATATGGTTCGACATGATTGGACCAGTTATGAGTTATTATATTGTTCCAGTTTGACTATGTCTATTCGCCCGAATCTGAATTCGAAAGGTTACACATCTTCACGAACGTAACTTTTTTCGATTCAGTTTGATATGAGCATCGCGATCAGCAAGTTTAGGATAATTTTTGAATCGCTGTGAAACACGTCACACGTGATTGGATCCCCTTGACAACAATTCCGTAGACAGTTTCAGAAGTACTGCCATTCTTAGCTGCGGCCGAATTCTCCATTTTTTACAGCAAGTTTTGATGAAAATTGCTGAATAATTTCCTGTGATCATCCGTCAGAAATTTTTGTATATTTACCTATAAGGCTACACGGATCCTTCTGATATTCGGTGCTCACGTCAATCCGGCAGCGTAAATAATTTCGTCTATTTTCACAGTGAGTAAACGCAAAAATATCCGGGAACGCGGTACCGCGTGTCTATATCGTATAACCTACGAACTTTAAAACGCGTTTATAGAGCTTCGTAATAACAAACAGTTGGAATCCAGCTAATGTCCTCCACCTAAGTAGCTTTCTCGTTATGTTGCTTTCTGAATCACTTCCCCGAACCGGCAAAGTAAATATCTCCAATTCCACCACAAGGTGACTCCATTTACGTAGGTTTCGAACTATCTAATCATTGGAATTTCATGTTACACGTGATCTGTTATCATTTTTTTTTTATCATCATTGTCAACTTCTCGAAAGTTTGTTGGATGCGAACTCAACAAGCTGTTCACGGAAGCTTGGATAGCGCTCGCGCCGTCGGGTACTTGGCGGCGATTCGCTGATGCTTGCGAAGAGGAACAACCATCTCACTCCCTCAATTTAACCCCATATACCGAACTGTAAGGGGTAATTTAGTACCCTTAACTTGAAGGTTAACCCTGGATTTTAGGGTTCGAGCAAAAATAATTTCCGACCAAGGACATTTCAACATGTCCGGTAATTGGCTGACCTGGCTCTAATCTGGTATTCTTGGAGTATGAAGCAATTTTTGGACTCATATATAGTTCAACCCTAGTCACTAATTACAACTTCAAACAAAACTTCAACAACAAAAAAATCATCACTTCCGCAATTTTTTTTATATTTCTGGCTAAAAATTTATCTCAGCTATTACAGGTCGATGTAATCCTCCATCGGACGTGGAGGGACCCTCAAAGTTAAGAGTCAACCCTGAAAACCCATCGGGTGTAAATCTCAATTCAAAGGGTTACCCTGAATGTTGGTGGAAAATTCTCGAAACCCGTTGGGTGTTGCCACATGAACTTCAAGCTTACCCGGAAGTTGACCCGGATTTTTTAGAGCTTATCCTCAATAAGACAAACCTTCGATATTCAGAGTTCATCCTCAAAGCTTGTGTCTTTTTTTTTCAGTAAGGGGCCCGAAGGTTCTTTTCGTTGAATCAGTGTCCCTGCGCGTAAAGAGTGCATCGCTTGAAGTATAAATAGTCGTGTGTTGTAGGCTTCAGTCGGATAAGTTTCCAACACAAGCGTTTAGAGTTTGAATCAACACCGTCTTTGGCGGGCAAGAAAAGCCAGACTCAGGGTATCCGTGTGGACGTCATTCGTCGGAACGTAAGCAGAAACCTCGTGATTGTTGGCGCCATATTATTTTAGCATCCTACATGTATCACCGTTTAGATCCAAACCAGATCCTAAGACATGATGGTTTGGATTCATATACACGCGGAGTACGGGATAAAATGTGGCACGGCTGGTCATTTTGAACTTTGAACAGAGTTTTTATAAGTCGAGGACACCCAAGATTCATCGGGGTGATACACCATCATTGAACTCAGTTTATTCAACTAACTTGTAACCACTAATATCGCGTGTCTAATGACATAAGGTCGTAAGCGCCAATATACGACTTTTTGCTTTTTGTAACGGTAGACTTTTTTGCTTTTTGTAACGGTAAACAAAAGGTCGTATATATTTTTTTTAACCGTATTTAGGCTAAACACCCGAAGTTTCGTTCATAAACGTTGAAATTTGATACTAGGTCGATTAAAGGCAGAAGGTCGTATGTACAGGTGGATACGACCTTTCAGTCCTAACTTCGCAAAAAAATAATGGTTCTCCTTAATTGCATAAGGTCGTATCCGCCAAAAAGAAATGAAAAAATTGGCGCTTACGACCTTCTGGTTTTATCTGCGAATATTTTACATCGAATTTTTCGAAACGGTTGTTTTTTCAAGTTATCTTTGCGTTTCATGAGTTTTCACAACTATTTGAAAAAATCATGAAAAATAAAAATAAAAAAATGGCGGATACGTTTACATTTTTCGATTTCGAAATTTCAATTGATCTCATACGTTTTGGTCATTTTTAGAGCGAATGCCAAAATAAAAAAAAATTATACGACCTTTTGCCACCAAAATCGTGTTTTTGGCGCTTACGACCTTATGTCATTAGACACGCGATATCATACTCAATTTTTTTTCAGGAATATCAGTGCTGTCGATTTACAGCTTACACAGATTCACTGTAGTAGCACAGCACTCTAATGGTGGCCCATAACACTGCAGAAGTCGATAAATCAGCATCATTAGGCAATTGGCCGCGGTCGCTTAAGGATGTACTGGCCGTACGATCTGATCCAAAAGTGATTTTCGTCGGCAATATTAGATACTTCGGGATAAGATAAAAATCGGGAATAAATCAACCACAATCAAGACAATCAAAGTATTAACTTTGAGTAATAATAATTTCCGAAAGTTATCAATAAATTGTTTAAACAAAAAATTGTTCAACTAATTTTGCGATAACGTTATTTTTGTCATCTCAAATGAATGCCCCAATTTTTCTGAATACAAATGCATTTTTTAAGAATTTTGTCACTATTTTGAAATTTCCGGTTTCGAAAATTTCCAAATTTTGAAAAATGGAAAAAATCTGAATTTTGGATATACTTTTGTGAAAACGATGTAGATTACAATTCCGAAGTTTCCGGAGCGTGGAACTAATAGCTTCGTCAATACAGAAATTTCAAAATAGTGACAAAATTCTTAAAAAATTCATGTATGTTCAGAAAAATTAGGGCATTTATTTGAGAAGAAAAAAAAATAATGTTACCATACAATTTGTTAAACAATGTTTTGTTTAAACAATTTATTGATAACTTTCGGGCATTATTATTACTCAAAATGAATACTCTTATCATCTTTATCATGGTTGATTTTTTTCCGATTTTTATCTTATCATAAAGTACTCAATTTGCCGACGAGAATCATTTTTGGTTGAGATTGTACGGCCAATACATCCTTAATCTCATGGTGTTTCTCGTGCCCGCGCCTCTCAGGATTTACGTCCCATAAAAATATGTATCATCGGGTAGGATTCCCCTATACCAACTATTCTCGTTCATCGATTGTATCGTAATTGATCGTCGCTTATGTGCGGACTTCTCATGTTTTATAACTTCATGAATGTTAGTATTATAGTGGAGAGTCCGGATCAGATTCATCCTTGACAAAAAGGAAAAAGAATTTTTTTTTATTATTTTTTTAAATCAAAAGGAATTCATGGTCTGCTCCCTCTTCATTTAATCATCATGGGAATACTACCGATACCTCGATTACATAAGAATACTATACACACATCTATACGGTACGATCAGACGCGATTCGTATAGACTTGATATGTGGGAATTTGCATCAGTTCAGACATAGTATATTACACTACGAGGGCAGAAAGTTGAATTTCCTGCACTGCGCACGATATGATATCGCGCAGTCCGGGGCTTTCAAACTGCTGCCCGCGTGGTGTATACTATTTTTCTTCATGCCCGGTCGAAAGTACGCTGACTAGAATTTTTATACCGATTTATACGTTTTAACAAGTGTTGAAATAGGGCCGAATCCGCGTAGATTCACTCAGATTTTCCGGCCATGTTTTTTGTGGAGGCTGAAACTTTTTTTAGGGGTTCTTTGGCGTATTTTAAGCGACCCGTGTCCGAGGGTTTTGTATTTATTCATTTTAAATTTGGCGAGAAAATCAGTCTTTTTAAAACGAATTTCAGACAAACTGCTGTAAAATTGAGCCAAATGGACTGATTTTGACGATTTTTTTTCAAAATGTTCAGAATTTCTTCACCTTTCAGGTCGCACCTATAGTTTTTGATTTTATTGCGATGCGAGTCCACAATTTCGAAAAAACTGCAAAGATTCGAAAATTTTCAAGTCAAAATATCTCAAAACACCACATCTTTTTTTTCGCTAGTTTTTTTATATGTTTTTGTACATGAACAGTACTAACTTCTCCGAAAGCGGCCTCCTCAGTACTTTTTTTAAACGCAAGATATAGTCGATTTTCGAAAATAACAGTTTTTTTTTGTTGCGTTTTTCGCCGTTTTCACGTGTTGTATCGAGTTTGAATATTGAATACGCTTCAAGAGTCATAGCTGTGATACCTACATTACATTTTAACATTTTATAAATATGAAACACGAATTTTAATTAACCACAACCCACTACCAGAGTCCTAGTTGAACGAAAAATGTTTCAAAATAAACATTTCAGATACGTTAATTTTTCAATAAAAACCTCAATTATTTTTCATGTTTCTTGAACTTTTTCTTCATAATCATATAGGTATACACTCTCACGAATTTGTGATCTATTTGCCCCTGACTCATTTCACACCGAGAGAATAATCTAGCGAGATCAACCGAAGTCTGCTCGGAATTACCGAAGTGGTTTAAAAGGTCTCTCGTCGGTTCTATGCTTCAAGCGAGAGCAAGCGAAACAGAGATACCTGTTAGCGGTGCGCGCGCGTAGTGCAGTTGATATATTTCTCTCACACTCTTCCTCACATTAAACATAGAATCAAAAGACTTTCCTCGGATAACTACAACGAATGACTTCGTATCTCGCTAGATTATTCTCTCGGTGTGAAATGAGTCAGGGGCAAATAGATCACAAATTCGTGAGAGTGTATACCTATACGATTATGAAGAAAAAGTTCAAGAAACATGAAAAATAATTGTTTTTATTGAAAAATTAACGTATCTGAAATGTTTATTTCGAAACGTTTTTCGTTCAACTAGGACTCTGATAGTGGGTTGTGGTTAATTAAAATTCGTGTTTCATATTTATAAAATTTTAAAATGTAATGTAGGTATCACAGCTATGAATTTTAAAGCTTATTCAATATTCAAACGCGATGCAACACGTGAAAACGGCGAAAAACGCCAAAAAAAACTGTTATTTTCGAAAATCGGCTATATCTTGCGTTTAAAAAAAGTACTGGGGATGCCGCTTTCGGAGAAGTTAGTACTGTTCATGTACAAAAACATATAAAAAAATGAGCGAAAAAAAAGGTGTGGTGTTTTGAGATATATTGACTTGGAAATTTTCGAATCTTTTCAGTTTTTTCAAAATTGTGGACTCGTATCGCAATAAAATCAAAAACTGTAGGTGCGACCTGAAAGGTGATGAAGTTCTGAACATTTTGAAAAAGAAATCGTCAAAATCAGTCCATTTGGCTCAATTTTACAGCAGTTTTTCTGAAATTCGTTTTAAAAAGACTGATTTTCTCGCCAAATTTAAAATTAATAAATACGGTCCTTCAAAAAATTTTCGGGCAAAACCCTCGGACACGGGTCGCTTAAAATACGCCAAAGAACCCCTCAAAAAAGTTTCAGCCTCCACAAAAAACATGGCCGGAAAATCTGGGTGAATCCACGCGGATTCGGCCATAGATCGAATAAAACGTCCAAGCCAGTTTTGAGGTTATATCTCAAGCGATAGTAACGTCGAGAGCGAGAGTAACAGAAGTTTGCGATTCTGGCTGGTTGCAGAATAGTCTAGTCAATCTAGCCTTTGACCCAAAAATAATTACAGACTGGATGAATTATATATAAAACGATGTGAAAAAATCGCCCAAACAACATATCGTGGTTCCCGCGCACCGTGGAACGGACCGAAGCCAGCCGAGCGGACCAGCAGCTGATCGTAGGCGTAATTTTGTCAGCAAACTCTTGCAAAATTAATAACGTGGAAACTATAGGTCTTACAATATCGGTTCCCACTTCGAATTTGTAGATGATTTTCTCCCCTACAACGTGGTATTTTTGTTTTTCCAATCCGACAAGTGACATTGGAACAGTGCATGATTTTGGCGGTACTGCCCAAAATATTGATAGTTTTTTATTAATTTCAACAATTTACTGTCTAGAGACATTGTCTCGTTTTTGATATGCTGTTCGGGGGATTTTTCCGCGTCGATTGATATATAATTCATCCAGTCTTGAATTATTTTTGGGTGACTAAGTGATAAAACTCGAAGCGGGCGTCTCGTGTATTGGGTATCGGTGTGTGCGAGTAAGTTTTCGACCTTTCGCTCCCGCTGTCACAGAGGGCGTGCGTGTAGTTCTACCAATGCATGAAAGTTAGGCTTTCTGCTTCGATACCGATGCCGGAAGTACGTACTTTCGACCGAGGTATGAAGAAAAAAAAATTTTCCCGTTTGTACCGATCATGCATATCTACGACTGGTTATTAAACGGTTGGTCAATGAAGTGCTCTGTTACAGTTTTGAGCAGCAGCAAATTACATGATGTCATTAATTACATTACCATTACAAATTACAACTGAATAAAAATCAATTTCAAATCACTTCAGTAATTTGTAATTAAACCGAAATGCATTAACCATTACAAGTGTAATATGTAATTGAACAGAAATCCATTAACCATTACAATTGTTAGTTGTAATTAAACTCAAATCCATTAACCATTACAATTGTAATTTGTAATTCAACTCGAATCCATTAACCATTACAATTGTAATTTGTAATTCAACTCATATCCATTAACCATTACAACTGTAATTTGTCATTAAACTCAAATCCATTAACCATTACAATTGTAATTTGTAATTCAACTCGAATCCATTAACCATTACAATTGTAATTTGTAATTCAACTCATATCCATTAACCATTACAACTGTAATTTGTGATTAAACTCAAATCCATTAACCATTAAAATTGTAATTTGTAATTTGTAAATTCAACTCAAATCCATTAACCATTACAACTGTAATTTGTGATTAAACTTAAATCCATTAACAATTACAATTGTAATTTGTAATTCAACTCGAATCCATTAACCATTACAATTGTAATTTGTAATTCAACTCATATCCATTAACCATTACAACTGTAATTTGTGATTAAACTCAAATCCATTGACCATTAAAATTGTAATTTGTAATTCAACTCAAATCCATTAACCATTACAACTGTAATTTGTGATTAAACTCAAATCCATTAACCATTACAATTGTAATTTGTAATTCAACTCGAATCCATTAACCATTACAATTGTAATTTGTAATTCAACTCATATCCATTAACCATTACAACTGTAATTTGTGATTAAACTCAAATCCATTAACCATTACAATTGTAATTTGTAAGTCAACTCATATCCATTAACCATTACAACTGTAATTTGTGATTAAACTCAAATCCATTAACCATTACAATTGTAAGTTGTCATTTGTAATCAATTAATTACAAATTCGCCCAACACTGCTCTGTTCCAAAGTTTCGATCATCGAACTTCGATGTGTACCAAAGAGGGTCAACAAGAATAATTATTAGGGTTATCAACAACGGCTATAGAATTATACAATATCCATTCGCCATTACACTCCCAACCATCAATCATCATCAGAATATTACGAAAGAAGAGGTGGATCAGAGGGCAGCGAAAATTTATTTCTAGAAGATTAGTCTTGGTTATCGATTGGCACCATTGCGGCCTAAATATATATAGTTAAATACGTCGGGGCAATTGAAAGATGTGAGGTCGGTGAGTATACTAATTAGAGCTTTCTAAACAAATTAGTAGACCGCGGAAGTTTCAAATAATTCTTCTAACGATATGATTAACGAATGGTTATTAAGTCTGAGTACACATAGTTAGGAGAAGGGCATTTGTTTCCAGTAGTGACTAATTAGTGGGTGTGCCTCGAAATGATGGGACTTTCATTTCATCTCATCTCATCTGGCCCATGACTCGTTCTAAGATAATCTCGAGAATTGGGCGCGAACTACTTTTATTATCTTGTAGAATGAAATATGTCCTACAATTAATTGCCACTAATAACAGGATAGGATGCAGATTGTCAATAAGTAGCGTTGATTATGGTAAGAATTTCGGTTGGATGAAAGCGTTAGTTTCATTCCTCCAGTTCAACGTCTGCCTTCGGTCTGGTTCTTACAGAATTTTTTACAGCGGGTACAAGTGGCGCGATCGCGATGATTCGAGTCCGTGGAAGAAGGCACCCACGAACTCCTAGAAATCAGCTCAGCAGAGCCACGCCTTTCGTTGCTGGGGCCTTGAATCCTCACCTCTCATACACGACGATAATATCTTGGCAAATACGTCGGCTGAAACCCTTTAGCTTTGCACGGTCTGCCGCCTGCACGCAATGCCCTAAAATTAAACAGCCCCCATAGCCGAAGGCGGCTGCCCAGCATAGCGATAGCGTCCTTGCAGTTTGGCCAAATTGATCTTGTTCGGGCCAGATCGTTGGTAATCTGGGGCACTCGAGACTGATTGCAAATGCCCTCATCTTCTCACGTTTCATAATTGGAACTAGTTTATGACCGTGCTTACCCACTTGCTACACTCTGCTGTTAGTGAAAGACAGTATAGGTATTGTGATACAAGTGCGGGAAGTTGGCGATTCCCGATGAGTGTGTTCTGCCCCTTACAGAAAAAACACTCGATTTTTGGGTGTGCATTCTCAATTTTTCAGTGCTAACTCCTAACGTTAAGAGTAGACCTTCAATCGATGGGTGTAAACACTTGCTTATTGAGTGCGAATCCTCAAAATTGAGAATCAACGCTGAAGGTTCAGGATTAATTCCGGAAGTTGAGAATCAACTCTCAACTTCAAGTTCTGATCTTGAACATGGAGAGTCAACGCTCTCATATCGAGTGTCGAACCCTCATTATCAAACACTCAGATTCTGAGTGTTGATTCTCGAAGTTAGGAATCATCACAGAATGTTGAGAAAAGACTCTCAACTTCAAGTGGTACGAGACTTTTAGAATATTTGAGAGGAAATCAAACCTCAATATATACAACCAATATGTCCACACCGGTGTTAACACTGGTTATATGTATCCAGTTCTTCGATCCACCGAATGTTGAAGATATTACTTTCAATTGACTGTATCCATTTTCAACATAATAGATCGAACAGTTGGCTCACTCTACTATCGATTGTGCGCCCTGAATCTTCGAGTGCGGATCATAAAACCCTGATGAATAACACTTGAAATTGTAATCAGCGTCGTACTTCTCACTTATTACGATTCTCCGAGCTTGATTTCTCAACTTGAGAGTTGAGCCTCAATTCTCAAGTTGAGAGTCAACCCTCGAGTTGAGGGTTGACGTGGTAATTCGGCATTTACGCTCAATTTGAGTGTCAACCCCCCAAGTTAGAGTGCGAAATGATCATGGAATTGAGTGTCGTTATGAGTGTTAATTTCAGTGTTTTTTCAGTGAGGGGCTCCTGCAGTATTCACACGAGTCAGCCAGCACAAGTAACATATTTTATTCTTTGTAGAGCCTGTGATAGACGGTTCAACTCTTGGGTGCCTATAAAGATGCTTTGGCTTTGAAGCATTCGAATTGCACTATAGGCATGATGAAACTAGAAAAATTAGTAATAGGCAGGGAGGGAAAGAGTACAGAGTGAATAAGTAGAAAGGACCGCGGGGCTAGTTGATTCAATATTCGGATTTCAATTTTTGTATTGTTTGCTGTTCACTTAAAAAATTGCCAAAAATATAGAAACATAAGTTGATATTTTATCGTTGATCTATTCCAATATGCATACTTACATAAGCATGAGAGATCCGTGAGGTCGATGAAAATCAACTATTTTTATGATATAATAGTAAAAGAAATTTACAAGAAGAATGTCTAGCGGATAAAATTAGTTATCGCCGCGGTATCAACAGTATCAGAAATTTAAGGATTATGTGTACCTACTTACACGTAATTACATTTGTTCTCATGTGATCATACAACGTCACTTTTAATCCCACGCAATTGAGTAAATATAAATGTAATTACATATAATTGCGTCGTCTGATATGGGATTGCTTTTGAGTACTCGTGAACAGTATTTTCTTTGCACAATAGATGTTTACCCCATCTATTTACATCCACAGCACGTGAGAAGTCGAATGAAGTAAAAGAACTTTTCATTTTCAAGTAATTGAATGGTCTTTAAAAGTATATTACGCAACAAGGAGGCAAACTTGGTTTTGTCAGGCCAAGCATGAGTCTGCAATGTGAGTCCTAGTTCATTCGAGGCGAAAACTAGTATTGCAAATACGTGAAGCGAAAAGACAGTTATATCCTCGTTGCACTCGATTCTTTACCGTCGAAGAATCTGACATTTGACTTATATGAGCACGCATAAGACATACTCTTCTTTACTGCGCAGCACTTTTCAGTCCTCGGAGTGAGAAGTGTACTTTTCTGTACTGTGTGCGAATCATACTCGCGTTATATCACCTTGAATCTCTGATTTTCAGAATAATTTGCTCATCAGTCAATTAATTGGTAACGAATTTCTGTGAGTGTTCCATATACAATCGAATGAGATTTTTTTTCAAGTCAGGACGTATAACGGTTACGTTCATTCTAGTCTAGGTTATTATATATATCATACGGTCAGTTCTAGGGTTTATATTACTGATCGTGTCGAGTTCTAGTTCGGAGAACGTATTGTACGCACATACTTTACTACCTGTATTGGCCGGAGTTGTTTCTGCTCCGACTACTTTTGTGATTTTTTTTTTGATTCTTCTTTCAAATCGTTTTCTGATTATAACTGTCCGTGATTAATAAAGACCTTATACTTACGTAATTGCTGCGGCGCCAGCACTTGGCAGTTTGCTATTTATTTTTATGGCAATACGTAGTGGACTGGCTGCTATCCAACTGCAAGACTTTAAGCATGCGCCGTGCCGTGTTATTTGGTAATGCCGTGCCATACGTGTAAATTAAATGACGGCAGTATAGTCGGCACACGCACTACGTGACGTAATTAATAGTACGCTGCATGCGAGTGCATTAAATTCATATGTGATTATCGACATTTTGAAAACATACGTTGATCGATTATTTTAGGGCAATGCGATTGTTCCTGATTGACGTTCGTCTGGTATAAAAAATTCTTAGTAGATTCTCTAATGGAAAAAATCAACCACAATCAAGACGATCAAAGTATTAACTTTGAATAATAATAATGCCCAAAAGTTATCAATAAATTGTTCAAACAAAACATCGTTTGACAAATTTTCTGGTAACAGCAATTTTTTCCATCTCTAATGAATGCCATAATTTTTCTGACTACACATGAATTTTTTCAGAATCTTGTCACTATTTTGAAAAATGGTTCAAAAATCTGAATTTTGGATATGTTTTTGTGAAAACGATGTAGATTACAATCCCGAAGTTTCCGGAGCGTGGAACCAATAGTTTCGAAAATACAGCCTTCACAAATTTTCAAAAACGGAAATGTCAAAATAGTGACAAAATTCTTAAAAAATGCATTTGTGTTCAGAAAAATCAGGGCATTTATTTGAGATGAAAAAAAATAACGTCACCAGAGAATTTGTTAAACAATATTTTGTTTAAACAATTTATTGATAACTGTCGAGCATTATTACTATTCAAAATGAATACTCTCATCATGGTCGTTTTTTTTCCGATTTTTATCTCATCATGAAGTACTCAATTTGCCGACGAGAATCACCAACCAAACGCATTCATACGATCAAATTATGGTCTCCCGTCATTAAATCAGACACTCGATCGCAGCTAAGTGATATGTAACTCAGTTATTTCTCCTCATTGTAATTATCATCATTATATATGGTCATGCTCATGTACTCACCGAATAAATTCAGAATATTTTGCACAACAATTCGACGATCATACGTCGTTACGTCATAAAAGCTGCCTTTACTGATCTAGGATAATACATTACCGTGAACTAAAATGATTAAGTGGCCTAAACGGTGAACTTTCTATGGGCACAAATTTCATGTGGTACACGAGATATTACAGGAGGCTTGAATGTTTGAATATGTACTCTCCAATATGCAACACAGAATTTCAGTACATTCACCGGAAATTCCGCTTCGACTGTTCCTCTTCGACACATGCTTTTTTGTCACATTGACACAATGGACCTTGAGAAAGGTAAGGATACACTGAGGAAGAACCAGCACAAATAATTGAATAGCCAACAACGAGATATGTTGGGAAAAAAAGATAGAAGGACCAGTACCAGTTAATGTCATCAAAACATGCTATGATTAAGAATCTATTCTGTGACGATGAAGTACTTGAGTTACAGCAATCTCCAATTTTTTTGGTCAATATCAGAATAGAAAGAAGAGTAGATTGACGCGCGGAATTCGTTGTACAGTGACAAAAGTTCTCAGAAATGGAAGTTTGAAACAATCATTTCCCCAAAAAGGCACTTTTTTGTAGTTTTTTTTTTTTTTTTGTTGTTATTCTTTCATACATATGAAAGTAATTTACCTGGATTCAGTGACCAGACCTAAAAAAGCTCACGTGGAATCGTTCATAATATATCAAAGAAGATATCTGCGAAACTAGAAGTTGATTCGATAAATGTTTCATCGCCGGTTACATTTTGAAATCTGAAAAGTAGGTGAAAATTAGTTTTTGAGATGATCCAAGATTTGTGAAAGGCTGCATGTCAATCGAGAACTCCAGAAAAAAAGTAGTCCAAGGTATACTCATATCGTTTTGTATTTGGTGTTAGTCTGGTCCTATCACAAGTTCCAAGTTTCTCATGACTCTTGACTTTTTGTGACACGTATCACTCTCATTCTGAGATATGCAATTGGATGATTTTTACAGATTATCACCGTTGGGCCCTAATGAGAACACTTTATAAACCAGATTTGGACTGGATCATTGCAGATATTGATGGGTGAATGTATTCAGTAAAGAAATCTGCAATAAAAAGACTGTTCATATTTCTGAACTTGATGACGTGTCAATGTGAACATAATTTCTAGTATCAAACCTGTTAATCGACCGGGTGAACAAGTGCGTCGATGAATTTGCATGTCAATATTTGCCTGACCTGTCGGAAACAACGTTGCACACGCGTCTTCATACCGAGATGAAGTCTTGAAACTATACCGTCCACTCACCGTCCTCCAATATTACGACCAGCTTCTTCATAATATCGAATTAGGAAGTTCGACTTCCCAGTCTGAACAGAGTGCGCGAAACGATCGATTCCGTTGCAAGCCGACCGTGACGCTTTCAAGACATTCCTATACGATCTGGCCCTTCGGGCATCATCGGCTACTGCATATGCTATATGCTGACCACACGTCATGTGTGAAAATGTACTCAATCAAACCCCTTTCTTCTGGGACGCCTTTCAGTTTCCTAGATCAAGGGGTTTATCGAACCAGTGCAGTAAGGCAGTACAATATCGTGGCGTCTTCGAGTCGAAGATCGATATTGGCTGCTACCGTTGCACGAGGCCAATTCGATTGCCCTGTAGTTAGCACGATCAGACTCTATCATCCTCGACGCTGGTGCTGGAGCTGAACCTGTTGCTTCGAGATTCAGTCGAGCACGCACGCGTTCAAGTATTCCTGTACCAACTCGTCAATGTTTTATATACCTATAGGTAGGTGTAGAGCGATGCGCGTTCATGGGAGATAAGTATACGGCGTGCAGTACCACGGCAACACGATACACTAAACGCGTATGGTAGGTATCATTGGCTTAAGATCTACGCAATACTGATGAACCCCGTGGTGTGGTTTTGTGACCGCGTGTAAAAACCTAATTATTTTTCATCACTTGTGTGTGAGATGGCGCTGCCACCAAAGTCACATTGGGGTGGGGAGGTTCGTTTGAAATCCCATTCTCAACAGCTTGTCTGTGTTAGATTAGACAAGATTACGTAATAAGCAACGAAATAGTCATATAAAAGGAAAGTATTGCTTCGTAGAATTCTTAGACAGACAGAGAAAACCGTCAAGTGGAACACGAATAGATGGTCTATCGCGCGTAGCCTCCTCCCTTATCCAGATTAGACCTTATCTTAGGTAAGCAGTGGAGTAGTTTGGGGGGCCAGTGGTTGGAACGGAGTTGGTCATCTGTGGAGTCTCGCATCTTCGAATTATAGGCATCGATTGGCCTTTTAGATATTATATCGCCGCTTTGTAACTATTCGTTTGCATAGTTATAGCCTTGCGCATTTCTTAAAGATCTCTGGTGATACCGTCCGCAGGCCTATCGAGTATCTTCAAAGATCTACCGTTACGTGGAACAAGTTGGGCTCATATGTCTCATCACGGTGAGAGAAAAGTCGACACAATTCTGTTTACCCAATTTCACCAGAGAGATATCAAGTCAACGGAAACAATATAAGGATGTATTGGCCGTGCAATCTCAACCAAAAATGATTCTCGACGGCAAATTGAGTACTTTGTGATGAGATAAAAATCGGAAAAAAATCAACCATGAAAGAGATGATGAGAGTATTCATTTTGGATAATAATAATGCCTGAAAGTAGTCAATAAATTGTTTAAACAAAACATTGTTTAACAAATTCTCTGGTCACGTTATTTTTTTTCATCTCAAATAAGTGCCCTAATTTTTCCAAATACAAATGCATTTTTTAAGAATTTTGTCACTATTTTGAAATTTCCGTTTTCGAAAATTTGTAAAGGCTGTACTTACGAAACAATTTGTTCCACGCTCCGGAAACTTCGGAATTGTAATCCACATCGTTTTCACAAAAACATATCCAAAATTCAGATTTTTTGAAAATTTAGAAATTTTCGAAACCGGAAATGTCAAAATAGTGACAAAATTCTCAAAAACTTCAAACGTTACCAGAAAATTTGTTAAACAATGTTTTGTTTAAACTATTTATTGATAACTTTTGGGCATCATTAGGGCGGCAATCTAGTGCCTCTTTTGCTGATAACTGGTCCAATTTTGTTTTTCCCCCAATTTCCTTCATTCATACGATGAAGGATTGCTCTCTGAAACAAATGAGACGTTGAGAGACATAATTGGATCAAACAAAGCCATTTCTTCAGATATTCTATCAGACCAGCCATCAGCCATTCACTGGTGAAATCTCCCGACTAGGAGTCAAGGATTTGGGATGATCCAACTTTTCGGACCTGCAGATTCGGGCCCCGAGACACGCGTCCTACGACTCGGAGTGGGAGAGAGCCAGGATTTAGGGATCGCTTCGCGCTCGTGTGGCTCTCGGGCGGGTCTCGTGGGCGTCCTCGGCTCGTTGGCCAGGAGTCGCCGCGTGGCTCAGTCTTCGGCTCGCACTGTCCTGTATGGCCATGCGTCGCGCACTACTGGCGTCCGCCGCACTATCGCCCGAACCGCTCGACCACAAGACCGACAACTGCCACCATTGTTCAAAAAGCTCAAAGCACCGAATCGTCTGGCTCATCCGGGTCGTGGTGCAAGAGCAACCCCTCAGGGTGTCCCAAAAGCTCGACATCGGACGCGTCTTTCTGCCGGCTTCGACTTTCCTCGACGAGCTTACGGGAGCGAAGCTTCTGCACGTGTTGGATTAATCGACACGATCTTCAGGGTAGTTTTTAGTGTGTACGAACATTGACCTCTGAACATTTAACTTTTCATTCGTTCAAATAAGGGCCATTCGTATCTTGAAAATTATACACCGTGTGTGAAAATTAGTGATACAGGTTTGGAATCCAATTTTGGATTGATTTTGACCAAGTTCATGTTTAGTGTCCTCAAATTTCTTCAGTGTCAGTTCCGATAGTGTTTAGCCAAAATCAAGAAAGACTTCCTAGTGTTTTTTTTTTTTTTTTCAATCCATCGATAAACACCGTACGGTTTTCTACGTTTCCATAATCGCTAACGATACTCGACGTCTTGCAGCATGTCCACCAGTCGCACGGTCCGTGTACCAGAACTTTTTGATGCCAGTAGTGACCGGGGTTACTTTTACACTTGGAGGTAATCGTTCATTACGTGAATCCGAAACCTTGGTTATCATAAGTCAATTGTGCAACGATGATTCGATTATCGCAGGAATGTTGATTTGTTTGTGAACTTTTTTTTTATCAAACATTGCGTCGTTATCTGCCGAAATAGGATCACCCAGACTGCATGTGTGAATCACTTCGAATAAAACGATTTGTAAACCGGTGAATGATCACCAAATATTTAGTGACGAGTGAAAAAAAAGTTTGAAATGTGTGAGGTTTAGTGAGAAATTTGGATGGTGCGCGACACTGACTTTGATTCGTTTTCTTCAACCTGTGAGTTATTTAGTACAATTATTCTATAACGAATCATCTCATTGCTTCAGATCTACCTAGATCTAATTTTGATGATGGAAATGAAAGAAAAAACATTGATTGGTTGTACAACGAATGAAAAAATACTCAATTTCATCACAGAATCAGGTAAATTGTGAACGAGAATGGGAAGAAACATTTTTTGAAAAACTAAAAGAAATGGAAATAAAGTCGGAATCGAAGACTCGAACTTCGGATTACTGAACCTGTACCGTACCGGATGAGCTGAGGCACTTTCCGGACAAGTAGACATTTCTGGCGAACTTATGGTCCAATCGATTCGGAGAGACTTCGAATACACTTCGAAATACGATATCAGACCACTTAGATCCGAGTAGATCCACTGGGCTTCGATGAGCAACAACGTTTTGCTGCGATTATAACGTCGACTCGTCTCGGATCTACCGAGATCTGAAGTAGATCTAACAGGCCTGAGCACCCGAACATGAACATGACATTAGATCGATTCGAAGCTACGTAGATCTACCAAAATGCTCCAAGATCCAGGTAGATCTACGTAGATTTGAATTAGATACGATTCGAAAACCTTATCGTCAAGGTATCTCAATTCGCACGATATTCCTGGTTCGTTTACGATATAAAAAATTCCCCGTATTCCGTCGACGAGGCGGTAGGTGCGAATCCCAGACCAAAAGACCCAAAAACCCTGCGGGTCAGTGTAAGTTAATTGCACGTTTGGCGGCTGACAGTTTGAGCAACGGAGCCGAACACGCCGTTATAGTAAAAGGTGGTAGAGAATATTCTGTGCACTATGAAGATTTGTGCGAAATACGAATTTCATATTCATAAATTTTCATCAACGTTATCAACAATAATGAACATATTTTATCAACGTGAAGCAACGATGCTATGTAAGCTTTGTTAATTCGAATAGAGTTTTTTTCAACGACGAAGGGATCTCGGTTCCTGATCAGCTAAGCAAACAGCGCGAGGTTCTCACCTTTATCGTGATAATGGCTGTAATTTTGGCAGCTCGTCGCGATGTGTAAACGCAGATTGTTGGACCCCGAGTTGATTGCATGGTGCGAACCATGAGGCCACGATTTATTACGGAAACCTGTATCGCCGGGACTTACTGCGCCTCGCTCGTTAACTGATGGGCTCTCTAACTTGCAATGTCTTGAATAAACAATAAATATATTCCCGCCTCGGAGAATTACCTAGTGGCCTATACCAGACTCCATGATTACCTTCAGCGGGGTTGAAAATTACCCTCGGACTATTTTTCACCCTCTTTGACCCCTACGGCAGGAAGCGTGCAGACTTACCTTCCTCCAACCACCCGATTATCAGAGGAAAAGTGCAGACTAGAACTGCATGTCACTAATGGTGGCCAACTTAGGCTGCATTCACATGGGCCTGAATTTACCGGACCGGAACGGAATCGGAATCTAGGGAGTTTTTGAAGAGCCAATCAGAGACGTTCCGGTCATTCTTCGTTCCGATGAGAATATTATCCTACGTTCACATGGACCGAAATTTGCCGGAATTCACGGGGACGGAACGCTCAGTGGCGAATTGGAGTGTTTCTTTCTACCGGGAATTTCAAAAACACTCATTCCGATTGGCTCTCGCTCGTTCCGCTCTTCATAATTCCCGTCCATGTGAACATAGGATTTTAATAGCAACGAAACGGTTTACTTACCCAACCGTGCAGTTAACCTCCAAACGCTACGCAATACAGCAACAAATATTTCATTAGTAGCGGAGGGTCAAGATTCATTGACGGGCTGTGACCTGTGAATGATCCAAGATGCATGCAACTTTGAATATAGGTTATCACACGCATTTAGAATTATTTACATTTCATTGTGTATGGAATATGGATACGTAGAAACAAACAAAATTCAAGATACAAGACTATCTGAATACCGCAAATCACTAGGTTCCGACGAAATATGACGAATTCTCGCAATGCACTCGGAACGTCTCTGATTGGCTCTTCGAAAACTCCCTAGATTCCGATTCCGTTCCGGTCCGGTGAATTCAGGCCCATGTGAATGCAGCCTTAATGTCAGTTGGTCCAATCTGGGTGTTCTTGATTTTGATCACTGATTGAAATCGATCTGCTCTCTCCTGAAAGCATCAACGCAGTTGAATGAAGACAATCTTATGCGGATCGGATGTTGACGTTAGTGGTTCATTGTTTATGAGATAGGTGAAAATATTCCGACCGTCGTGATTGTGAGGCAATAAACATAAGGTTGTGCAGCAGCGAGGATAAGAGTTAGACGGCGTCGTCGATCCGGGAGCCAGTTCATACACGGTATATACAGAGACAGCTTAACCGAGAGCCGAATGATAGAGACACTTGATAAACAGACAGTTCCTAATCACTTACCGCGAGCGTGAAAATAAATTGAGATGTCGGCAAGACCGGGAGAGAACGGGCGACCCGTGACCTTCTTCGCAAACAATTTCATTAATATTTTTCGACGACAAGTGATTGCTGACAGTTTACGATGTCAAACTTCGGTTTTTCGATTAGCTTAGAAGAATTCTTCTCCACGTGAGGAAATAAGATTTAAATCCTGTAGACCATATGGCTACAGCACTGACTACTTGAACTTTTCAGAGAACAACTTCAGACATGTTTTATCTGAAATATGAAGGTAATTCGAATCTACGCAGATCTGAATTCTGGACAATCGTAGATCTACCTGGATCTTCGAGCATTTTGGTAGATCTACGTGGCTTCGAATCGATCTAATGTCATGTTCGGATGCTCAGGTCTGTTAGATCCACGCGTATCCACCCAGATATCGTTAGATCTACTTTAGATCTCGGTAGATCCGCGACGAGCCGACGTTATAATCACAGCAAAACGTTGTTGCTCATCGAAGCCAAGTGGATCTACTCGGATCTAAGCGGTTCTGATATCGCATTTCGAAGTGTATTCGAAGTCTCTCTGAATCGATTGGACCATAAGTACGCCAGAAATGTCCATTTGTCCGGAAAGTGCCTCAGCTCATCCGGTACGGTACAGGTTCAGTAATCCGAAGTTCGAGTCTTCGATTCCGACTTTATTTTCTTTTCTTTCAGTTTTTCAAAAAATGTTTCTTCTCCATTCTCGGTCACAATTTACCCGATTCTCTGATGAAATTGAGTATTTTTTCATTTGTTATACAACCAATCAATGTTTTTTCTCTCATGTTGATCACATTGCATCTTTATCCAGAATTTATCACCTTGCAGGCACCTAGAATAATTGGAAGATTAATGATACTGGTATAAAATGGGCGTAGTTTTCTCACAGAAGTCAACTCTGATGGATAAATGTAACTAGATTGAAGCGACTAACAGATTATTAATGTAACAGGTTTTCCGTAACCGCGCTCTACAGGCGCCGTCCAAAGTTGCCTGCTTTTTCCTGCCAATTACTTGACCAATAATTTTCAATAATTATCAGACCGTAATCGCCACGTTTAAATAATATGAAATAATCACCGTCTATTGGAAACTCGATAACTCGATTTTACATCGCCTCGTTTCTCGTCATTGATTTTTCTCTCCAACCGAAAGCTGCGAAAACGTTCGAAGGGTGCAAAGACGGAAGTTTCTTTTTGACTGAAGATCAAGCATATCGCGATAGTCGTATGGTAGCGACTATTCTCACTGGTGAAACTATTCAGCTTTCTAAAATCACAGGAATCCACGCGTGCGGCCAGAAATAGGCGGTATTTAGATACCCGCTATGGCCAAAGAGTATCGGTACCACCTCAGGAGTCACCCCTGCACCGAGTGCGGAGGTGCAGAGGGTTCTGTTATGTTTCAAATCCAGCATGATCTTTGCGTGGTCGTCTTTGTGTAAACATAGTCGGAAATACACTCACCACACTCCTGGCTCCCTCGAGTCCATTCAGAGCGCGTGGTTAGTTTCATTCACGGTTGCCCCCACCCTACGATGCCGCCCGCGCCACGGCGGAGGTACGTCATGATATTTTTCAGGAGTATCGGCGCCCCAATGGAATATATCAAATAAGGGGCCCCATTTGTGTGCTTGAAAAAAGTGCTTAAAAAAAATGCAGATGCAGAAATCTTGAGAGTCTCATCATTATCATTTTTGTTCGAATGATGAATTGCAAGTGGCAAAAATTTGACTCATTGCGGATATCCCCAAGTGACATATGGCTATTCGTCACTTGTGAAGCTGGGATGGAAGAAGATTCATTTTTTATTGTATATCCTATGTAGAAATTGAGAAGCGAAAATTGGTGGGGGCCTCAGAGGGAATTACTAGCTGGCCCTGGCTAGCCGTCCACATTTGTAATTCAATTTCTGTACGGTTAATTAGTGGTGGAGAAAAGTTAAGGGTACCATAAATCTTATCCAGGAAGTGAGGGATTCGTTCCACGTCGGGAACGACCTTGTGGCAAGGTGGTACGTGATGCTAGCAGGGCATTTTTTTTCTTACTGACTTAAAACGAAAACAGTGAATGAGAAAAAACGCTTTTTCTTGATATATCAGATCAGTTGTTGCCATGCTTTGAATTCATTGGTGGTTGACTCACCATAAATAACTTTTTCTACATATCGATATGCCCTAATGATACCAGCTTATCTCAGCGAGTCCGTTCAAAACAGATTATCTTGGCGTTGACCACAGAATCAGCCTATCTTGGCATTGCCCGCAGTAACATCGTATCTTACCGTTGACGATAGAAACAGCTTATCAGCGTTCGCGTTAGTTTTCCACAGGATCAAAAGCAGACTTTGATTGAGGAGCATAAATCAGACGTGTAATTTACATGGACCGGATGAAGCACAAACTTTTCTCCCATGTATGGTCTTGACTAAGTGCAATTTTGGGGGTTATGGAACCCATTTTGGTAAGCTGTTTCTATCGTCAACGGTAAGATAAGCTGTTACTGCGAGAAATGCCAAGATAGGCTGATTCTGTGGTTAACGCGAAGATAAGCTGTTTTGAACGGACTCGCTAAAATAAGCTAGTATCATTAGGAGGTGTCGTATATACCACTTTTGTACAGATGTTTCTTGCAGCTATATGATTGTAGTTTTAGTTCTCGTTAAGGCTGTAGTTCCGGTTGAAAGAGGCCCAAAATAATGCGATTTAAAAAAAAACTTTTTACTGCGGATTTCTTTACTGAACACATTCACCTATCAAAATCTTCAAAGATCTGAATCTGATTTTTAAAATGTTCCAAATCGGGCCAAACAGTGATAATCTGTGAAAATTATCCAATTGCACAGCTCAGAATGAGAGTGATACGAGTCACAAAAAGTCTAGAGCGATGAGAAACTTGGAACTTGTCATCGGACCAGACTAACACCAAATATGAAACGATATGGGCATACTTGGACCACTCTTTTCCTGGAGTTCTCAATTGACATGCAGCCTTTTACAAATCTTGGATCATCTCAAAAACTAATTTTCATCTACTTTTCAGATTTCAAAATGTAACTGGCGATGAAATATTTATCGAATAAACTTCTAGTTTCGCAGATATCTTCTTTGATGTATTATGAACGATTTCACGTGAGCTTTTTTAGGTCTGGTCCCTGAAGTCAGGTAAATTACTTTCATATTTGGGCGATGAAAGAATAACAAAAAAACGACAAAAAAAAGTGCCTTTTTGGGGGAAATGATTGTTTCAAACTTCTATTTTGAGAACTTTTGTCACTGTACAACAAATTCCGCGCGTGAATCTACGCTTCTTTCTATTCTGATATCTGAAATTTCAAATTCGTCTACGAAGTCGTGCAAAACGGTGCCGAAAATTGGTGTAATTCCCCTGTTAGGGGCCATCCATAAAGGACGTCCGCGATTTTTTACCAATTTTTGACCCCTTCCTCCCCCCGTGGCACAGATAGTCACAATCTTCGAACCTCTCCCCCTAAGAAACGTCCGATGGTCACAATGAAAGACCCCCCCTCAATTCTCTGAAATCGAAGGTAACCAAACGGAAAGATTGACGCATAATTTTTTCTTCAAGTCTGTCAAATGGGATTTTTGAGTGGACGTCACACCCAGCATGAACCCCCTCCCCCCCTGGTCCCAAATAGTCACGTTTTGACCAACCCCCCCCCTGCCCCCTGGGAGCGTTACGTAATGCTTGAATGACGCCTGATTTCGCTGAATCTGCGCGCCAGCTCTAATTAGTTCTAATTAATTTATGTATGGGGCATTCCATGCCAAATGGACTCGCCGGTGACCCTCGACCTCTCGGATCGGGTTCGTGATTTTTTGTATCATTCTTCAGACTCTAAATAGTGACTAGAATTTTTTTCAGATTTTTAAAAACTAATTTCAGCGCGTGGTGAATTTTGAAAGTCATTTTTTCAATACCTCGATGGCAGTGACCGAAAATCAAATCAAATCTGAAAATCAGGTCGTAGGAAAAGTCCGGACATTACGCAATTTAGGTTAAAAATTTTCATTTCTGACGGAGAATTTTTGAGAATCTTGAGGTGTTGAAAAAAAGAACTTTCAAAAATCACCACGCGCTCAACCTCCAAATTCCTCACTGCAATTTTGACTTCAGACCCAAAATCTCGGGCAGGTATCGACTGAGGATTTTCGCACGTTTCCAAGTGCGTAACACGTGTTTTTGTTTTTCGTGGTATGCGCCACGGGTCGAGTTGCGTTGGGCTATTCGAGAGGCGTAAAAAATAGAAAAGAATTCGTACCAAGAATCCCGTAAGGAATGACGGCTTAACACTTACGTCACCGTAACATTGACTTTCAGGGGAGCAGGATGTGGAAATTCAGAATAAATACCGTCGTTTTTAGCACTTCTAATAAAACATTGAGAATATTTCATACATTTCTCTGACTTCTCATGCCATAGATAAAACAATCTAAACTGTATATACGTTGGTCCATGGGTGTCCAATGACGCACATGCAAATGTCGTACATCATGTTTGCTATCCGGGTATTCCTGAATTCCGACGAAATAGTATTTCTGGTTCTATGCATACTGTATACCAGATGTTTTATGAAAAAACAAAATCATTATTCAGTATGTGAATGCTAAGAAAAATTAGGAAGTCTGATCCTGTTAAGGATGTATTGGCCGTACAATCTCAACCAAAAGTGATTCTCGTCGACAATATTAGGTACTCAATTTACCGACGAGAATCATTTTTGGTTAGTTATTGAAAGAGTCTTTTATGCAAGTAAAAGTTTTCAATGTGTAATCAACTCTGGATAAGATATTAACGATTTTTGTATCAGGATATGACGAATTTCATCAGTTACGTCATTGATGTCACTGTAATCGTCGCCTCGTCACGTTTCAACACAAATCGAAGCTAATCTCCATCCAGAATTCATGGAAATTTCTTTCAAAATAATTGAACGAGCTTTCAGCCCATTTCACGGAACATAAAATACAAGCAGAGTCTCTGAAGTCTGGCGCCTCTCGGTTTTAAGTCACGAAGGTTAAGGAGAAATTTCACAGAAATCGCTGACCGCCGACTGTCAACAGCTCATTCGTGTGTCGTAACAAAAAAAACATTACGATCACATGAAATTTTTCATTGTTGGCAGACCCACAGAACTCGGTCTTCGTGGCTAAGGAAACACCCAGCTTATGTCTTGAAGAATATCTTCAAGTTCTAGTGAAACGGTGTGTCTCGTCTCACCTCATGGATAAGCCCGAATTCAAACTGAAGAATCGAAATGATCTTAAGACATTTTTAAGTAATAATGCATCTTAAAAAATTCCTGGAATGGATGCGCTTTGTGTACACTTTCTCTTCTGGGCTGGGTGGCGGATGAATCTCTGGAAACAGATTGTTTAGCTGACTTGATAAAGGTGGTAAACTGTGAACTGCACGTATCTGTGTTTAAATGGACTGCAATCATTCGAATGAGAATTGAGATTTCTGGTGCGCACGCAGTCTTTCTTCACTTTTTCGTGCTCCATGGACCGCAAGATAGTTTTTTTATTACCCAACCCTTTTATGGACCTAAGGGTCAGCCGGTGAATATCTTACCCATGCGTATTTCAGTCACACAAACTCGTTACGATATTCCACGAGGCTGTCCGTATCTATTCTAAATCCTGCTGCAGTTATTCGGAAGCTTCCCAAAGAAAACGTCGAAACTTCTCATGGCGCATGGTTGTCTTGTGCGTTTCATGATGAGAATATAAATTTGCTTCTGGCCTGAGAATCTCATTGAGCAAGGAGGACATCGGTTCATATTCTTCAACATTTTTATACTGCGGGCCAAAGGCAGATTTGTAAATATTTAAGCGATTGAGGATGTATTGGCAGTACGATATCAACCAAAAATGATTCTTGTCGGCAAATTGAGTACTTTATGATGAGACAAAAATCGGAAAAAAATCAACCATGATAAAGATGATAAGAGTATACATCTAGAATAATCATAATGCCCGAAGGTTATCAATAAATTGTTTAAACAAAACATTGTTCAACAAATCCTCTGGTATCGTTATTTTTTTTCATCTCAAATAAATGCCCTAATTTTTCTGAACACAGATGCATTTTTAAAGAATTTTGTCACTATTTTGAAATTTCCGTTTCCGAAAATTTGTAAAGGCTGTATTTACGAAACTATTTGTTCCACGCTCCGGAAACTTCGGAATTGTAATCTCCATCGTTTTCACAAAAAAATATCCAAAATTCCGATTTTTTTTTCCATTTTTCAAAATTTGGAAATTTTTGAAAACGGAAATTTCAAAATCGTGACAAAATTCTGAAAAAATTCATGCGTATTCAGAAAAATTAGGGCATTCATTTGAGATGAAGAAAAAATGACGTTACCAGAAAATTTGTTGAACAATGTTTTGTTTAAACAATTTATTGATAACTTTCTGGCATTATTATTATTCAAAGTTAATACTTTGATCGTCTTGATTGTGGTTGATTTTTTTCCGATTTTTATCTCATCATGAAGTACTCAATTTGCGGACGAGAATCAAATTTTGAGGTGTAATGCCTTTTACGATCGTTCATAAGTTTTTGATATATCATTCATATTTTTACGTCATGTTTTTACGATTATTCGATGATATTCTTATTCGAAATTCAGTTTTTAAGTGTACAGAAGAAAATTAACACCTCTTTCTCGTCCGATGGATGGGACAGATCAAAATTGAAATCAAATGATGACCACTTTTTGATTTCCTTCTGACTTCATAGCTCGCCTTTCTCCTGCGTGTCAGGATCGAAATACGATATACAATTTGTAGATCTAATACCGAAGATCGACATCATTATTTCCAATTAAAAGTCACTAAATTATGGTAATGGACGTACAGCTATCTGGTCTGTGAGTACGGGTGGTCATAACTCACGCCTACGTGCAGTGGTTCCTTCACGGAGTACCTCCAAAACTCTGAGGATGCTACTGGAGCTTGTTCTCTTTCTTCTAAGAATTGGTCCTCTGGGACCTCCCGCCGTTCATTATACATGGAGTTTTTTTCTCTTCAAAAATCTTTGAGACGCTAGCCAATAGTTTGAGGGGACCTCAGTTTTTCCTCTTTCTTTCCTTCTTTTCTTCCGGTTGTTGTGACATTTTTTTGAAATTTCAAGATACATGTTCCCCCTCGAATGCATGCTGCATCTGTTAACGTGGGAGCATGAAGTCTTTGATCACATGAGTTGGGTCGGGTCGGGCCATCTTCCACGTGGGTCAGACCACCTACACTACGCACAAAGCGCCTATTACCATTCAGCTATAAGTCACAGCACGTCTTAGCCCGAAGCTATGTACGTTCAGGTATTATCGGCTCATTTGATTCACACTGTCCGTAATTTAGGATGGCGCAAAGAATGATGGCAAAATCGGCAGACAGTCACCCCGGGCGTATTTTCAGCGCTCTCTTGCATCGATCGCCTACGCGTTGGTATCGCCAATTTTGGTACAATTTTCTCTATATACCATACCCAGCGCAATTTCACTCTTTCTATCACCGCGTGAGTGATTCGAAGCCCGCAGGAATTCCACGAATCGCTTCACTACGTCCTCAAGGATGAATTTCCCTGCAGGAAATTCTGATAAAAATGTGTAAATTGATTTCTGAAGTAATAATCATTAACTCTATCATCGATCATGAGTACTATTGACTCAATAAATGCTTTTTTGTAATCCGTGAAAGGTGAAATTTGCTCATCACATGCCTCAAAACGATGACCCCCACCCAAAAAAAAAAAAAAATGTTCTTCCATGATGTTCACATAATAATTCATTAAAAAAGAAGCCCAAATATTTTGTGTCTATTTATGACCATCAATGAAGACACAATAAAAAAATAAGCCCCCTGAAGGACTGATAGAAGGTATACGCTATGAACAGTTAAGGACAAACGGAATTTGGTGCGAGCAACAGATACCTGAGTGGGTATAGGAGTCAGTCGGAGAAGAAGGAAAAAGTTTGTCCCGACTAATTGGCGACCTGAGGCTAGTACGTGTGACTGACGACTTGGTAGAAACGCGTGAAGTACGCATTTTATGAACTCTGGATTTCGGACAGTTTGTTACCCAGGTACCGTCTGCTCCTGTATCTACCTATTATATGGCTGGTCATATAACTGGTAAAAATGTGTTACATTCCTCTGGCTTGTAATGGCTATCTGTACCATTGATATTTCACGCTTCCATCGTCGTGGCATTTTTTATCGAGCGTTACGTAATTCATACAATATTATAGGTATTCGTCGATTACCAGTCATGGTCACAGAGCGGAAGATCGATGGACTCGGGATTAGTTTATCATTGTGGTCCAAAAGATGACTTAGCCACTCTGAACTTGGCTGCGACCGATAATGAAGGCCTTGTATACAGTGTTGAATATGCATATTGAATGAATTCCCAGTTGTAGTAAACCGGAAATCCAAACTTAATTCTATCATGTCGACTGTTTAGATCCGACGCAAGTATATGACAATTGAATTCAAATCGGATATTCACTAAAAATAATCGAGTTTTATTGTTTTCGATATGAAAAAAAGACAAAGAAAAAAAAACTGGGATCCACAAATTGTTAGCTTGTTCTGTCAATTTTTTATCGGGCAAAACTTAATCGTGTAGAAGTGACTAGATGATTTATTCTTGTACAGCTGAACGCTTGTTCCGATTTCATGGTTTTCAGAAAATTGTAAGAGAAGTTCTTGAGTATGCACGAAAAAAACACTCAAATCAACACTCAAATGGAATCTTAATTCGATGATCATTTCGTACTCCAAATTGAGAGTTGACACTAAAATTGAGCAAGAATGCCGAATTACCATGTCAACCCTCAACTTGAGAGCCGAGCCTCAACTCGAGGGTTGACTCTCAACTTGAGAATTGAGGCTCAACTCTCAAGTTGAGAAAACAAGCTCGGAGAATCGTAGTAAGTGAGAAGTCGGACTCTGATTATAATTTTAAGTGTTACTTATCAGGGTCTTATGATCCGCACTCGAAGGTTCAGGGTGCACAATCGATAGTAAAGTGAGCAGAATATTCGATCTATCGTGTTGAAGATGGATACAGTCAATTGAAAGTAATATCTTCAACATTCGGTGGATCAAAGAACTCGATACATATAACCAGTGTTGACACCGGTGTGGACATATTGGTTATATATATTGAGGTTTGATTGGCTCTCAAATATTTCAAAAGTCTCGTACCACTTGAAGTTCAGAGTCTTTTCTCAACATTCTGTGATGATTCCTAACTTCGAGAATCAACCCTCAGAATCTGAGTGCTGAACAATAAGGGTTTGACACTCGATATGAGAGCGTTGATTCTCTATGTTCAAAATCAGAACTTGAAGTTGAGAGTTGATTCTCAACTTCCGGAATTAATCCTCAACCTTCGGCTTTGATCCTCAACTTTGAGGATTCACACTCAATAAGCAAGTGTTTACACCCAATGATTGAAGGTCCACTCTCAACGTTAGGAGTTAACACTGAAAAATTCGAGAATCAACACCCAAAAATTCAGAATCTACACTAAAAATCAACATTTACACCAAAAATTATGTGTTAACGATCGATTTTGAGGATATACGGTTATTTGTTTCTAGTGGTTGCTGAAAAAGTTGATCAAATTTGAAGAATATCGTTCGCAAATGGTAGTTTGCTCTTGGTGAGACGTGACCAGCAGTGTTGGGGAAATTTTCTTTCATGTGGCTGTTCGTCCCTACGTCAGGCTATGGGCTAATTCACTTTGACAAATTGTCCAGCAGAGCTCGGCCCAAACCTTAACGCTTAGGGACCACACGGAGCGTGGGCTTCAGGGGCCCGTTGTTAGCAAGTCTCCGCCCCTCTACTTTCCTTTATGGTGGCCGCTAATATTATGTTTCTATCAATTCTATACATTCATTCATTCAATTGATCGTTCGAGTATTTATATTCCTCTTCAGGCACGATTGTGTCTCAGACGATGCCGTTGTACCACCAAACGTCACATTGGAAACACAGACAGTTACTTGAAGAGTCCGCAGACTAGTTCCAAGCCTGCAGTTGATAAGTCTTCATGAATTCACCGTCAGAATGTAACCAGACTCAATTTAATTCAAAAATATACAACATAGCTCTGACAGTTTGTGAAATTGTGAGATTTCTTGTTACGAACGATACCGTAAAAACGATGGCATAATATGCCTGTTAGTTATTTGCGAAGTAGCGCGGCGAGTCGGTAGCTATACTGTTTCTTGACCTATGGTCAACTCGTGTACAAGGGTGCAGTGACCACTAAAAATGACCTGCCTTACCTCCGAGGGCCGAGGTATCCCGATGGTCCGAAACCCTCCCACCCGGGCCCACGGGCTGCTTCCGAATTTCAGTACCCCGAACTATCGTGGGAGTATGTTCGTTGCCTGTTGGATTCCGAGACTGACGGATACCCGGAGTCTTCTGTGTCGTGGCCCTTTCATCTTCGCGAATGGACGACATTGTTTTATTTTTGAGACAAAATATCTCACCGTTCAAGTTCGTGAAGACTGTGTGTTGCATCTGCGTAACAGTTCTGTGCTCTTGTTCAACAATACCTATTATCATGAAAGTTTTGTGCAGAGTGAAAATCTACAAAAAGTGACACATTTGTGAACTGAACAAGGTATTTCAACATTTATTCAGAAATTCTGAACGACTGCTAACTAGACCACCCGTGAATCTACGTAGATCTGAATTCTGGACAATCGTAGATCTACCTGGATCTTCGAGCATTTTGGTAGATCTACGTAGCTTCGAATCGATCTAATGTCATGTTCGGGTGCTCAGGCCTGATAAATCCACGCGTATACACCCAGATATCGTTAGATCTACTTCAGATCTCGGTAGATCCGAGACGAGGCGACGTTATAATCGCAGCAAAACGTTGTTGCTCGTCGAAGCCAAGTGGATCTACTCGGATCTAAGTGGTTCTGATATCGTATTTCGGAGTGTATTCAAAGTCTCTCTGAATCGATTGGACCATAAGTACGCCAGAAATGTCCACTTGTCCGGACAGTGCCTCAGCTCATCCGGTACGGTACAGGTTCAGTAATCCGAAGTTCGAGTCTTCGATTCCGACTTTATTTTCATTTCTTTTAGTTTTTCAAAAAATGTTTCTTCTCCATTCTCGTTCACAATTTACCTGATTCTCTGATGAAATTGAGTATCTTTTCGTTTGTTGTATAACCAATCAATGTTTTTTCTGCCATTTCCATCATCAAAATTAGATCTACGTACACCTCGTTAGATCTGTTCCAAAATTTAGATCTAGTAGATCTGAAGCAATGAGATTCATCATGATTCCCTTCAATCGCATGTGACCAAGATTTTGAGCTTTTAGAAACTAACATCGTTTCAACCACGAAATAATTACCAACCAACTGGCGGTGTTGTCAGTTTGTTGCGTTACGGTACAGAAAAGGAGAATCACTTCATCGAAGGTCGACAGAACGACGCGTGATAAATGGAAGGTTAACGAATGCCAAATATCAATAGGGCAGCGAACGCTGTCCACTTGGCCTGATCTTTGCTCAATTCAACCAATCCGCTCCAGATATCGCCTCATGCACTCATTGTCAGAACCTGGGCGAATACAAATCTACGAAATATAGGGACCATTATCGCAGGTACATTTCGGAATTTGGTGATTGGGTTGGCATCGCATTTAGATAAGATTATAGGGTGTGTCGTGTGATCTTGTCAAGTCACTACAATTGAAATAGAAATGTCCTCCCCACAAAACTCTGAATTTTGTCTTGTTCAACCGAAGCCATGTGACGATTAAGTGTCTTGCCGTCCTGCACAGATCAATTAGAAGAACGGATGGATGTTATGAATATGATAGTCAAAACATCATCCAGGCACAAGAGTCGACGTCATGCACTACTCGAATCGGAGCACATACAGCACGTAGCTCAACTTAATGAAGCGGTACGCAACGGAATGAATATCGCTGAACACGACACGCCCAAGTTTCATAGTCGTTGATCTTATCATAAAACGACCCTTATCGAAGCTCCGCCGCGACGGAGAGGATCGCAATTTATTGCGCGGAATATAAGAAATATATATGTATAGTGGTTGACACGCTTCTGGATCTCATGGTGGTCACAATATCTTCATTGGAAAGTTTGGAGTTGTTATTTACATAGGAATGTATTTTTTTTTTTTTTTTGTTTGTGGGTTCAATTTTTCACGTCCACTTAGCATGAAAATGAAGAAAAGTTTTACAATGGTCATGAGAAATTATTCAAAATTGTTGAGAGTGCCACACTCCGAGTGGGTCAGTTAAACGATGCTGAAAGCATCGCATCAATGCGCCCTGAAGTTGTAAAAAAAACGTCGCTGACCACCACGATGTCAGAAAAGTGTGTCGGAAAGCACCACCCAAATACAAGTTAACAACCAATTGCACAACAATTACATTAGCACGGCTGCGGTACGCAAATCGCGGTACGCAAATATATATTGACGCACGAACGTAAACATAAACACGGACATTTTACCGAGTAGCATAAAATTAAAGAGAATTATTTTCATCATCGATATCCATGGAATGTTGACAAATCGGATTTCATTGTGATGAAAATTTGGGATTGTTATGTAAACGAATTAGCCGGGGTGAAAGAGGAAACGGAGGAGGTGGAGCTGGGGGCAAACGCACGTAGAGTGTATTCTCGGATTATAATTTATAATTTTAGAACCGATATCAGAAGCTTTCATAAGCGGCTTGAAGTGGACAATGGATACGCAATACTATTACTACAGTCGAACCTTCGAATATGGGAATATAATTGTTGGAACTGACTTTCCCCCACCAACAGCTCGCTAAAACGACTCGATTAGGTCGCCGACTCAACCTCCGAATAGGGACCCCGTATCTTTGTTGGTTTTGAGGTTACACTTAGTTTCTTTTTCACTTGATTTTTGACAAGTATGAAACGTAAACTTATCCTACTTGAGTCAATTGGCGAGTCAAGTGTAACATGTTGACCCGTTTTTTCGTATCTTGAGCGTTTGTGCTTCTCGCCTCAAACTTTATATCGAAAGAGTAAATGCAAATACATATTCGAAGACAAAGAAACTCTGATGAGCCACTTGGAAGAGGTAACTATCTATGATATTATGATTTCGCCAATGCCCAATCGTATCGAGGGGAGACTTCGGTGAAATTTTGAAACAATTTTGAATAAAGGGAACTTTGAAATTGGAAATTGGAAATCTAACGAAAGAGGACACATTTTGTATTGAACTCACGAAAAGTATTATAATCTCACAATTATACATTTGTCAGTGCCATAATTCAAGTCACACGACGTGATTCTGAATGAATCTATGCGAGTACGGGGGTATTTTGCAAAATAAAAAATGACATAATGGATTTGTAGGATGTAAATAAGTGATTCGAAGCGTTTCCCCAATGGGTTCTCTATTCAGAGGTAAGTGTCGAAACACTCGTAAACCGACTGAGTGGGGGAAGATAGCCTATTCGGAGGTTCGACTATAGTGGGGAGCGTGAGTCGCGGGACTGTTTGTAAAAGTATCAAATTCGGAATTACGGGTATAAGCCCACCCGACTAAACATATATCGTTGTTTACGATTTTGCCAAGGCAGTCAGGCACGTTTATACCGCGACTACGGGCCATGTGCGGCGGCTCAATTTGCCAACAGGCGAACCTTCCTAAATCACTTCACGTCAAGGAACTGATGCGCCTATAACCCGGACGACATCGGGCGGTCTTGTATATGCCAAAGTTGTAACCAGTCTTCTAGACGGTTATGGAATTTCTAAGCTAGACGGTCTGCTTTCATCGACGTGAAGAGAAATCGTGAGTACTGTCATCTGCAGCGTATTGTTTTACGCTTATTGTCTACGCCGGAGACTCTCTCTTAATTATCTGCAAATTAATCTAATAATAAAAATGATGGCAATGAATCATAATAATGGCGACTGTTAACATTTAATGTACAATAACTCAAGAGGCGAGACTGTAATATCATGAGCTTAAAAAATACCTACCGTACTTTGTCTTCCCATATCCATTCAGAGTTTTATCAGCGCTTAAAAACGAAATCCGAAATCCAAATAAATATTTCAAATATTTCATTTTCAAAACCTGGAAAGTCAACTACAGTTTCTGAAATTTTATAAAGTGTTTTGAAACGGGAAAAAAAGAATCTGAATAGTTTTTTTGTTTTAACTATGATTATCATGGCAAGCTCTACAAAAGGTCCATATGCAATGATAACAATGTGTTAATAGTTTACAAATATTGACGGACAAGAATTGAGTGTCTTCTGGAGAACTGTCTTCTGAAACGAGAGGAAATTATTTTCTGAGCAAACATTTTCACCTTTTCATACGGTTTCAGCAAGGTCAGCATGAGAGTGAGGCAAAAGAACGTTTATCTTCTCTTTCTTAAGGTCGTACACTACTTTCCGTTCTTCAACGTCCTTAACCGCAAAATCGTACGTTATGATGACCTCAAAGCTTTTCGACAAAAAACAATCAATCTTGACGTCACGTAGTCATGCCAGGGTTTTCTCCAGAGTCAATATGGCAAACAATGTGGTCTGATTTCAAAATCCGCAAAAAAAAATGTGAGAAAAACCTCATTTTCAACCACACTTGGTCTCTCTTGTACCATTGCTACGTGAACCCAATGTCAAAATGAGATAATGACGAAGATTTCAACGGTCCACTTCATGGATGTGATAGGGTCAATTTTCTGTCTTGGTGGGGGGGGGGGAGGAAGGAACGTTTTACCAATGCAGAGATGGATAAAGTGGAATACCTAATCTTTTCTGAACCAGCGAAACATCCGGTCGTGGAAGACTAAATACCATTTCAGAAGTTGTTCGGGTGAATAATTGATCGCTGTCATTGATTGGCCTGACCACAGTCGTAAAATTGAATGAAATCTAATCTATGTTCTCTGGGATTTCTGGATCCCACTGCATAGTGTCCTTCTAATCTTGTTGCTAGGTGAATTACGGCCGGGTTCATCGATTAGTAATTGAACGAATCAATTGTTTCGTTGCTATCAGATGTCATTAGACGCCGCTTCGCAAGAGGAATCGGAAACCTCTCACCCTGGTATAAATGACGGCAATCTTGTTTTTACGAGTTTCCACCAGATAAAAGAAGAGCTACGGCTAGCGGGTCAGTCCTTCACCCTCCTCCGCGCGAGTAGATACCGAGTCTTCTGGATCACTTACTTATCCCGAAGACAGGGTGTAATTTAGTCTACTTCAAGCTGGAGATAAGTACTCCATCTCCATGTCGTGTCGTGTGTCGCGGTAGTGTCTTTCGAGTTACTTCACCTTGCGATGTCTTCTTCAATCGAAGAGTACCTTCCCTTTTATATTTACAAATCTTTTTCCGGATGGTTGCTATGTGAAATCATATCAGCCCTATTTTAAACCATCAGACCGTCTGATATACAAAGTGAAATTGATCGACATGGAAGCGTCAACATTCCAGCAAAAGGTGGGGTCAAACGGCTTCGGGTTCTTTCACGTCAAAACTAACCAGATCAACGAAGGTGCTGCTCAATGATCAGTTTTCATCGAGAACTTTAGAATTGCTAGATATGTTCTCATAGGTCTCGAGTTATGGAGGTAGAAGGATCCAATCCGTTTCCCGCGGCCACGACTTGTGGGACCCGGGCGGTTTCCCAATGTCCTTAGGAGGCGAACTCGGCAAACAGCATGCATTAGTACAATTATCGAGTCGGGTTCTCTCCCAGGACGGGAGACTCCGTGCCTTTAGCCCCGGTGTGGGAACGCCGTCGGTGGCGTGCTGGCGACGCGGACGCGGTCGCCTCCCGATGTCCAGGGTTTGTACAATCAGTTATAAGCCTAATGTCCACCCCCACCTCCAACTTGCGTTTCATTCCAGTGACTGGATCCGTTGTTCTAGCCGAATACCTCCGTGCCTGGTGATATGGCCACCGAGGTGCTGTTATTGAAACAAATCTCAATGTCCGGTCGTTTTCTGATTCGTCTTCGACCCCTGAAAGCAGCTCTGACATTTCCACCAGCAAACGGTGACATCATTGGTACGTCATTTGTACCCAACCTAACCTAAGCTAACCTAACCAGCAAACAGTGACATCATTGATACATCATTTGATGTGGTCGATTAAGACCGAGTGATCAGTAGATGAAGAGGTGATGAAAGTGTTGGAGTAACCGAAACGGTAAAACGTGGCTGATGATAGCTTCGAAGCAAGACTGCACCGCCCAAGTAAAATATCTAACGAGTCTGCTGTATCAGCGACATTGCTTGCGGCGTTGAAACGCATGTGTACATGATCCCGACCAGATGATTATCTAGAGAGTTACACGACGCTTTGCAAGATACGAGAGGCAAACGCGGTCAAGTAATTTGCTTCTCTCGGCTGATCTGAAATTCCGCAAACCATACCGGTGAAAGAAAAAGTATCGCGATTGATACGCGAATACTCAGGACTCGACATCACTTGATACTTCCTGCTCATGATAAGAGATAAGAGATTCTATAGATGGTCGATTTTTATTTATCGCTGAGAGCTACAGTTGCGGGATTAAAACAGAATCCCGAGATGTTATCTGCCCCAATTCTTCGGCCGAGAATGTGATTCCCGGTGGCTGATGAAGTATTTGACTCAACGAGACTCTACACAGTTAGGGTCCTCGAGCGAGAAGGAAGATGGCTTATGAATATTGGTATACCTATATGTAATATATTCGCTAAGAGATGGCTACGTGTTTTAATGCAAAAGGTATATAATGGCATACTTGGGGCCACAGATTTATCTCTCGTATTAATAACGCGACGTGACGCGTCCGCTGTATACGAGAGTGTGAACCGCTCGTGACCAGCGGGATAACTCGCATTTTGAGGATGTATTGGCCGTACAGTGTCAACCAAAAGTGATTTTCGTCAACAATATTAGGTACTTCGGAACAAGATGAAAATCGAAAAAAAATCAACCACAATCTAGACGATCAAAGTATTAACTTTTGATAATAATAATGCCCGAAAGTTATCAGTAAATTGTTTAAACAAAAGATTGTTTAACTAATTTTCTGGTAACGTTGTTTTTTTTTCATTTCAAATGAATGCCCTAATTTTTCCGAATACACATGAATTTTTTCAGAATTTTGTCACTATTTTGAAATTTCCGTTTTCGAAAATTTCCAAATCTTGAAAAATGGAAAAAAAAATCTGAATTTTGGATATGTTTTTGTGAAAACCATGGAGTCTACAATTCCGAAGTTTCCGGAGCGTGGAACAAATAGTTTCGTAAATACAGCCTCTACAAATTTTCGAAAACGGAAATTTCAAAATAGTGACAAATTTCTTAAAAAATGCATTTGTGTTCAGAAAAATTAGGGCATTCGTTTGAGATGAATCAAAAATAACGTTACCAGAGAATTTGCTGAACAATGTTTTGTTTAACCAATTTATTGACAACTTTCGGACATTATTATTATTCAAAATGAATACTCTTATCATCTTCATGAAGTACTACATCCTTGAAGAGGGTCGCACAATTTTGATTCCTTTTCCTTACGGCAACTGGTCAAATTGAAATGAGTCCTTGAAAAGTGAGGTTAGGTTTCTCTTATACGTCTTTTGAACAGCTGAAGAACAAAGATTAAAAAATCATCATGTTTGGGCCTTCATTCGGCGTAAATCGACTGTCATGCTGGAACTTTGACAGAAGATATCATCTCACCATGAAGAATCAATTGTACTCTTCTTAGCTATTTTCTAAGTCGCAAAGAGGCAGTTAAAATTAAAAATGGAATCGATAGTTTGATACAAAAGTCATGTACTACGATCGAGTATAAATATGTGAGGTTGTTCCAGGACGTCGAAGTTCACGATACCTACGTGTGCAATGTAGACGTCCATTTCCTCTTATCTTTGCATTTCTGTTGATGGAGTAGTTAGCAAATCAGCGGCGACGCTTTGATCAGGAGAAATATATATGTATAGTTGGTAGCTGCGTGCTAAGCTATGTTGAGTAGCGACCCTCTTTAATTGTGAGTAGCCATACTTATATATACACGAGCCGACTGTATTGAAAATACTCGTCTATACTTCTGACTAATTGTCAATTGTTCCAATAGATCAATTCTGTGCTTGATTTGTTCAAAGTGTCAAAATAATCTGACAGTCATCATGATTTTCTGATAATTATAAATTCATGAGAAAGTAATTGAAATTTACTTGTAAACTATCATTCATGCCAGCGGTAACTTTTCATTTTCGAGAAAATTGATGAATGAAAAATGAAAGTTATTTTTTTTAGCCAATTTCTGGTTACATCCAGTAATCGCTGTATTAATTTCAGTCAATTCAACAACACTTTTTTGTTCTCTCAGTGTGGTCAAGCAAACCGGAGCATCAAATGCTCCTCCTTTATTCCAGACTTTAATTTGCGGTCAATTGACGCTATTGCAGAGAAGTAAATGGCCTGATACAAAATTCCATCATTACTTCGGCGGAAGAGTAAACCCCAACCGGCACGTACCCTTGGAACGTGAGTATACCGGCGACTGAGATGATTACAAAATCTTGTGGCCACGGGTACCGCGGTCTCGGTATCCACGACAGAAGACGTAAATATGTTGAGAAGAAGTGGTGCCGGCGTCTGTCCGCCCGTCTATCTGTTGTGGGCAACGAGGCGTTCGCGTTTTAGTTTCGGCTCAACGTCTTCGGTATCATCGTCATCATTCGAGACCCTGGCTCCGGCTTGCTGCTGTCGCGTGACACGCGTCGGCGTCGCTTGTGCTATATATAACCACGGGGGCGCTAGCGCCACGACGCCTCAAGCCTTACCTCATTTATTATTTGAGGGGTGTGTGGGAAAAGGAGGAGGAGGGATTTTGATTCTATCTACGCCGCGCTATGCCTTTGTGCGGGTATTAACTGAGCCGAGATTGGTGGACTCTTAACATCTAGGATAAGGAAGAACTGTCAGACAGACGCCGACCGCAGTCTTTATAGAGTGATTCACTTTTTCATTTACCGTATATCTTTCTTTAACAGTCATTGTCTCAGGTATCATCTTCTACTTGGGTTACCTCCTTCCTATGCATGCGGTTCTACACCAGTCAACTGATAACATGATCTGCGCCGATCTCATCCCTTGCCGCAGTGACGAACTCAGTCAGGTGCAACTGATGTATGGGGTAGATAACGAGATGTGTTGAAAAGCGTAGTGACAAATTTCCCACATAGGTCACAACGCCAGATTCGACACCATGCTCGAAAACTACGTAATACAGTGACAGTTACATATCGTAATTGAATAGATACATTTATGTATCTACGATTACCACTAATGGATATTATATTGAATTCAACTTCAATTCAATTCAATTTCAATTTAATTCGACTCAATTCAATTGAATTCATTTTCAATTTCATTCGACTCAATTCAATTGAATTCAACTTCAATTCAATTTAATTCGACTCAATTCAATTGAATTCAACTTCAATTCAATTTAATTCGACTCAATTCAACTGAATTCAACTTCAATTCGATTCAATTTCAATTAAATTCGACTCCATTCAATTGAATACAACTTCAATTCAATTCAATTTCTATGTAATCCGACTCAATTCAATTTGAATTTAATTCGACTCAATTCAATTGAATTTAACTTCAATTCAATTCAATTTCAATTTAATTCGACTCAATTCAATTGAATTCAACTTCAATTTAATTCATTTTCAATTTCATTCGACTCAATTCAATTGAATTCAACTTCAATTCTATTTAATTCGACTCAATTCAACTGAATTCAACTTCAATTCGATTCAATTTCAATTAAATTCGACTCCATTCAATTGAATACAACTTCAATTCAATTCAATTTCTATGTAATCCGACTCAATTCAATTTGAATTTAATTCGACTCAATTCAATTGAATTCAACTTCAATTCAATTCAATTTCAATTTAATTCGACTCAATTCAATTGAATTCAACTTCAATTTAATTCATTTTCAATTTCATTCGACTCAATTCAATTTAATTCAACTTCAATTCAATTTAATTTCATTCGACTCAATTCAATTTAATTCAACTTCAATTCAATTTAATTCGACTCAATTCAACTGAATTCAACTTCAATTCAATTTAATTCGACTCAATTCAATTGAATTCAACTTCAATTCAATTCAATTTCAATTTAATTCGACTCAATTCAATTGAATTCAACTTCAATTTATTTCGACTCAATTCAATTGAATTCAACTTCAATTTAATTCATTTTCAATTTCATTCGACTCAATTCAATTGAATTCAACTTCAATTCAATTTAATTCGACTCAATTCAATTGAATTCAACTTCAATTCAATTTAATTCGACTCAATTCAACTGAATTCAACTTCAATTCGATTCAATTTCAATTAAATTCGACTCCATTCAATTGAATACAACTTCAATTCAATTCAATTTCTATGTAATCCGACTCAATTCAATTTGAATTTAATTCGACTCAATTCAATTGAATTTAACTTCAATTCAATTCAATTTCAATTTAATTCGACTCAATTCAATTGAATTCAACTTCAATTTAATTCATTTTCAATTTCATTCGACTCAATTCAATTGAATTCAACTTCAATTCTATTTAATTCGACTCAATTCAACTGAATTCAACTTCAATTCGATTCAATTTCAATTAAATTCGACTCCATTCAATTGAATACAACTTCAATTCAATTCAATTTCTATGTAATCCGACTCAATTCAATTTGAATTTAATTCGACTCAATTCAATTGAATTCAACTTCAATTCAATTCAATTTCAATTTAATTCGACTCAATTCAATTGAATTCAACTTCAATTTAATTCATTTTCAATTTCATTCGACTCAATTCAATTTAATTCAACTTCAATTCAATTTAATTTCATTCGACTCAATTCAATTTAATTCAACTTCAATTCAATTTAATTCGACTCAATTCAACTGAATTCAACTTCAATTCAATTTAATTCGACTCAATTCAATTGAATTCAACTTCAATTCAATTCAATTTCAATTTAATTCGACTCAATTCAATTGAATTCAACTTCAATTTAATTCATTTTCAATTTCATTCGACTCAATTCAATTTAATTCAACTTCAATTCAATTTAATTCGACTCAATTCAATTGAATTCAACTTCAATTTAATTCATTTTCAATTTCATTCGACTCAATTCAATTTAATTCAACTTCAATTCAATTTAATTCGACTCAATTCATTTGAATTCAACTTCAATTCAATTCAATTTCAATTTAATTCGACTCAATTCAATTGAATTCAACTTCAATTTAATTCATTTTCAATTTCATTCGACTCAATTCAATTTAATTCAACTTCAATTCAATTTAATTCGACTCAATTCAACTGAATTCAACTTCAATTCAATTTAATTCGACTCAATTCAATTGAATTCAACTTCAATTCAATTCAATTTCAATTTAATTCGACTCAATTCAATTGAATTCAACTTCAATTTAATTCATTTTCAATTTCATTCGACTCAATTCAATTTAATTCAACTTCAATTCAATTTAATTCGACTCAATTCAACTGAATTCAACTTCAATTCGATTCAATTTCAATTAAATTCGACTCCATTCAATTGAATACAACTTAAATTCAATTCAATTTCTATGTAATCCGACTCAATTCAATTTCAATTTAATTCGACTCAATTCAATTAAATTCAACTTCAATTCAATTCAATTTAATTCGACTCAATTCAACAACTGGATTCAACTTCAATTCAATTCAATTCAATTCAATTCGACTCAATTCAACAACTGAATTCAACTTCAATTCAATTCAATTTAATTCGACTCAATTCAACAACTGGATTCAACTTCAATTCAATTCAATTCAATTCAATTCGACTCACAATCAATTCGATGTGTGACGAACGAACTTGTTTTGCATTAGAAGTTGCAAAGCATTTGGCAATAATCGTGACCATTAATTCGCAATGGATGGACATGGTCAGAAGTGGTTGATTCGAATAATGGATAAATCATAGATATGAATATGGTGGAAGTACATTGTGGTTTGTACACTGAAGTAATAAGAACCAATTAGAAGAACGCACTAATATGTAAAAACTAAATGTGTACAAGTCACGGCAGTTCAACTCCCACGGTTCATCTATTCGTTTCACGTTGTAAACGTATCTGTCCCGGGTTTATGACGAGTCGATTCTAAGGTGGTACAAATTTATGGTTACCTGACACATCTCGGATCGTAAAAATTTCTCAAGCAGTAAATGAATAAAGACTAAAAAAAAGTTCTTATGCCGCACGGTAGGAAATAGGCGCAATTAGTAAAGCCCAAATGCAACTATTCATCTTCATTATCAAACGAATTATTCATTTTCCTCCAGTTTCAATGTACATAACATAAATATGCGATTAAGGTTCAATATTCAAATCTCGGCGTTCACGAAAAACAAATAATCCGTAGACTCAGTCTAATTTGTTAATTTTTTTTCATAATCATTACCAATGAATCTTGCCACATTCCACTGCATCGTATAAAGAACTATTTCCATTAAAAGTTAGATAAGATCTGAGGAATCGCCCGAGAGTTACTGCCCATTAAGTTGGTCATCGGGATACCAGTGGGCTCTTCTCCTGTATACCGTCAAGCCTCTCTTCGTATACCTACAGCGTGTGCTGCCCTGCAATTCTCTTAAGGATTATTCGTCGCCCCTTCTTCACGCTTCGGTCCCATCAAGATGGTCCGAAAAGGCCCTGGAAACTCACACTCGTGTCCTACCTTCAATCGATTATGGTCAGAGATTGGTAATATTTCTGTATTTCTATGTGAATTCGGCGCTTACAATGTTAAAGAAGTCCCGTGAAGTCCCTGAAGTTCCGTGAAGTCCCTGAAGTCCCGTGAAGTCCCATGAAGTCCTTGAAGTCCCTGAAGTCCCGTAAAGTCCCTGAAGTCCCATGAAGTCCCGTGAAGTCCCTTGAAGTCCCGTGAAGTCCCGTGAAGTCCCATGAAGTCCTTGAAGTCCCTGAAGTCCCGTAAAGTCCCTGAAGTCCCATGAAGTCCCGTGAAGTCCCACGAAGTCCCGTGAAGTCCCATGAAGTCCCGTGAAGTCTTGAAGTCCCGTGAAGTCCTTGAAGTCCTTGAAGTCCCATGAAGTCCCCTGAAGTCCCATGAAGTCCCATGAAGTTCCGTGAAGTCTCTTGAAGTCCCATGAAGTCCCGTGAAGTCTCTTGAAGTCCGTGAAGTCCCTGAAGTCCCTTGAAGTTCCATGAAGTCCCTTGAAGTCCCCGAAGTCCCATGAAGTCCCGTGAAGTCCCGTGAAGTCCCATGAAGTCCCGTGAAGTCCCGTGAAGTCCCATGAAGTCCCGTGAAGTCCCATGAAGTCCCTTGAAGTTCCATGAAGTCCCTTGAAGTCCCCGAAGTCCCATGAAGTCCCTGAAGTCCCGTGAAGTCCCTGAAGTCCCGTGAAGTCTTTGAAGTCTTGAAGTCTGGTGTACGCCATTTTTCGGAGTGGTTCACCCCTCGGACTGAATTCAATTTCAATTTAATTCGACTCATTGTCAATTCAACTGAATTCAACTTCAATTCAATTCAATTTCAAATTGATTTAACTTGATTCAGCTTAATTTTTTGAATTAAATGAATTCAATAGTTTCAATTCACTTTAATTCCAGTAAATATGTGAATATTTCAATCCATTTCTTCTCATGTTTTCTGTTAATTAAAATTGATTCAGGTGAATTACGAATTAATTCATGGTCACGACTATTGACACGTCAATTCACCGAGTTATTTCCACCTAGGTTCCGTATTTGCAACGTATCGAATACTGCAATAGTTATAATACTTGGTTTTGAACTATGAAAAAAGTGTACCACACGTTTTTCAGAAGTAATGCCGCATAGTGTCGTTCATTCGGACATTTAATTACACTGGTGATTCATATGCTAAACATCATTGTTAAAATTCGAAGCCCCCGAAAACCAACACTTGCATGTGGAACTCGCTCGAATCGTGATGTCACGCATCAGTTTGCTGCAATGCTTGTGCACACAAAGTGACCTGCAGCACACTGCCGTCACTAATCGAGGATACCGCTTACCGGGGGTTCCAGGTATTAGCTGCTTACATTGCAGATATTTTGTCTACGGTCTGTATATATCGCAACCTTTTTTCTGGCTCGTTATAGTATCGCACTGGCAATATCGCATGAACGACACACTATGTAGTCACAGTATATTATGCCTTCGTACTAATGTGGATGAAGCAGTATAGAGGCTAGCGGTTAAAAAGTACTGAGAATCCTGTCACACCACGTGACACGGTGATAATTATTCAGATGCGATTTCGTGACGATAATCCGACAGCCAAATTACTTGGGATGCAGGGATGAACGCTGTCTTCTGATGTCAGTGTGTTGTACAGTAGAAAGATTCAGAATCCAGTCAAATTGATACCGAACCACGTGTATCACACTGGCACAGCACGGTCCCGCTCCGCCATTCAAAGACGCAAGTATAAATAGGTTGCGTTTCGGAACGGACAGATTTTTCATTAACCCTGATGAAATACATCATTCACCGAGAACTGGATGGTGTTACGTTGGAGGATTAGTATAGTCGACCACGTTAGAAGAAACTTGCAACGATACACCCACCGTGGCCAAATGGTAATTCACACTATCATTCCGATACTCTTCGATTGTGTGGCAGGTACTTGATCACGTTGCCCAGTTTATTTAGGAATTCAATCGTCGGACAGTATTGAAAGGAGTATAGGTACTCGTCCAATGTAGCAGTACAGTCGAACCTCCGAATAGGCTACCTTCCCCCACTCAGTCGGTTTACGAGTATTTCGACACTTACCTCTGAATAGAGAACCCATTGGGGAGACGCTTCGAATCACTTATTTACACCCTACAAATTCATTATGTCATTTTTTACTTTGCAAAATACCCCCGTACTCGCATAGATTCATTCATAATCACGTCGTGTAACTTGAATTATTGCACTGACAAATGTATAATTGTGAGATTATAATACTTTTCGTGAGTTCAATACAAAATGTATCCTCTTTTGTTAGATTTCCAATTTCCAATTTCAAAGTTCCCTTTATTCAAAATTGTTTTAAAATTTCACCGAAGTCTCCCCTCGATACGATTGGGCATTGTCGAAATTATAATATCATAGATAGTTACCTCTTCCAAGTGGCTCATCAAAGTTTCTTTGTCTTCGAATATGTATTTGCATTTACTCTTTCGATGTAATGTTTGAGGCGAGAAGTACAGACGCTCAAGATACGAAAAAACGGGTCAACATGTTACACTTGACTCGGCAATTGACTCAAGTAGGATAAGTTTACGTTTCGTACTTGCCAAAAATCAAGTGAAAAAGAAACTAAGTGTAACCTCAAAACCAACAAAGATATGGCGTCCCTATTCGGAGGTTGAGTCGGCGACCGATTCGAGTCGTTTTAGCGAGTTGTTGGTGGTGGAAAGTCAGTTCCAAGAATTATACTCCCCTATTCGGAGGTTCGACTGTAGTTTCACAGTAGGATTCGATAGCCGCATACCATGAGTTACCACGTCGTGAGAAAAACCGATTTTTTGAATAATCAAATGTACCATACTGTCAGATTCCACGTCAGAACGTCTTTGCAGTCCTTGCTGTTGTATTTCGGACGACAGACCCTTGTCCAGCATTCGTCGAGGACGTTTTACCAAAGCAGCTGTTAACGTGCAGATTCGATACATCAAACGATTCCGACAAATTTCATTCCATACTGCAAAGGTTTGCAGATCGGCGCGAACTTCTGTTAAGCACCGTGACGCGAAGGAGTGATGAATCGAAATGGACTCTCACATTGGAGGGGAGCTATCGAAACCCTTTGTCAAGAGTTCGAGCGCTAAGATAATAACGTCTGCAGGTTCGTTGTTCGACGGACCTTCTTTTTTTGGCTGGGACGGGTTGAGGATATCATTCTTTTTTTCGCCTTGTCTGTATCAATAAAACTGGAGGGTGAATTTTGGACGACGACGGCTTTCCTGATCTGTACATTCAAGTTCAGTGCTCTCTTCCTTTGAGTTATAACTAAATAGAGTGAAAATTTGGCCTGTGCAAATAAGACATGGTTCAATTTATCAATCTTCATATCCTCAGCCGCACATCAACGCCTGTTGTTCTAATTTTGAACAAAAGTATTGGGTTAACGATGCATAAATGACCTGCTACCACCGTGAGACATGGACCAAATGTTTTTTTTTTTTTTTTTTTGAAACACTCGAAACGTTCGTGTTTACTCAGTCAGATCTTGGGAGCTCTGATGGCTTATACGAAAGTGAAGACGGGGCAAAGGTAATGACCGCATTCTGGTATAGCCACCATTTGATAGTCGGGGATCAAGCCAGCCGCTAATACGCCTGACCGACATGCATAGAAATGCATGTGAGCGCGTTCTCATATGCTAGTTTATCTCCTGGTTTGCTTTCAAGTTTGTGAGGATCGTACGAACGCGTTTTACCGAAAACATAAAATCGTACGCTTTAAGTGCCGTAAATTGAAGCGCAAATCACGCTGAAGCTTCTCCGACTATTTCGGTCTTATTTGTCGCCAAATTCCTGGATGATACATTGTTACAACCCGGAAACAAATCGTTTGAAATTATCTAGACCCAAATTTTGGAATAGATCTAATGGGATCTATACGTAGATCTAATTTTGATGATGGAAATGGAAGAAAGAACATCGATTGGTTGTATAACAAATGAAAAAATAATCAATTTCATCAGAGAATCAGGTAAATTGTGAAGAAGAATGGAGAAGAAACATTTTTTGAAAAACTAAAAGAAATGAAAATAAAGTCGGAATCGAAGACTCGAACTCCGGATTACTGAACCTGTACCATACCGGATGAGCTGAGGCACTTTCCGGACAAATGGACATTTTGGCGTACTTATGGTCCAATCGATTCAGAGAGACTTCGAATACACTTCGAAATACGATATCAGAACCACTTAGATCCGAGTAGATCCACTTGGCTTCGATGAGCAACAACGTTTTGCTGCGATTATAACGTCGACTCGTCGCGGATCTACCGAGATCTAAAGTAGATCTAACGATATCTGGGTGGATACGCGTAGATCTAACAGACCTGAGCATCCGAACATAACCATTTTTTCCCGGGAAGTTATACCGTTTGCAAGAGCGAGAAAACGTTGGCCAAGTCGAAAATGCAGACGTTCGGTTCGGCAGGTTTCCCAGCCATGGTAGGACTAACTGGTCGGTGTTGTTTGACCAGTCCAACTTGAATTCTCGATGTGTCTTTCAACTACTTGATTCATAGATACGATAATCTTATCCTGAAAAGCTAGTTTCATTCGCTTTTCACTTTCGCAGACAGTACGCAGTACACCTAAACTAAGATAAGGACATTTTTTAGTAGCATTACTTTCTTGAAATAGTAATAGTTCGTCTCATGAATAACTGCGCTTGGTTCGTGTTGCAAATAATCTGCAACTTTGCAAAGTGTAGCCATTCACACGTCGCTGAAGAATTTGATTCTCGAATGTATCAAAGTTATCACGAATTTTGTGGCGTAGGTGGTCCCTTGAAAGCTGATGTCGCCAACCAGAACCAACCCACGCTTTCAGCATACCAAAACAAAATAATGATACGGAAGTCAGGTTGTGTGAATCTTAAGTCTACTTTATGTCATATCAATTCTCGTGATTTCGTTCTTTGTCAATTCTTCGATGTGTAAAGAACTTTGGATGAGATATAAATGATTTTTGGAGTATGGAGAATTTGTTGAATCACGCTCTACTGGTCCCCTTAATTTTTTCATTATCTCAGCTCCTGATGCACTAATCTACGCGTCACTGGTTGGAGTTTTCTCGGACAGACGATTCGGGCTGAGTTCGTACGAGGATCACGAAACCTTTGTCACCGACCGTCACTTGAATTCTACGATGAAAAATCCGCCCGGTCATGCGGCTTAATCCGGCCGTCGAGCCGCATATAATACAATAGCTGGGATTATAACTATTTGTAAAACAAACCCCTTTCGGCGTCTGGGCAGGGTGCTTTGAAATGAAACGTCGTATCTCACTGTCAAACCGCGTTGCATTCTGTACGGATCAGTTCTTGACACTTCAAGATCAATATATCAGAAGCATCCAGATAGAATTCGCTCGATCGAAATATGCGGCGCAGTCGAGTGAAAGTGATTCTCGTCGACGATATTGGGTACTTCGGGATAAGATAAAAGTGGGCAAAAAATCAACCACAATCCAGACGATCAATTTGCCGACGAGAATCACTTTTGGTTGAGATTGTACGGCCAATACATCCTTAAGTCGAGTCTTTAAAAGGGCGACAGAACTTGGTGACGAGTGTCTGTCCTCTCTACGCGGTATTTAGAAACTATAAATTTCGTAGAAAAAATAAACGACACTCACCGCTGATAAATACGGATTATTGTAGCCGAATGCAGTTAACCCTTGACCTTCCTAAGCTGCTTAGGATCAGCAATGGCGTCGTCGCTCGAGCGATTTAAGCCTGAGAAATCTTACCAGAATTCCGAGAAATGTCTGCTCAAAATGCTACTGGTTTTCGAAATTCGAGGTCACACATCGGACCGCGGTACCGTGGCAGAGGAAAACTTGGCTAAATTATGTATCTGTATAATTGTATACCGTGAAATCCTGCGGAAGTATTTCTTCGTACGAAATCAAAGTTCTAATCAAGAACATCCGTATACGAAGTAATAAAATTAAATGCCAGATGCAAATTATAGTTCACCAAAGAACTTTACCTGATCTAAGTGGCGCGTTGAAACGTCCAGGAAATTCTCACCCATGCACTCACACATATGTAACATTATACGCTTATGTGCGAGCGATTATCCGCGGGAGGCACGTCGAACTGGCGGGTTCAAACTGTCATGTGTATAGTTGGCTAATACGCACACGATATATTAACATGCGAAAGCCTCGCACCTCCGCCAAGAATTTTGCTAACCCAGTGTACAAATAGTCGACTAGTTACACGGTTATATTGACTAGACAGATCGTTTAATGGCGCCAGGAATGCCTCGGATAATTATCACTCGTTCAGGCTCGAGCGCAGTGGTAACGATCTAACTTACGGCACGCATATTATAAACAAGTGCGATAAAACTGGTACCCGCATTCCGACCGGATAATACCTGAACCATTGCTCTTATTACAAGGTGACAGCGCCTAAGCCGAGTTATTATTGTGGATGTCATGCCTCCGTCGCGGAAAAATCAAATGGACATTCAATTCGATTATCATTTCGTACTCAAACTTGGAAGTTGACACTAAAATTGATCGTAAATGCCGAATTACCACGTCAACCCTCAACTCGAGGGTTGACTCTCAACTTGAGAATTGAGGCCCAACTGTCAAGTTGAGAAAACAAGCTCGGAGAATCGTAATAAGTGAGAAGTACGACTCTGATTACAATTTTAAGTGTTATTCATCAGGGTCTTATGATCCGCACTCGAAGATTCAGGGCGCACAATCGATGGTAGAGTAAGCCAACTATTCGATCTATCGTGTTGAAGATGGATACAGTCAATTGAAAGTAATATCTTCAACATTCGGTGGATCAAAGAACTCGATACATATAACCAGTGTTTACACCGGTGTGGACATATTGGTTGTATATATTGAGTTTTGATTGGCTCTCAAATATTCTAAAAGTCTCGTACCACTTGAAGTCGAGAGTCTTTTCTCAACATTCTATGTTGATTCCTAACTTCGAGAATCAACACTCAGAATCTGAGTGTTTAATGATAAGGGTTCGACACTCGATATGAGAGCGTTGACTCTCTATGTTGAAGATCAGAACTTGAAGTTGAGAGTTGATTCTCAACTTCCGGAATTAATCCTCAACCTTCAGCGTTGATCCTCAACTCTGAGGATTCACACTTAATAATCAAGCGTTTACACCCAACGATTGAAGGTCTACTCTCAACGTTAGGAGTTGACACTGAAAAATTGAGAATCAACACCCAAAAATCGAGTGTTTTTTCCCGTAAGGGTTACCAGAATTTGCTATTTTTACTCTGAACACAGTCCAGAGCATGCGATCAGGATGAAGCTATACCGTTCCGGTTTGCGCTATTAGTCTCAACTCACCCGCGTCGCGCCAGCGGGATAACAATTACATTCATAAGCGAGCGGTACTATCAAAAGGGTAGGCAGCTAGGCGGCTAGGCGTGTTGACGCAGAGTCTTGTCCACGCTGACCACTTTTCTGTGTCCGCTGGACCGACCGGTCCGGTCAGATGCGCGATGCTGCGCTTAGTTGGTGATCGACGACCCGCAAGTTGGTTTCGACGGCCCCCCCCTGGGCTAGGGTCAAGCTGCTTCATTTTTCGGTTGAGATACTCACCTTGGCAGGGGGTGTTGACCAACTTCCGCTGAAGTATTTCAATCTCTTACCCCCCTTGTGCAGGCACGATTTTAATTAAACTTTTTTTAAAATTTCTTTTTTCTGCCGAGAGTAGAAACGCCCTCGTGGATACGGTTCGAAGAAATACTCTTCACATTTTCGTTTATACAAAATATCATTTATGTCGCAGCCACGCAGTTTCGTCTCCCTTTATAATGTGATCATCGTGATATTCTTCTATTTCGTTTGTAAAGCATAGTCCTTTCTTGTTTGTTTTTTATACCGTTCTGTGAAAAAAGAGATTCAATAAACCGTTTTAGAATAATACCAGTCAATAATTTCGTCATTCTATCCATAGAACTTTGGAATCGGTCCAGCATCAAAAAAATTCTTCGAACATGAACGACGGCTGCTATTAATATTGCCTTATGTACTCTCTGCTCGTTATTAACCTCGTAACTTGTAGCGCGTTCCACGTAAGAACCCAACGGTATCTTCCCGTTGAGAATAAACTTATCTCAGAATTTCTCATGGTAAGCAACTTAACCCGAACGTAGTAGCAAAGGACATAGGTTGTTCACCATGACATGAGGCAACTTTGATTGTGGTTGTGGATTAGACATCACAGATGAAGTGAGGCAAACGATGTTATTCGATGACCTTACCCGACGAAAAAAACACTCGATTTTTGAGTGTATATCCTCAAAATTGAGCGTTAACACTGAATTTTTGGGTGTTGATTCTCAATTTTTCAGTGTCAACTCCTACCGTTGAGAGTAAACCTTCAATCGTTGGGTGTAAGCACTCGCTTATTGAGTGTGAATCCTCAGTTGAGGATCAACGCCGAAGGTTGAGGATTGATTCCGGAAGTTGAGAATCAACTCTCAACTTCAAGTTCTGATCTTGAACATAGAGAGTCAACACTCTCATATCGAGTGTCAAACCCTTATTATTAAACACACAGATTCTGAGTGTCGATTCTCGAAGTTAGGAATCAACACAGAATGTTGAGAAAAGACTCTCAACTTCAAGTGGTACGAGACTTTTAGAATAATTTGAGAGCCAGTCAAACCTCAATATATTCAACCAATACGTCCACACCGGTTTTAACACTGGTTACATATATCGAGTTCTTTGATCCACCGAATGTTGAAGATATTACTTTCGATTGACTGTATCCTTTTTCAACATAATAGATCGAATAGTTGGCTCACTCTACCATCGATTGTGCACCCTGAATCTTCGAGTGTGGATCATAAAATCCTGATGAATAACACTTAAAATTATAATCAGAGTCGTACTTCTCACTTATTACAATTCTCTGAGCTTGTTTTCTCAACTTGACAGTTGGGCCTCAATTCTCAAGTTGAGAGTCAACCCTTGAGTTGAGGCTCGACTCTCAAGTTGAGGGTTGACGTGGTTGGACGTGGACAAATTTGGGGCTTATACTCAGTTCACCATCCTGGACAGTCAAGTACAAGTTGATAATTTGATATTAAAAAGTTTATAATATTCACTTGATAACGTTGATAAAACCGATGACTTGAGTCAAACAATTTTTTCTTCGAGCAGCTTCAAAGTATACTGGCCAGAAATGGTGCTTCATTTGAAGATATTTGAGTAAAAAAATTTCATTTCCAACAGACTTTTTGCGAAGTTTTTCAGATTTTTCGGTCACGGCCATCGAGATGTTGAAAAAATAACTTTCAAAATTCACCACGCGCTGAAATTGGTTTTGAAAAATCTGAAAAAAATTCTAGCTGCTATTTAGAGTCTAAAGAATGATGAAAAAAAAATCATGTACCCGATCCGGAGGTCGAGGGTCACCTGCATGTCGATTTTGCATGGAATGGCGAATATTATCTGCACCGCAGATGTCTTTATTTTAACAAAGAACTGAATGGTCCTATTACAAATGGCAGCAGCAACAATCGAACGTGCTTTAAATTACGTTTCAAAGTGAGACCTTAGGAAAAAAGATGGTTATTATGAAGACTGCTTTGTGAAATCGCTCCTCTTGAGATATGACGTGTTGAATCTTGAATAATATATTACGGTGTGTAACAAGCGGCTACGTGTACTTTTTTCATTTCGGTTACCCCAAGAAGGGTCACCCTGCTGCCTATTTGGATAGTAAATTATATCTGGGGATTTTTTCCTGTCACGTTGCCTGAGACGTCGACTGATTTATACGACGAGTATACGCGTGGTATTTTCGTCGCGATCACACGCGTTTTTTTCATTCATATGTTCAAGGGTCTACACATGGCTTTAGAATGACTCGAAAACTATTCTAAACAACCCCAAGAGCAACAAGTGGTTCGCTATTCGCTCTTGCTGATTGTGAAAAGATCCCAGTCTCCGTTGTAAATTCCGGTCAAAAGCTCTTGTACAGGATTTGATCTAACTTTATTCAATCTTACTTTATTAAATCCATTTTACCAATCTCCGATGTGAATTACCTATGAATATATAAGCTGCTTCCCATCTTGGTAATAATTGGTCTCTGTTGCTTTTAAATTTTGACTTTTACCTTTTACAGTTCATTCACAGCTTGTTTCACATTTGTTGTGCTGTAAGTCTCAAATATTCAAATTTCAATACTCACTTTGTATGAATCGTGACAAGTCTAATTATATTCGCATCACGAATTCCTTGAGGAACGCCAGGCAACGTTACTCAAGGACTGATGCACTCTGGAGTTGGAATTTATCAGAGCATCCAAGCATCCACTTTGGTCACATGAGAAAAGAATAGTCAATTCAAAGATGTCCCAAAAATGGGGTACCAGAAATCGGTTCTTGCATGTCCATATGTGAAGAACTTACATGCTTCTACGACCTGTCAGATGTATGAGGGTATATCCACAGCCCATCATAGTCGGAGAGAGACACGTTCGGCAATATCAAGAATGGAATGCATATTCATCGGACAACGGGCAAGAGGATCACGAATGGCCTGCAAATAAGCAGTCCTGGGGTATGCTACTGCTGAACGCATTACCAACCTGACAACGATACGATCTGAGTTCCTCGAGATATTCGCTCTGTTTCAAATTGATTGTCACACATGTCAGAGGCGGTTAGCGATCACTTATTGCGTTGGCGTATCTCCTCGATCTCGGTGATCTCGAGCATGGTTAATGCTTGGTGGTTAGTGCATCGAGAAGCAGTATTCACGTATTTTTAACGTGCCTGCCTACTTTGCAGGTACCTATAGAAAGTCGTATCATGAAGTCACGGGCATGGTAACGTTTTTACGGTCTTCGATGGGACAAGATTACACATGTGTGCGCCCAGTTTATCGCCCAGCTCGTGTAAATAGTCTAGGCGATTCTTAATCGCAGTGGAAAGCCATAGGCATAATTCCGAAGAAGGAATATAGAATTATATCCTTGATTCTGAAGTATATCTCTGTGGATTACTATCGCTTTGCCAGACTGGAAACGTGCTGTCCTTAATTCAAACTTTGGCAACGGGTACCGTGCACACATTTCATATTCACCTCACGTCGTATAATGGTTACATTGATTGTCAGTAAAAGTAATCCCGACGTAAAGCCGATTACCAGTATTTGATCGCTGGATAGCTTCAATAAGTCAGCAAAGCCTGCAAACGAGTGCGGGTACGACGCCTGACCTGTCAAGGACTCTTTAATTAACTTTAAAGATTGATCAGGACCTTTGACGTTGATCTCTTTATCATTGTTCTCAAAAGAGCGATTTAAAGTCCCTCAAAGGATAGACCTATGGACGACCTTTAATCCTTGAAGATGGAACATCGAGAGAAGAAGAAGATGGCGTAATTTTGATCTTCAACTTCACACCTATGATGCTGGATCCGCTGTAATTCGAATGGCGATGTTCTTCTTCCGCAAAAAACTGGTTCCATCTGACGGTATGACCTTGCCACCCACGGTGTGCTGTCAGATGTCTCAAACGTCAGTTCGCCAAAGCCGATTCGCGTTTTCACTCTCACGTACTGCCACGGCGGCTCATTTCAGTAACGTACCGTGTGACAATGTTATGAACATTCTCATTTCTCGGTTATTCATAACGTCTCCAGACAAGCAAATCCCCTACTCAATGTCGGATGACGTCTAGTCAGATGCCCAAGGCTGGTCAGACGTTGGTTTAGCCTTGCAAAAAATGTGACAAGGTGCGCATGATGCTCGGACAATTGAACAATGCTGAACGGTAATTAGGAGAGTCTTGATAACCACTCAACAAGGCTTCCTTGCTTTCAAATAAAGTGTGTCGAGTTTGTACACTTATATAGACGCAAGAACGCCACAGGACTAACTCAACCACTTGAAGAGGCTTGAGTGTCCCTTCGAAAAGTAGACACAAAGACAAAAGAAACTATTCCTAAACAAACAGATCCTCCCAACGCAATTGAGGCACTACCCTCTGAAGAGGATATATTCTGTCTCGTTGGTTGGAATGTGGTCAAATGATTCTCACAGTAATTCTGTGGGCTTGGAGTGAGTGAATAATTCATAAAATAGGTTCGTTTTGTTTGGATTCATGAGAGCAGTTCATCTTTCTGGGCTCTCGGGATGCCTCTGAGTTGAAGCTCGTTTAAGTGTCTCCAAAAAGTGATCCCTGCAATCTACTCGAAACAACCAATTGTTACGAAAGTGTCCAGAAGTTTTCATCAAAAGTATCCGATTCGGTTCGAAGAATCTTGACATAGTCCAGTCAGATTGGCAAAAATAGACAAATTGATGAGAAAAAATCTATAAATTGGTGAAGACCTTTGTCTTATTGTTAGCCTACTGTTGAGCGGACTAAAAGCCCTCACCCCTAACTGGATGGCTCGAGCCACCACCTTGAATCAAAGGTGTTCGAAATCAGTTTTTTCATCATATCTCGACAAATATTGATCCTATCGTCACAGAGGTTATTATAAAAAATAAAGCTTACTAAATTATCTGCAAGAAGGGTGGAATACATTTTTTCCGTATCTTCAATAGTTTTTCTCTAATACACCAGTGAATACGTGCAGAATTCTCGCAAGGTGAATGGGACGAGGAGTACAAATACCGATACTTTCGGTCCTGTATTACTCAAAAACTATTGAGGATATTGAAAAAATGTATCAAACCTTTGTCGTAAAGAATTTAATAAACTTCAGTTTTCATAATGACCTTTGTGACGATATGTTCAATAGTTTTCGAGATATAACGAAAAAACTGATTTCACGCACCTTTGATTCAAGATGGCGACTCGAGCCATCCAGTTAGGGGTGAGGACTTTTAGTCCGTTCAACAGTAGGCCAAGACGAAGGTCTCAATCAGTTTATACATCTTTTCCAATCAATTTTTCTATTCGCTCTATTTAGATCTAATTTGACTGGACTGGGTCACACGGTTGGTTTTAACGCGGCCAAAAGTAGTCATTATGTCGTCGGTTCGTTTGATTAGATTGCCAATGAGTGGCTGAGCTCACGATCGAATTCCTTGACGGTGATTGCAATATGTTAGTAAGATTGTTATGTTTATCTATTACCTCTACCCTGATGACAGGTAAAATATTTGACACAAGATTTTTTTTTTTGCATCGTGTGGAATGATTTATCAAGTGTTGTATTGACCGGACTGAATTATCTATTACAATCAAGGGGGTACATATATATACACCCTAAAATGTCAAAAAAGTAAAAACTGCCGAAAGCCATTTCTCATATTTTAGAATTTTTTTCCCATAATTTTGAAAACAAAAATTCATTCCAAAATCACCCTGTCATTGGTCTCTCCGATGACCGGAAAAAAATGTCGAGGGATAAATTTTCTTCCAATTATTTCCCAACGAAGTTTACCAGGATCAGTATTTCAATGGCAGGTCACTTGTCTTCTTCTTCCTGTATGAAAGTGCTTTTTTCAAAAATTCTTATTGAAAATTTGACTCCCATAATTTTGCCTGCAATCGATAACAAAACATAAACAAGGAGCTTGTGAACTGGATTAAAAGCAGGCATTTGTCGAACGAGATTGTAATCAATTCAATCATCGCCTCAGACAATCACAATAATTCTTCTCCATGCTATCGCTCATCGAAACGGCACAATAATATCGGAATTCCTTATCCGAATCATACCCGATAAGTAGACACGAAATTAATCCCATTGGCATGCAAATAGTACTTATGATACCTTCGGGTAAGCGCCATTAGCGTGACGTCTCAGATAAGATTCGACATTATCTTTGGTAACGTTCTAGAGTAGATACTCGGTTAAAAAAACCTCCGGGGAAAAAGGAAGGCGCCGTCTGAAGCGTCTAGTCTGATGTGTAGCGGCATGAAACTTCGAATGGGTGTGACATGTTATTATGGGAACAATTACTCATTCGGATTGTGAGCTTGTTGTCTTCGAACAGAACGCTGACTCCTCTTGTGAGATTGCTGCGGATGAGAAAGCGAAAAGTTATCAGCGCATCAACGGTCATTTTATTCGCTGCTGATTCCCATTCTAGAACATTGAGTTAGCAAACCGAGGGTCGATGAAGGGTAGAAAGATCCGTAGAATGGTTTGATAGATGAATTACCTACGTCACTCCGTGATCGAATTTCTATCGTAACACCTCCTCCATTCGTCTACATCAAGATTGCAGAATTGCTTTCTATCCACCCATGTTAATCCCTAGACTGTCATCAAAGACAAGATTGTGTTTAGAAACCGTAAGCCTCAGCAGGTTTTGTTGATGTTCTTCAAGATGACTTCAGTATTGAAGACAATTTTTGTCCCTCACGGAAAAAACGCTAAAAAAAAAACCACTCAAATTAACACTCAGCACGACACTCAATTCGATGATCATTTCGTACTCTGACTTGGGAGTTGACACTAAAATTGAGCGTAAACGCTGAATCACCATGTCATCCCTCAACTTAAGAGTTGAGCCTCAACTCGAGGGTTAACTCTCATCTTGAGAATTGAGGCTCAACTCTCAAGTTGAGAAAACAAGCTCGGAGAATCGTAATAAGTGAGAAGTACGACTCTGATTATAATTTTAAGGGTCTTATGATCCGCACTCGAAGATTCAGGGTGCACAATCGATAGTAGAGTGGGCCAACTATTCGATCTATTGTGTTGAAGATGGATACAGTCAGTTGAAAGTAATATCTTCAACATTCGGTGCATCAAAGAACTCGATACATATAACCAGTGTTAACACCGGTGTGGACATATTGGTTGTATATATTGAGGTTTGATTGGCTCTCAAATATTCTAAAAGTCTCGTACCGCTTGAAATTGAAAGTCTTTTCTCAACATTCTGTGTTGATTCCTAACTTCGAGAATCAACACTCAGAATCTGAGTGTTTAATAGTAAGGGTTCGACACTCGATATGAGAGCGTTGACTCTCTATGTTGAAGATCAGAACTTTAAGTTGAGAGTTGATTCTCAACTTCCGGAATTAATCCTCAACCTTCAGCGTTGATCCTCAACTTTGGGGATTCGCACTCAATAAGCGAGTGTTTACACCCGATGATTGAAGGTTTACTCTCAGCGTTAAGAGTTAACACTGAAAAATTGAGAATCAACACCAAAAATCAACATTTACACCAAAATTATGATTCCGGAAACATCCACACGCTTATGATATTATTCAGTTTCAATATTTTTTTCAATTGCTTTGTAGCTATATAGCCATTATATAGAGCGATTAGGAATACTTGTTAACCTTTGGAGCCCTAAATTCTGGAACCATGTGAGAGCTGTTTCATCTCAGTGTTGTTCCAAATAATCTTTATCAGTAGCAATTAAACAGGCAAGATAAATGAGCTTAAACGAGCTCAAGCTTTGTTGCCTCAATTGGGTTTATCTGTCATATAATAAGATCACCACCTTTGTAAAAGTCCGAGTTTGGTTTGTAGACCCTAATCGAGGGACTGATACCGTTCCATATATTCACACACGTGTCAGTGAATGGCCAAAGAACCGTAACATGTTCTCATGACTGACTTCGAAGAATTACCTATGATCATCGGTCAAAATTAAAGAAGCCTTTTTATTTATTCCAGATCTGACTGACGCCACATTGTATCATGCGTTGAGTTTATCCTGCAACCTGTATGGTCAACAAAACAAGTTTGGGTAAGTTTTTCATATCTAATGTACTTGGCGAGTACTTTGAACACTTTTGATTTGCTGAATAGGAGCGTGCCTGTAATTTTTGGGGATTTTTTTTCCTTTAGTGAAACCAGAGCAGGCATCAAAACGGTTTTACGATTACATAAAGAATTCCACGTAGTTATAAAAACTGTTGGGTGTACCACAGTTATTATATCCGAAAGTGTGTCAGGTTTCAGAAAAACCACCCACATGCATATATCGCGATCAACCACACCCTAATTACGTAATGGGTGTGAAACGAGGTTGCAGCAGGCGTGAATTTGAAAATTCATAAAATCGGGACACGCTGCACGGCGACGTCAAATAGAATGAAATACACGTTAGCGGTACACTTCGCTTACCTGATTTATTCACTGGTTAATCTTAAGCTTCACAAAGGGTTAAGCGACTTGACTCTCACAAGAATATTGCATTTGACATGACCGCGACGAACTGCAGGCCCTAACTCACCTTAGGCGTGGTTGGTTTATCTAGTGCATTTCTCTGCTCGTTTATCACAAGATCAGGTAGCAACGTCGTCCGCCTGAGATAACTCAGGAAACTAACTGCCTCAGGTTTCTCAAAAATTCAGAAGCCATACGCAGCGACAAATGCGTCAAACAAATAGCAGCGGAGCAGTCGCGGATGCGAATAAATCTGCCTATGCAGACCCCACAAGGACAGATTGTTGTCGATGCAACGGGTTGAGTTACGATAAGTAGAAATGGCTGATACAGCTTTCATACTCACTTTATCGCCTATCCAGGTCATTTTGGTCTCAAATTGTTCATAAAAGATGCCTCTATCAAATGAGCATAGAACTTTTTGATATGTCAATTTTTGGTGAAGATAATGGGAAAACTAGCGTAAAAAATGTGAAATTAGCACAAAAAATTGTAAAAACTGAATAACTTTGCCAATTCTTGCAATAACAAGAGGTTCTGTGCTCATTTGATGGAGGCATCTTTTATGAACAATTTGAGACCAAAATGACCTGGATCGGTCCAACGGTGCTGCTGATTCCGTGCAACAACCGACTAATTTCGTATTTTTCTATATATAGCGTAACTTCTGTTGGCTGAAAGTAATACCTCATGTAAAATATGGATAATGAGTGTTAAACCCTCCTCAAACATCATGATTTTTTTGAATTTCTTCCAACTCTCCAATTCGAAAACAAAAAATTATTTCTTCCTGAGAATTTTTACCCATTTCGAGCACATCTGCCTCTAATCAGTCGAACATGGAAATCAATTTTCTGGAACTTTTTCAGCGATCTATAAATACGATCATATCGCAAGTGAACCTTTCATATCGTTACGGAGAAGAAATAATGGAAATCCTGATGATTGCAAAGTAAAGTATTTTTGAACGTAGAAAATCAGATTTTTTCGATGACGAATGCGCCTTATCAGAGACTATCAGATTCTTCGACGAAGATCTGATGTGCAATTTTCGTCCATTGAATTATCGAACATTTCGAAGATAAGTTGACGAATTCGAGGATTTTTGCCGCAAAAACAATTGAAAGTGTGAAACAATTGAACAAATTGAAAAAACCAAAAATGATTCTCGTCGGCAAATTGAGTACTTCATGATGAGATAAAAATCGGAAGAAAATCAACCATGATAAAGATGATAAGAGTATTCGTTTTGAATAATAATAATGCCCGAAAGTTATCAATAAATTGTCTGAACAAAACATTGTGTAACAAATTCTCTGGTAACGTTATTTTTTTTCATCTCAATTGAATGCCCCAATTTTCCTGAACAAAAATGCATTTTTTAAGAATTTTGTCACTATTTTGAAATTTCCGTTTTCGAAAATTTGTAAAGGCTGTATTTACGAAACTATTTGTTCCACGCTCCGGAAACTTCGGAATCGTAATCTACATCGTAATCACAAAAACGTATCCGAAAATTCAGATTTTTTTCCATTTTTCAAAATTTGGAAATTTTCGAAAACGGAAGTTTCAAAATAGTGACAACATTCTTAAAAAATTCATGTGTATTCAGAAAAATTAGGGCATTCATTTGAGATGAAAAAAAATAACGTTACAAGAAAATTTGTTAAACAATGTTTTGTTTAAACGATTTATTGATAACTTTTGGGCATTATTATTATTCAAAGTTGATACTTTGATCGTCTCGATTGGGGTTGATTTTTTTCCGATTTTTATCTCATCATGAAGTACCTAATATTGTCGACGAGAATCACTTTTGGTTCAGACCGTACGGTCAATACATCCTTAAGAGCATGCTACACTCATTTTTTACTCTTCTTACCGACCTTACCGGGTTTTCACTGATAGCAAAGCCTACGCGTCGCGAGCGCGGAAAAGGAACCAAGAGTGCAATTCTAAATGGAATTCCGAAGATATATATCGGAAAACTTCTTTGTTTCATGCAACAATGAAGACGTATTCTTGAAAACTGCACAAACAATTACCATTTTGTGCAGTTTTCAAGAATACGTCTTCATTGTTGCATGAAACAAAGAAGTTTTTCGATATATATCTTCGGAATTCCATTTAGAATTGCACTCTTGGTTCCTTTTCCGCGCTCGCGACGCGTAGGCTTTGCTATCAGTGAAAACCCGGTAAGGTCGGTAAGAAGAGTAAATAATGACTGTAGCATGCTCTTAAGCATAGCAGAGCAGCAATCATGGGCAGCGATATGATATGACATATCCGACGAACGACACAGAAGGTGTGTCACATCACCAAAATCCCAGCTTAACATTTTCTGCGATACTGAGTAATTGGGTATCGATAAGCTAGAAGTAGTATTTAAAATCAGAAAGTTATCGGTATTTCATTCGAGTACTCAATCAATCACGTTACGTAACTGGTAGTGACGGATCGGGATAATTCGGAAGAGATATTCTCCGCTTTTCAATATTTTCAATCTTACGAGAGCAAATTTGTCGATGGCAAATTGAGAGAAGGCCATCGCGAGCACCCACTAGGTTATTAACAACGTGGAGATCAAATCTGACACAACATTTTTACGGGATCAAGGGTTGCGCGAGGACCATATCTTATTCTTAATGGGATTAGGAGTGACGCCAAAGGCGTAAGGGCGTTAGGATACTTGCAGAGTGATAAAACAGCGGTCTCTTCTCTGGACGACCACCGCGCTGGTTTATGAGACGTAAACCGTAAAATTGTAATTTAATCGCTCAGCTTTGGTTACCCGCGAGTGCCAGGCATAATTTGCATTTTGAACTTGAAAACGGAACGAGAAACATGTCGGTCCTATCAGTAGCGGGTTTTTTTCTTAGGACTTCTGCATAGAAGAGCCAGAAAAGCAGAAATTCTTTTCAATCTCATGAAACCAGCTGCCAAGAAAAGATTCATTAGCTGACATGTGATAAGTATGGTTCTCTAAAGACCTAATTACACGTTTGAGTTACAACTGTTAATGTTGGCCAATCGCAAGCATGTGTGATAGATACTAGCCTGAGGGCTTTTTATCCTGGTTTCACTAATTCGAGTACTAGTCCAGTTAGTATATCCAAAAAAACGACCTAACCCGTCGAAAAATTTCATGGCGCGATTTTCTTGTTTTATGCCCTCGGGGGGGTCACTGGAAGTGTAAATTTCAAATGGCGACCAAATTGTGCTTTTGCTTGTTTTCGGAAATTTTTTTTTCGGAAAAAACGGTTTTTGTCAAATAACTCGGCCATTTTTTATTTTAACGAAAAACCGTAAGGACAAAAGTTGTAGGAAATTTGGTTCGCTACAAGTTTGGTCCTTACCATTTTTCTTGTAGGATCGATATTTTTTTATTTACACTTTAAAAAACGTTCCAAATTCCAATAATTTCATTATCTCGTTGATTTTTGACTTTTCAGCTATAATGAATATAACCAAACTTGTAGAGAATCAAATTTCCAACAATTTTGGTCTTTATCATTTTTTTCCAAAAATCCAAATTTTTTTTAATTAAACCTGAAAAACGCGCCGATTTCAAAATCTTTCCATTGCCTCGTATATTCCGCCCTTTATAAGGATTTTGAAATCGGCGCGTTTTTCAGGTTTAATTAAAAAAATAACGATTTTTGGAAAAAAAATGACTAAAACCAAAATTGTTGAAAATTTGATTCTCTACAAGTTTGGCTATATTCATTATAGCTGAAAAGTTAAAAATAAACGAGTTAATGAAATTTTTGGAATTCGGAACGTTTTTTTTTTAGTGTAAATAAAAAAATATCGATCCTACAAGAAAAATTGTAAGGACCAAACTTGTAGCGAACCATATTTCCTACAACTTTTGTCCCTACGGTTTTTCGTTAAAATAAAAAATGGCCGAGTTATTTGAGAAAAACAGTTTTTTTTTTCGAAAAGTGACTTTCAAATGCCTGTGCCATGAAAAAGTATTTTGGGTCTGTTGGCAGTCAATTATATCGGCACAGCTTTGTCGCTAAAATGAATCACGAGATAGTGACTGATTCGATCAAAGTCCAATTGATCGTCAACGGTAATGACCCGGACAGATAGTGACAAAAATGTTGATTTCGGAGCTCGTTGCGTGGTCTATATGTGACAGAGAAGGTCATAAATAAGACAATTACCACATGCATCCATTTGAACATGAAGTTTTATTGCGATACAGATTTGAGTGTAAATAAAAAAAAAATCAAATACAAATTTGCAAGTAAGTAAGATGCTCATGGAATCAGCACCCGCATTGCCCATCCTTCTTTGAATGAACAGCTATTCATTAGCATTATTTGATGCAAGTTACTTAAAATTAATGGGTGCGTTATGCAGAAGAAGTAGAAGTAGAATAGATATTTATGTGCAGGCATGCGCAGAAAGTAACTGTTTATTCGGCAAGGTTATGTTTTTCGTACGAGCCGTTGGTTTTACCTGGCGAGCCGAAGGCGAGCCTTGTAAAGCAACGGCGAGTACTAAAAACATAACTTTGCTGAACAGTTACTTTCTGCGCGCGCCCCATACAATATTTTTTACGGAAAAGGCATTAATAGTCACTTTGACGCCAGTTGAGTTCCGCACGAACTGCGTATAGGAGCTGCTGTAAAAGGTAGTAGAGAGGGGGGGGTAACCTGCGGTATAAAGACTTTATTCCGCAACTTTGACATGCGCACTTCGAACTGCGCATCAAAGTTGCGGAATAAAGACTTTATACCGCAACTTTGAACTTAGCGGTATAAAGTGCCACTTGCCGGAACGAAAACAGGCGTTAAAGAGTGACTTTTTAATGCCTGTGCCGTAAAAATTCTTATTCTGGGTCATAAATAAACATGCTAAGACTTAATAACGTGACCGAAGGCGTGGTAAGCCTCGGGTCTTAGATTGGAAATAAATGTTATGTCACAGATAAATATGACGATAAGACTGGAACTTTTCCGTTCGATACTTCAGGAATTTGCAGCAGCAGAAGAACCAAACAAATCATCCCGTCTCAGCCAAAAAGCCCATCGCTTTTCAATCGTACATGTATAAGATTGGCGCGTGATTTTCTGGCATCCGGTTGATTAATTGCTATAAGTATTGTTTGATATTTTTCAGGCACTCGCATCGTGTTAGTGATAAATCTCCTCACCGCGTATTAACTGAGTACGAAAGAAATAATCGTGATAATGAATTTCCGAATGATGAACTGATAGTTTGATAACCAATCGGAGACATTACATCATCCGTGATCTTCAAGTCGTCGGAATGATGGAATGGATAATTGATTCGCTGCAACAAGATGGAAGAATTAGGCTGCATTCACATGGGCCTGAATTCGCCGGACCGGAACGGAATCGGAATCTAGGGAGTTTCGAAGAGCCAATCAGAGACGTTTCGGTTATTCTTCGTTCCGATGAGAATATTTTCCTACGTTCACGTGGACCGAAATTTGCCGGAATTCACGGGGACGGAACGCTCAGTGGCGAATTGGAGTGTTTCTTTCTACCGGGAATTTCAAAAACACTCATTCCGATTGGCTCCCGCTCGTTCCGCTCTTCATAATTCCCGTCCATGTGAACATAGGATTTTAATAGCAACGGAACGGTTTACTCACACAACCGTGCAGTTGTCCTCTGAACGCTACGCAATACAGCAACAAATATTTCATTAGTAGCGGAGGGTCAAGATTCATTGACGGGCTGTGACCTGTGAATGATCCAAGATGCATGCAACTTTGAATATAGGTTATCACACGCATTTACAATTATTTACATTTCATTGTGTATGGAATATGGATATATGGAAACAAAAAAATTCAAGATACAAGACTAGCAAATCACTAGGTTCCGACGAAACATGACGAATTCTCGCAATGCACTCGGGACGAATTGAACGGAACGTCGCTGATTGGCTCTTCGAAAACTCCCTAGATTCCGATTCCTTTCCGGTCCGGTGAATTCAGGCCCATGTGAATGCAGCCTTAGAATAGGGTGCCAAAATTTTGATCTAAAAAGGTCGAAGATTTTACAGATAACATGAACCCCTTCGATGATGGCTTAGTACATGAGCTGATTAAATGAATTTGCTCATCAGAAAGCATCGCTGCAAACAGTTAATGATAGCGAGTCGATGTTTACTTGCTTAGTTATTGACTAAATATTGTTTACTTTAAGAATTACGTCTTAAATGTTTACGTATGATGCACCGAATCACTCGAGTGTCCACATGCCAGTGAAGTTATAGAATATCTGAGACTCAAGTCCAGCATTCCGTACCCTGCAACTTGGGGAAAATGGTCGAAAAAATATAAAACGTGGGAGAAAAATAAGTATATGAGTGTGAGAGATGGGAAAGAAGTGTCACAATATCGTGAGAATGGCGTGAAAAACGCGGGTCTCCCGGACACTTGAGATCGTCTGTTTGTGTGCTCACTCGTTAACGAATGTCCAACGTTGACATTATACCAGTGGTATAGTCATGCAAATGAATCCTTTCGCTCTTTTTCACCTCCACCATTTCTATCAACGAAAATTCCAGTCTCGTGTCGCTGCCTCCTGAGAAGAAGATTCTCATTCAAGATCCTCATTCGCGATGCGCATCGAGAATATCCTCATTTGTGTGTAACGCAGAAATCGGCAAATAAATCATTTTCGACAGTATTGCGTTCATCGTGAATCACTTACCCGAAAACTTTTTTCTCCACACCAACTGATACCGATCCCACTTCTCGAAATTCAATGATTTCATACAACACACGAATCGGAGGGTCGAATTCAGCATCATGATCTCTGATCAAAAAGATTCGTCGGGGAATTCTTTCGGTCATATCTTCACGAACGTGACTTTTTTCGGTTCAGTTGACCACCAATTTTTTAATAATTAGTCGTTTATCCTTCACTAATCGATCATTTCTACGAAAATGAGCAATTTATCCTCTCGCATTACTAATTATTTGAATGAGGAGGAAATTATTCTTCATAAATTGACCATTTTTCGAAAATTCAATGATTACTTTTACCCGATTGATGAATTTTCTGAACATCAGAAATTTAACGTGAGCAATTTATCGGTCACCATATAATTTCAAATTGGATTATTTAAATGACAGATTTTCGAAGTATAACAAATTATTAATGGTTTGAATATCATCATTAGTTGATAAATGTTTGTACGCTCAACCAGCATTAATTAGAAAAATATTCCCAATTCTGTTGAACCATATTTGCAAGTTCCAAAACAATTGGTAATATATACCCAAAATGATCCTGGAATCATCATTTTTGCCGATCTTATCGTTATTCTGATTGGACGTTAAGTTATCCCTCGATGTGTTTGAAGTTGGAAGGAAGACTCTGTCGATCCAGTCGAAGCACAATCCTACTAGCAAGATTACTGATATTCAGGATTCTTCCCGATGTACATACGTTCCGCCCATGATGACCGTTCTTTCGACAAACAGTATATCAGACCATAGGGTTTCTTCTTCCCCAAATTAATATGGATAATCCATGAGCTATAATACCGTGTTGACTGTTGCGTCTATTTTTCGAATCACGTCGAAGCTACCAGATCACTGTAATACCAAGGGGCCCGTAGAAAGGAGATGTCAAATCGCGCCTATATACATGTGTGGAGACGGTCTTGTGATAAATAGATTCTCCACGTCATTGGCTAGATGATCGTGGTGTGCGTACGAACGGCTCTAGAATTCTGGAATAAGCAGATACAATACGTGCCTACCATCGTGTGTGCATGAATTTGAATTGAAACAGAAATTCCGAAAATCGTGCCTCGAATCATATTGGAACATGGTCACAAAAATTGTCACAAACTCTATTCTTGCATTCAGGAAAAGAATCCAGACTCATTTTTTTTATATCACACGCAGTGAACCAAAGTAAACCGTTTCGAATGAGAGAATGAAGAGAATTCAAGAACTCAAATAAATATTCTCCAACCATTCACTCGACAGTAAATTTGTCAGTGCGGTTTACCACGTGGCCCATTAGTCACCGTCTGATGGCGGTCGCTAGAGTCCCCGGGGGCGTAATAGAACATCGTTATTGTAGTCGAGGGACTCGTTGCCATGTTGCAGCGTCGACCATTCGCAACTTGGCCAAAGGTACATACATTAAAATGTGGCTATTCAACAAAAGCTCAAGTCTTCAAGAGACAGAGAGACTTTTACGTAATTGGTGACATTAAAGAGCGTTCGATGTTACAGTCGCATCTTGTTTAACTTTTACGATGACCGATTCGAATTTGAATTAACACACTTCACGAAGTGCTGTAGTTGGTAAGGGGTTCCAGAATATCTTCAGATAATATTGCATTCCAGATGTTACTGTCGATCGTATCGGTTAACATTGCGGATACCGGTAATTCAATCATGCTGAAGATTAGTTGACAAGATCTCACATCAGCTAAGCAAACGATCGAAGGATCGCGAATATACCTCGGAAGGATCTTGCCTCTACTTAACAGTCACAGAAAATTCCATCATGGTTGGCCATAGCTCACAAGCCTCCCCTGATGGGAAGATCTCCTTAACTGCAGAACCCTGAACTTTCATGTCATCACCTTGGCGGCTACCCCCTAGAAATAACTTCAAATCATTACCATCTACGGAACTTTGAACTTTAGTGTGAACTCTAAACTCGAGGACATGAACAAACATGATTTCCGAGCGGTCCTGATAGGACAGGTTGCATCTTGCTCATCCAATCAACTTCTAGAACCATCATCCCAAAATCTTCAGTGAACAAGATATGACTGCTTTCGAGTACCATCATTTTTAGGGATAACTTCCCAGCATTCCATAGTCCACTCCTCAAGCTCATAATAATTCAGCTTCATACGAAAATCGGAATACGCAGAAACGAGTTATATGAATCCCACGAATAGTCATATAGGAAGACGTAAGTAGTTGTATACACCACTGAACCCGAGTGGTCCTACGCTGAACCAGCAGGGCCCCACATACGACTACACAGGGTCCACGTGGGAACATATAGTAGTTATGTTCGTCGGACCCGCATGATTCCACTTAGGACTGAATGAGGCCCATGTAGGACCATATAGAAACACGTAAGAAGTATGTTGGGTCTGAAGTAAATCCTTCATAGGATCAGCATGGTCCCAAGTAGAACGTAGGTGGAACTTATGTAAGACCGTGTAATACATACATATATACATAATGAAGAATTTCATATTGGACCCTGTGAAGACGTATCAAAGGTATTTGAAGAAGATCTTAGTATCTCACATGTTGCAAATATTGTGGAATCTCGAATCTACTCATATCCTACGTAGGACCAACGAGCTTTTGATTTGAGATGCAATTAGGGTATTTTTCTGCGATCATAGCTCATATTACCAATGATTATGAGGATGACAAGATATTATTGAGCGTAGAGAGTGATTGAGGATAATAATCGAGGGTGTAACGGTCAGTTTTGAGAAGGAAAACATTTTTTATTGACGTTTCTGTCTGGAGAATGGCCACCATCTTCAGAATCTGTAAAGTCAGAGTGATAACTTACACGACCTTATAACGTATCAACCCCAGCTATATAATATGCTGTGGTTCTTCTCAATCAGTGGCCATTAAAGTCAAGTTTTCAAGTGATGTTATGTAACCCTTACAAGTTTCTTGTGATGCCAAATTCAACCTAATAAACGTAAGATTTTATTGACATCGTCGGCGCTTATATAAGTTGCAAATATCAAGCTTTTCTCTCCAAATTGTTCAGTCAATCAAATCTTATGTTCATTATGTTCAATTTAGCGTCACAAAAAAATTTGAATGTACCTTAGATTCATTCTTTGGAAGTCTTTGAAGTCCCCCGAAGTTTCATGAAGTCCCTTGAAGTCCTTGAAGTCTGGTGTACGCCATATTTCGGAGTGGTTCAATCCTAAAAATCGATGATTAACCCGATGGTATGAGGTCCCATTATTTTCGTTGTTCAAGAGAAAATACAACATTTTTCATTGCATATTCTCCTGGCTTGGAGATCGATTATCAAAATGAGTTTCTTTTGTTCTCTTCCTGATTCATCGGAGTGATCCGCCGATTGCAGCAACGATACCACTCTCGTTCGAGCTACTCGTACCGGATAGTACAGTCACACATGTGTACCGTATATCACCCGCCCCGCAGGAGTGAGCGATTAGCTATATTCACCACCGGATATAATATATTGAGACAAGTTGCGTGGGCGCGATCGTAAATTAGGAATCTCAGCCCGCTCTATACGGAGACTGGACAATAATTTCAATTGTTGATATGAACAGTCGCTTTGTATGTATTGGATGAAGAATTATCTACTTTGTCACTTGTGCAAGCAACGATAATACAGAATTCAGAATACTTCAGGCTTAACTTGCAAGGGGGTTCGTATTACCGTTTCCATTTTGCGAATAGAAACTCGGTGATAAATGTCTCTTTGACAGGTAATAATTATCTGATACTTTGAAATTGTAAATACGAGTGTGTCTCCAACCATACATCACTCCTGTCTTGTCATTTTCTTGCTTACTAAATCTTACAGTCTTTTGCTTTATGTAGGATAATATATACCCACTGTGTCTGAATGAGTGAATAAAATCTTTGATCAATAGCGATAGATTGATAAAATCGGTGAAAATGTTCAGGATGACGCCAGGCATTGACAATTCAACAGATAAACCGATTGATACGTTCTTCACATGGTCTGAAAAATTGGGGCCTCGGTAGAAGATTTCCCCGTGATTGACACCCCATCTATACTTCTTAGTCTCTCTATGTTACTATATTATTTCATGTTTTCGAACGGTGAGTGCGATTTTATCACTCTACCCTCTACGGACGTACCTAATTAAGTGGTAGCTCAGGTACAAGAATGCAATCGTGAGGAATAATTATGCGAAAGTGGATTCGCTGAGAATCCAGAACAAATTGTTTTTCATATCAATAAACACGAGACATGAATTTGAAGTTATATTCCCATAATTTGTATTTTGGTAGGCAGCCAACCCTTTGACAACTCTCATACGGCGCAATTTTAGCGCCGGTTCAAAGAGTTTCTCGCAACTTTTGACTCGCAGGCTTATAAAATGCGAATTAAATCGGGGTCATAAATAACGTGCTTTACTTGATCACTGTGGAAGTCAGCCGTAATCCTTGCATCGCATGAAAGATACACCGAGTCAATTTTCTGCGCCTGCAGCCACCGTAGCTGTTACTTACCTCAATATTCATTAATAAAACCTCCGTTGCTTCGATCACTTCCATAATTGGTTCGTTAAAGTTTGTTAGAATTTGATACAAAAACTCCCAATTGATAACCAATGGAACTACTGAACTCAATAAATAAGGAGTCGACATCCTTCGACAGTAAAGACTATCGAATGTCAGGCTTAGAATTAGTGAAGGAATTTCACAGGATGGTGGATCGAAAGAGCGAGAACTAAAAATTTTATTCCACTGGAATGAAATTCATTCACCAGGTTATTCGTGAATGGAGGAAATCTTTTTGGGTCCGCGGCAAAGGTCATGCCGGCATCCGGTGAATTTGATGGTACTATGCTATGGCTGGAGCGGAGAGCGGTTGACTGGTTCCAAAACCAGTAACTAATTAGAGCTACCCGACACAGTAGAGTCCTCGTGTTTATTGCGTATTAAATGATTCCGGTTTGAAGAAATCCTGGAAGCCGGATAATCCCACCACTGACGCACCTTCAACGCGTTTAGTCGATCGCCGTTAGGCGCGGACTCATATCATCTTTGGTTCATTCGAACGCGTGTTTCTTTTCTCCCGTGACCAAGAACACTCATATCCTCAGTTTCGTTCGATTCTATCTAGGATTCATGCCCCATCTATCTTTTTTCTAAATTGGGCTTTGGTTTCATTGACGCTCCTTTGTCTTATGTCATTCTCATCAGAGATCGCAAAAAATGATAATTCCAGGACCAATTTTTTTGGAACTCGCAAATATCGCGTGTCTAATGGTATAAGGTCGTAACCGCCAAAAAGTCCATTTTGGTGGTAAAAGGACGCATATTTTTTTTCTTTTGCCATTCGCTATAACAGTGTTAAAAACGCATAGATTTATGAAAATTATCCGGAACAATGAATAAAGGTGAAAGGTCGTATGTTTGGCGGATAAGCCCTTACATAACTAACTTTTTCATTCCTTCGTCTGAGTTCTTAATGGTACAAGGTCGTACATCCGACATTTTTTAAATTTATTTTTGTCTTTTTTCAAACACTTAGAAATCCTCTGAAACGCGAAGAACAATAAAAATCGCGAAGTTTTTTCAGAGTTTTCAAGATTCAAAGAAAAATTATTGACACGGTAAAGGTAAAAGGTCGCATTCGCCATTATTATTTTTTTTTTCTCATCTTGAGAATCGCAATTTTCATTTTTCTATGCATTTCACGTGATTTTAGAGTATTTTGAAAAAATGAGTAAAAAAATAAATAATGGCCAATGCGACCTTTTACCTTTAGCGTTTTAATAATTTTTTTTGAATTTTGAAAATTTTGAAAAAATTCCGGAATTTTTACTTTTCTCCACGTTTCACGTGATTTTAGGGGATTTTGAAAAAATGAGTAAAAAAAAAATGGCGAATGCGACCTTTTACCTTTACTGAACACAATTATTTTTTTCTCACACCCGGTCGCAAAATGCCACTTTTCATACCTCTTGAGCGGGCGCAAAACAGATCTTTTCGGCCCTCGGGCGGAAATGTGCTTTGCGCCCGCCTAAAGCGGGCGTAAACGACTCTTTTCCTGCCCTCGGGCGCAAAGTTCCGTTTTGCGCCCGCTCACTCGGTCTGAAAAGAGGCATTTTTGCAGATCAGGTGTTGAGAAAAAAATCGTGTGCAACACGAGCGCAAGGCTATTTTGGCGAGTGTGATTGCAGTACACTCGCCTTCGGCTCGTACTGCAAATTTGACACTCGAAAAATAGTGTTTTGCGCCCTTGATACACAATGTACTATTTTTTTGGGTTAGAGATAAAAGGGCATAACCGTCAGTACTTACGACCTTTCACTGTTAGTTGATCAATTTTGCAATTTCTACTTTTCTGACGGTATTTCAACATATTTCGCGTCAATACGGAGAAAAAAATTTGACATGCGTTTTTACCTTCACGCGTGGTAAAAAGTCGTATATTGGCGCATACGACCTTATAACATTAGACACGCGATATGGTTCAACAGAATTGGGAATATTTTTCTAATTAATGCTGCTTGAGCGTACAAATATTTATCAACTAATGATCATATTCAAACCATTGATAATTTGTTATATTTCGAAAATCTGTCATTCAAACTATCCAATTTGAAATTCTATGGTGACCGATAAATTGCTCACGTTAAATCTATGATTTTCAGAAAATTCATCAATCAGGTGAAAGTAATCATTGAATTTTCGAAAAATGGTCAATTTATGAAGATTAATTTGCTCATTATTCAAATAATTAGTAATGCGAGAGGATACATTGCTCATTTTCGTAAGAATGATCAACTGAATCGAAAAAAGTCACGTTCGCGAAGATATGACCGAAAGAATTCCCCGACCAATCTTTTTGATCAGAGATCATGATGCTGAATTCGATCCTCCGACTTATGTGTTGTATGAAATCATTGAATTTCACGAAGTGGGATCGGTATCAGTTGGTGCGGAGAAAAAAGTTTTCGGGTAAATGATTCACGATGACCACAATACCATCGAAACATGTAATAAAACCACACAAATGTGTCGAATTTGATATCTGCTCTACTGAACCATCGCAAGAAATCAAGATGTCATTGGTTAACGTATAGGACTGAAATAAACTTGTGTCAATACTACGAATCACTTTTCGGAATGACTGATGCATGAAATACAGTGTACCGAGGTGAGGTACACTCATTTTTCTTTTTAAATTAATACTTCATTCGTCATTGATTGTCAATTTTCTGGAAAATTAGCATCTTATTAGCGGAACGATAACTAAAAATCTGACGAATTCGTTCTTCATAATCCGCCAAATACATTTCATTTCAGTGGAATACATCGAAACTCATACGAAAGACGGTTCAATTCCACTTAAAAGATAATTCACGGATAACATTACTTCATGTTTCCTGGAAGAAGCAATTTCATTTCCAGATCGCCATGTATTAGACGCCGCAGACATTCACGGAAGGAGTAATGCTAGCCTAAGCATTGCAGCTACGGCAACCACTACCAGGAGGATTTTATATATATGGACGAGCATCAGGTTCAATGAGCCACAATCTCTTACAAGAATTTCCGTACCAATTGCATGAAAAATTCATATCAACTTCTACGATCGCTAAGAAATGAATCAGAAAATATGCTACGTGGGGCGAATTCATGAAGATTGGGAATTTTATGATACCTGTCTGAATTCACAAATTGTGACTGGAACTATAACCCAACTGGGACTGTGTTCGAATACCAACCTCCGGGTCTTCCTTGAACCATAAAGACGTTGTCACCGCAATCGTAAACGACTACTGCTACACATTGCTCCGTGGAGTTATTGCTTTGTGTGCGAAAGAGATCTTCAGGGTCTGTTTGCAGCTCATTATAATCAAGTCTGAGAATAGAACATTTCTTCATTACGCAGGTGAAGATGTGAACGTTTTAATTTTTTTTGTTTCTCCGCTTCTTTTAGTCGACTCATCTTTCGTTCAACACAACTTTGAAATGAACACCCAAAGATTGACGAGGGTTGATGGCGTTGCGAGATTGAGTTGTAAAACTGTCACGTACAGCTCAAACCTCATTGTCGGAAGAACCACGCATGATTTATGCAATGTAGACGCTCAGGAGCCAAACAAATTACCTTGACTCGAGATTCAAAAATATCACATTACTGACCATGAGATTATAACACAGTTATAGGTTGGCTAATTTTTTCTAGTATTTCCAAATAATGGAAAATTATGTATCCGGAATTCATGAGTCATACGAAATTTAATGACAAAGATAAACTAACTAAGGGCGACCAAAAGAATTTCACGCTCGAAATGACAAGTTGGAGGAAAATGATCGTCATTTTCGTAAAATTCTGAATATTTCTGACAAAAACCGCATTTAAAATTTGTTTACTCTCAAACAGTGGCCTTTCATCAATGCCTGTGCCGAAATACGGTGTTTTCATAATGAACGTCTGTTTCCGAAGAAGTGGCACTTTTTTGGTTCAGTGGACTAGAAAGTTACTAAAAAAAGTAACTAGAAACCGAAGGATCTTTTATAATGAAAGGAGGAAAAATGGCGTCATGTTCGATTGAATCGCGCAAGATGGTGTCATGAATAAGGTATGTCGATATCCCCCTGGTTACGTACTGCTTCGTAGAAGTTACTACTTAGTAATTAACGATAATAAAATAATGACACATCAGAGTGTAGGCGCCACGTATATCTATACATGTTTATTATACACATGCATCTAGGCAGTAGGTATAAGTCAGAATCGAGCCAACCAACTGATCTTATCATGTCTGCGGTAGGCGCCGTTGATAAAGCAACTCGACACATTCACACACACTGACGAGATAAGAATCTCGGAAATGATACACTACGAGGACACGCATACTGTTATACATATTGCACTGAATCACATTCTAATAAGGAAATTACGTTTATAAGGTATACGACAACCCTTACAATTCAGGGATTTCTGGAAGTGACGAGGGCTAATGTTTATCAGTCAACAACAAAAAATTCATGATCAACGTCAGGAGTGATATCGGCAGGAGTCTTTACACAATATTATTAATTTCGTCCGGAGGGGTGTGAAAAATAATCAGCAAAGAAATCAAAGCGATTGATCGACAAACTTCGATCTTATCGAGCTGGTATGTGGAATGGCCCACATGTTATGTGTCTAGTGATACGTCATGAGAGCAAAGATGGTTTCATCGATCATGACGGCAGGGGTAATTACCTGAGTATGATTTGCACGTTGTATTTGATAACTCATCGTTAATGATTAAATGTGCGATGTGCTACAACGGATAAATGGAATTGTCCGGAAAATACCAGGCCACGGATCTGAGTTGTATGAGCTGTCCGGACTGAAAAACTTCTCTAACTTCTCTCAAAATGGGCCGATTTTCAGTCAATCCGATGTAAAGACTCATCGCAGACATAATTCATACATGAGATACAAAGTGTTGAAACAAATACTGAATGTTCTGAACAATCATCTGCATCCCCAAATAATCATCGTTTGAAGTTCGTTAGTACATCAGCGATGACTTTTATTCAGCTTCACCTTTTATGGTCAGTGTAATCCGAGGTGTAATCTATACTTTGCACCGATGGTTGTAAAAAAGTGTGATCACTTCCTGCCACTATACGAGGATCAAAATGTATTATCGATGACGCAGTCCTCGTCTATATCGTAGTTCAATGATAGAGGATCATATACGAGTTTCTTGGATCCATTCGCATGTATTCGGTGTTTTTACATGGTGTAACAGTGGCTTATCAACTTATCGCTATTGGGCTGACTCTATTTTTCGAATCAAATCGTGCGAGGTGTTCAGGTAAATCAATTCAACCCACGAATTCCTGAGTGTGAATGCATCACATTCATATCAGACATCAAAGTCATCTTGGTGCTGAAGCATATTTTTCAAAGACTTTAGACTAGCTCACCGCTGGTTCTTGGACTTAGGAACATGACTGTGTTGCCGCAAAAATTACGTAGCAAAGAGGAAACGGGTGTAGGTCAGTGACACTGATGATTTCGCTTTACATGTAAAATCTTTACACTTACTACGACTCTAGGCCAACACCTGGAACATGTATGTGGTGACTTTGGTGGCAGCGGGAAAACGGGGATACCGTGACTTCGTGATAAGATATATGGAAGTTTTTCGATACTCTAACTTGAACCCACCGCTCGTTATCGATTGATCACAAAGCACTGTTCAGTCGATCGCGACATGCCGCAGTGGACGCCTCGCGTTATCGGCATATTAGCGATTGACCACGCCGATTCGAATCAGTTACACGCAACGGTGCGTCTAAGTTGCAGGTAGTTACATTTTTTTCTGTGATGATCATAATCAAAGTTCGCGAAAGATCTTATCTCGAAGTGTCCGGACGCCGGTTATCCTGGCAACTACTTTCAACCACTGACTGTGTGAATGTATTCTATTTTCATTATTTTGCAACATCTTGTGCATTTCGCATGTAATAAACGTAAATGTCACAAGACCAAATGGTGAACAGCAATGAAAGGTACGGAAACCAAACGACGATTTAGTTGTGCGACTAATTTTGACAAAATCATGATTGAACTCCGAAATTTCAATTGAATAACCAAATATGATTTGTACTCGTTCCAGGTTGGCGTGCTAGCCATGTCAGGGGATCGCCGGGCAGGAGTGCGCCGTGTCGACGTGGAGCCAGGAGACCTGGATCACCGGCCCCATCCGAGGAGCTGAGCCGAAGGACGCCCCACGGGGACGAGATTTTAGAAAAGAAATTGAAATTCAGCTGCACAGTCGACGACGAGCTAAGGCTTGGGATCTACGGCCTCCTCGCTGGCCCGGCCAGCTACTATGCGAATTGAAGCTCTTAGCGCCTTTCTCGCGGTAAGTTGGTGATTTATGACCGTTCGTCATCCACCGAGGTACGAAGTTAGTGTACTTAGAGCAACTGTCACTTCTAGTATCTGGGGAATTCCACGTCAAATCGACCGAAGAAACGAGCTTTTTTCCCTGACCCCTTTCGATCTGCTTGTCCTTTTGCACAGTCAAACTGAACACAACTTTTGGGAATGAAAAAGACATGCTGTGTAAAAATTCGAGCCAATTCGATCAGGGCACTTTTTTGTTACTGAAGATTTTCGAAGATTTTTCACCAAAACTGCGGTTTGGCGAGGCACAAAAAATTGCAAACAATTATTTTCAGGAATTTCAAAGAAAGACGTGAAACTTTTGTACAAGAACTTTTTTCACTGTTCATCTGGATTTCACGCTATGTTGGCTTGAAAAATCGAAAAAACGTGAAAAGCTGATTATTTGACCAGCTGTAGTAAAGAAAATACTTGGTCAGAAAAATCTGAAAAAATTCACAGTTGATCCTTTCAACGTGTACTTCCACTGTGTTGAAGGGCGACCAGATCAAACCGATTTGACCTGGAATCCCTCAGGTCGCGAAAAGATTGTCCCGACACTCTGAGAGGATGTGCCCTTCTGTTCCACTCCTCTATTTGATTGATCCGTACAATATCACAAATGCAGATATACAAGAAGTCACTGACCCCGGTCTAAGTCATCTGATTTGCCAATTTCTCTAATACAATTTCGCTCACGAAGATGTCGGACTCGGGTAACTTACGAAGCAACGAATGAATGAATTGACATCTGAAAGCGTCAATTCAGTATCGTACATAAATGAGGATTATAGCTGTAATCATGGATGATAGTAGGGCCAGGCTTTTAACGAGCACAAATATCCCCTGCTGGGCATATTATTAGCGTGTTATAAAGCGGTGCTGTGTGAGGTGAACTAGAGGCAGAACAGAGGTGTAGATTTCAGGTTTCATTCACCCTGTCAACCGCACATAGATAAACTTTGCTCCTTACGACTGGAGCTATAGCACTCCCCTGGGCTTCTATGCGGCTTCGTCACATTCTTTTTTTTTTCATCATTTGACTTAGACAAGTGTAATATAAGCCTCAAACGTTCCGTCAAAAATTCCGTGACAGCACTAAGTTTATCCACAGTATTAACGCCCTGGGTTTACCAAGAATAATTTAAACTTACGAAATTTTCTTAAATTTATCATCCGAATCTTGTGGTATAATTATTACTTCTGATCCTGTAATCGTCCACGTGGAATATTCTTGTTAGCTGGCTAACGCGACACTGTACGGAAATTATATAAACTTGTTGAGATCACGATAATCTTACCGCAAATAATACTTGAAGGGATTAGAATGCACATTTTCGAGTGTGGCTTGAAGCTACTTCGTTACTAGATGCTGCACTGGTTATACAGGAGACACTTGAGCCGTTGTTGCGATCACTAGGCTCGCGAATTGCAACTCACTCGATGTAAAACGGCTTACAATCAACCACATCAACGCAATCACTTGGACAATTCAAAGATGCAATCTTAAGATTCAGAAATGTAAATTCGCTGATCGTAAGCACATGTGTCATAGAGGTAGGTGTCACATGTCCGCCTGTCACACTATTTGTGTTTCAGCAAATTTGATCGTAGGGCAGAAGTATTGGAAATTTTGTGTATTGAAACTCAACTCCATTTTGGTAGATCTACGTAGCTTCGAATCGATCTGATGTCATGTTCGGGTGCTCAGGTCTGTTAGATCCACGTGTGTCCACCCAGATATCGTTAGATCTACTTCAGTTCTCCGTAGATCCGAGACGAGTCGACGTTATAATCGCAGCAAAACGTTGTTGCTCATCGTAGCCAAGTGGATCTACTCGGATCTAAGTGGTTCTGATATCGCATTTCGAAGTGTATTCGAAGTCTCTCTGAATCGATTGGACCATAAGTACGCCAGAAATGTCCACTTGTCCGGAAAGTGCCTCAGCTCATCCGGTACGGTACAGGTTCAGTAATCCGAAGTTCGAGTCTCGATTCCGACTTTATTTTCATTTCTTTTAGTTTTTCAAAAAATGTTTTTTCTCCATACTCGTTCACAATTTACCTGATTCTCTGATGAAATTGAGTATTTTTTCATTCGTTATACAACCAATCAATGTTTTTCTTCCATTTCCGAAATCGACATCGACATCAGAATTGGATCTACAAAGAATGATGAGTGGTATATCTGATAAACACTACTGACAATCTTTTAATACAGAGAGATACGTATCTATTGCTAGCGCATACCTTTCCTATCGGCACGATACGTGGGATAGACGTACCGAATTGACATTGCCGTATTCATCGAGTACCTCCACGATACCGATCAATGGTGATAACTCGTGTGCCTGTACTAAGTAGGTACTATGGACCAACATTGGCAGCGATTGCTAACTGTAGGATCTATAATTTAATAATAACGCGAATCAAGATCACCGCGTTCTATATCAGTCAAGTGCAACCGGGAGATATTAATATGATAATTACTGACCGGCGCCAATATTTCCAATGAATGATCAGCTTAATGCGTTAGCTGACCGGCATCATCGAGCCGCGGGACCGCCTCGTTACATCGTTGACGATCAGAAGTAGATAGCCTCAGAGGATTAAGCGGGGATCCCGTCGTTCAACCTCGAGCTGATATACGAAGGGCGGATAGTAGTCGCATTGATAAATCTGAACATGATCACATTATGAAGTTCGACCCACTTTATGAACTTTGAATCAGTGAAATTCAGTGACTATTCACTGATTTCCAGTTGTATACATGCCAAATCGACTCGCCGGTGACCCTCGACCTGTCGGATCGGGTCCGTGATCTTTTTGTATCATTCTTTAGACTCTAAATAGCAACTAGAATTTTTTTCAGATTTTTCAAAATCAATTTCAGCGCGTGGTGAATTTTGAAAGTCATTTTTTCAACACCTCGATGGCAGTGATCGAAAAAACTGAAAAAAATTCTACTTGCTATTTAGAGTGGAAAGAACAATTGAAGGAATCGGATTCCCAGTTGTGGTCTCATTCTAAAAAATAAGAAATTCAACGTTAGGAAAAATCAAAATGAAAATCAATAATTTGGAACCAATTGAATAAAAATAAATGAGCAATCCCCTCAATCTAATCAACGAATTTCTTGGCAATTTGACGTTTCGTGGGTTTCAAACAACCCGGATTTCCGAATTGTGAATTTCACGTCAACAGGCGATGGCCTGATTGAATTGACATTTATAAAAACTCGTATTAATTTACAACTTCGCGCTCCCATAAGCCTGCACTACCTTATCATTATTTTACGAGCAGGAGTCGTCGATTGAGTATTTACGGCGATTGCTCCGCATATTATAGGCGCAGCTCCCACGCCATTATTGGAAACCGTAAAAAATTAATGAGTGATATCTCGTATGCCTGGTGCAATGGTCGGACAGAACTAAGCTTCCAATAAATACTTCGATTCGAATTGAGCTGTATCGCACACATGTGCAAATAAGTGAAGAATAGAGCACCTCACGCTTTCGCAACATCAAAATCACAATCAAAATCGCACAATTCGATGTGTCTACTGAGACAACGAAGTGAACGTGTGTTGCACAGAGTTACAGTTGTGAAATCGTAAAGAAATGCTCGACTGCTCATCGTCAATTCTTCGAATATTTATAGATTATGAACCCGTGAGGCTGCAGTCACATGGGCCTGAATTCGCCGGACCGGAACGGAATCGGAATCTAGGGAGTTTCGAAGAGCCAATCAGAGACGTTCCGGTCATTCTTCGTTCCGATGAGAATATTTTCCTCCGTTCACATGGACCGAAATTTGCCGGAATTCACGGGGACGGAACGCTCAGTGGCGAATTGGAGTGCTTCTTTCTACCGGGAATTTCAAAAACACTCATTCCGATTGGCTCCCGCTCGTTCCGCTCTTCATAATTCCCGTCCATGTGAACATAGGATTTTAGTAGCAACGGAACGGTTTACTCACACAACCGTGCAGTTAACCTCCAAACGCTACGCAATACAGCAACAAATATTTCATTAGTAGCGGAGGGCCAAGATTTTTTGATGGGCTGTGACCAGTAAAAGATCCAAGATGCATGCAACTTTGAATATAGGTCTATCACATGCATTTACAATTATTTACATTTCATTGTGTATGGAATATGGATCAATAGAAACAAAAAAATTCAACATACAAGACTATCTCAATGCTCTGGGAATATTATTTATTTATTCAATTGTTCAAATCTTCACGCAACAATCCTGTCCTCGTTGCGTTTTCGCACACAGATACACACGTACGGAAAATCACTAGGTTCAGACGAAACATGACGAATTCTCGCAATGCACTCGGAACGAATTGAACGGAACATCTCTGATTGGCTCGTCGAAAACTCCCTAGATTCCGATTCCGTTCCGGTCCGGTGAGTTTGAGAATGAATTCTCGAAATTTATGCAATGGTTGACTTTTGCATACACGCACCGCAATAAATGTAGTATCCATATCTCTAAAGTGCATTCCACAGACGCGAAAGGGTTCGGTAGTACGATACTGGCCAACAAACGCCCTTTTATTATCACTGATGGTATCCATGCAACGTAACCCATAATTTAAAACAATTTTAAAAGTAACATATTACGGATCGATTATCTATAGAAGGGTGGACTCGTGCACTGTTGCTTCTCAGGAGTGATTTACTAACTCGTGGGTGTATCTTGCCGCTGGGGTTTCAGCCACTTCCAAAGTCATTCTTTTTGGTCTACCACAAGGTTTTTACGAATTGTATCCCAATGCTGCATTTCTCAATGCACTTATCTCATTAGTTGTCAATCATTGATGACATTCTTATTCTCTGACTGAATTCTCTATACCCAACTGATTCGTATCGGAGTTTCATTCCGTTCCCTTGGATCCAATCGAGTCGTTATACATCTCAACGAATTACTACCTAACGAAGCAATTTTCATTTTTATTCTTCCAAGTGCTACTTGTAGACACGGCAAGACTCGTTAATGGTAAATGCTATGGCGATAATTAGAAACGTATGCAAATTACGTTCAAGTTGCAATTAAGACGGCAGAAAATCAGACTAGGGAATACTTTGGATACCTGAACGAGTTATAAAAATATCTGTGATTGATAACACAAAATGTAACATTTACAGCGGAATCAGAGGTGAAAGTATAATTTTTCGGCTGTGTGCGTGCGCACTCGTTGACTCACTCCGACCGTCACAAAAACGGTCAATTTGTGTATCAAAGACAACCGCTGATTACATGAATAGTATTTTCTTTTTGCAATTCATTTGAAATTGTCGATAGGGACGGCTTTCGTCGCGTATCAAAAAGGACTGTGGGCAACGCCTTACGTCAGTCAAGTCAAGGCTTAATTGACGCTCCACTGTGATGAGCTGATAAAATTCAGTCCAGCGATTATGTCATGCTACTTGAGAGAATCAATAACGTCTAACTGAGAAAGACTATTTCCGCTCTACTTAAATAAATCCCACTGCATCATGCGATGGGACAGTGACAAAAGTACGATCAACGACCATCAACAAAATTCACCTCACTTCACAAAGCCTGATTATGGTTTGAGAGATTCCTGTGAGAGATTTGTTGACAGAGATAAGCTACCAATAAAATGTCGCGCCAATTTTCTCAGGTAGTGCTCTGGCATTGATTCGTTAGGTTGAAATAGTGTGAAACTCCTTGAAGTTCACTGTACGTATGAACAATTTCACAGTATCATTAGCCACAGTTATCATTACTTGGGTTGATTGGAAGTAAGCTTAATGAGATTCTTCATAGCACTTCGATGTCGAATACAAACTGAAGCAGTGACGATATCAATCTTATCGCAGAGGTATTTTTATACCAACGTGTGTTTTTCCGTCATAACTCTGCACGGAAGAGAATGTACCCATTTTGCACCGTAATTTAAGAAGTGACATTTGCAAAAATGTCATAGTTCAGCAGACATATCTGCCATCCAAGTAAGATATACGCCAGCCTCATGAACATAAGTTCCATCATGAGAGAAAAGAGGATGCAACCGAGACTCTTTCTCACAGTACCTTATTTTCTTCCTTGGTGCCTCATTTCACCAGACGTGTTTACGAAGTATTTCTCACGAGTGAATTAGGTCAAAGGATACAATCCACCATCTACATGGAGCAGAGATTCAAGTACTGGAGTGGTTCTCTGAAAACAGAGGGTGGAGCCTTTTGTGTTTGAACTTCTTTCAGAGGCAACGTCACCACGTGTATTTTGCAACGCCTCATCCTCATCCAGAAAGTGGAAAGAATGATGAAGAGCGGAACGAAGAGGTTTACCGCCTCCTTATAATCCTTAAGAATCCTTCGTCTTGTGGCTTTCGCACTGAAAGAGTCCCCCCTCTATACACACACGTGTAGCTTCGGAGCGCTTCTTGCGCGTCTTCTTTTTGGATTTCCATCGGCTAGGCAAGCAACCACGCACGAATGCACGCAGAGAACAGAGCAGCAACGCGACTGAGTAAATGTTTATATATGTCAATCACAACATACGGCGAGCGTGTTCACTGTCTAAACAGCCTCGAGGCATTACAGAAACTGCGGCTAGAGGAATAGAGACGGTCCCGTACTACATCACAGCGTCCTACGAAGACTGTCGAAGCTTGTGGTCGTTACTTTGTCGAAGTATAGGCGGCAGTATTCATTGTATAACGGGTCAATGTGGGGATAGAAACTTAAAAATTCTGTTATTACCGACACTTTAATGGCCACTGCTTGTCGTACGCGCTACTGTATAGTGATCAAATGTTTGGTTGACCATTTCCACTTCGGATGGTCTCCTCGGTGCAATGGCTTTCGTAGATCTCAGGGCCATTAAAATGAATTGGTTCGAAGAAGATCAACATGCATAATTCTGACCGTTTCTCTGCAGTCTAGGAAGAAGTTGATGAGTGAATTGAGTCATTCGTTAGCCCCAGATCAAGAAGTCAGATTTCAAGAGGCACTAAATCGTCGGCTAATTGCCGATGATACCAGCGGGTCTGTATTTCACGTGATACAGCGAAGCACCAATATGCTGTACATGTGTTGTACCTTTTTCCATCCCGGCAGGATTCGCAGAATGAAAAACTATAGAAACATGGAAGAAAAAAAAACGCAGAACGAAGTGTTGAAATCATCTTCACCTTCGCAAACAACATTCATCGCTGGTCCTTCTTTCCTGTGCACACAAAGGCTATGCTAATGATACGCTTGGTACATTGACAGATTCGTAAATATTGTGGAACTCACCAAGATGTCGTTTCAGCGTTGTTTGACCATTTTCTCCAGTGAATGACAATGGGGACCTTCACTGAATGATATTTCTCGCATACTTTGAGTGCATGACTACCATAATGACTTAATGATTCATTACAATGAGGTATCACACTTTTTTTACCAATTTAAAAGAGTTCGATGCGAGCATTCCACAAATGGATTGTCACTTGTTTCTTAACGCTTGCGATAATGACTCTTGAGAAAACGAGAGAAATCAACGCTGCTCGGTTGTATATTGAATATTTGAGTAGTAATCAGGAACATTAATGGATATTTGCGTTATATTTACTTTGCTATCGAAAATAATCCTCAACTATTTATAACTCAATTCACAACTTTGTGATCAAAATACTAATGCATGAGGTAAGAAAGTACACTTTGCAGAAGAAATATGAAATCAGTAAGACGTTCGAATTCTGAAGATTGAAAGTTAGGACTTTCTTGAACAATCGATAATTCCCACCTCATGTGATTTCACTATACTTGGTGAAAAAATCTCAACAATATCACTACTTGATATGATTTGAGGATGTATTGGCCGTACAATCCCAACCAATAGTGATTCTCGTCGATAATATTAGGTACTTCGGGATAAGATAAAAATCGGAAAAAAATCAACCACAATCAAGACGATCAAAGTATTAACTTTGAATAATAATAATTCCCAAAAGTTATCAATAAATTGTTTAAACAAAACATTGTTTAACTAATTTTCTGGTAACGTTATTTTTTTTCATCTCAAATAAATGCCCTAATTTTTATGAACACAGCTGCATTTTTTAAGAATTTTGTCACTATTTTGAAATTTCCGTTTTCGAAAAATTCCAAATTTTGAAAAATGGAAAAAAAATCTGAATTTTGGATATGTTTTTGTGAAAACGATGTAGATTACAATTCCGAAGTTTCCGGAGCGTGGAACAAATAGTGTAAAAATATGAAAAATGACTTTTGGCAGTTTTCACTTTTCAATACTATGGTTCCACACAGAACTAGATCGTGAGATACACCAGAAGTGAGTCGATGTAAATTATTAACGATGGATACCGAATAATATCCGTCCTCGATTTCCTCCGGAGGATGTCCTGCTGGAAGATTAGATTATCCGGGAGCGAGTTGTCTGACCGCTTGATCTTATCCCACGAAGAACGCCGTAGACCAGAAAAGTAAATTCCTGTCTAATCGCCGACAAGCTCCGCGGGAAGTATCGTTGATCGTAGAGGGACATGACCTGGCTTTTCTGGAGAGACAACATATTTGCATTTCACACAAGACTAGATATCAAATATTCTCGTTCCCAGAACGATGCCCGAGCAGATTGAACGAGGCAATCGCCTTGATATCCTTGGCCGTCTTTTATACCAATCTCACAGTTTGCAAAGCTAAGAAGGACGATTTTATGAATTTTCAGGTGCGGTGCTGCTTACATGACTCTAAGATAAACTCGATGTCTCGATCTAACTTTCAACATTCACACATCATTTTTCAACCTTGGATTCCTGCATGATGAAACTCTGACTGCGTTACTGCAACCACATCCGAATGTACAGAAACCATCCTATCTAGATGGTAACAGCTGGGTTCTTCAGTCGATAGATCGAATAGAAAAATCAATAATCAATACAATTATGATAAAAAGGCACCGTGACGGGACGATGAAAACGGTAGAAGAATCCCGATTCGAGTTTCATCATCGTGTAGACTTTTCGCTGCTGTACCACTCGATAACTTTCTCAATCCGTTAACATCACGACACACGTCATACCGTTCACCAGATAAATATTCGTGCTGGGTAATTTAATTCTCTTAATACCGAAGCTACTCTGTTCGTTACTCAAAAAACATACGATACGTCCTGTCAATCGTCGAGCACATTTCATTTTATGACTTGTTCAAGTTTGAAATTTCATTTCACACAACAGTCGCGGTGTCAGTGATAACAGCATAAATTCGACGTTGATCCTTGAGATACGCCGATCATATGTCTGTGTCACGAAATCTACCATCACTGGTTGGAATTTGTTTTCGATATCTTGTAATTTGCACCAAGTAGACATCCGTGTTGAACGGTGTTGTACTTGCTAATATTTATCGACTGTTGAGAAGCAATAGTCCTGTACCATAAATCCATCTCAAGACTGTGCAGAGTAACGGAACTTGAGTAACTAGTCAAGGAGTCGCTGAGAGCTCCACCTGTTTGTTGCACTTGTCCATTTCGGGAGCTCTTGAAATTGTAGATCTACCTGGATCTTCGAGAATTTTGGTAGATCTACGTGGCTTCAAATCGATCTAATGTCATGTTCGGGTACTCAGGTCTGTTAGATCTACGCGTATCCACGCAGATATTGTTAGATCTACTTTAGATCTCGGTAGATCCGAGACGAGTCGACGTTATAATCGCAGCAAAACGTTGGTGCTCATCGAAGCCAAGTAGATCTACTTGGATCTAAGCGGTTCTGATATCGCATTTCGAAGTGTATTCGAAGTCTCTCTGAATCGATTGGATCATAAGTACGCCAGAAATGTCCACTTGTCCAGAAAGTGCCTCAGCTCATCCGGTACGGTACAGGTTCCGACTTTATTTTCATTTCTTTTAGTTTAAAAAAAAATGTTTCTTCTCCATTCTCGTTCACAATTTACCTGATTCTCTGATAAAATTGAGGATTTTTTCATTTGTTGTACAACCAATCAATGTTTTTTCTTTCATCATCATCATCAAAATTAGATCTACGTACACCTCATCAGATCTGTTCCTAAAATCTAGATCTATGTAGATCTAAAGCAATGAGATCTACATAGATTTAAACGATTTTTTTCGGGGTATGACCTAAGTTCAACTTCATTACTCGTTTTTCCAAACCCGGCTTCAAAAGATAATTTTTTGGTTGTGATCGGATGGTGGATTTTATTCTCGATGGTCAAGGACATTCTTATCTAGATCGTTGCAGTTTAAGAAATAATTTACTTGTGTCAGATTATATCGCGGATTAAACTTCCTTGGACTTTGATCTGGCGCGATGGAGCAAGGATTTGGAATAATTGACGTTCGCCTGCTACATCACGTATTAATGAGAGTATCGTTCGAGCTACCCGTTATCGACAGCTAGAAATCGAACCTGTCGACATGTTTCATTCTCTATACGTGCACACATGTAAGATAGTCTGTGGGCATTCGAGATTCTGTGTGTGGTCTCAGACTCACTGATGAACCCTCACAGAAATAAAATACAGGAAGATTCAAAACTCCCGATCCCATAATGCCAGCAAATATGCGATGTTCTGATGTTTGTGTCTATGAAGAATTTTGGAGACTCGTCATACACTGTGGTTTTCAGATTCTTAGACATTCAGAATTTGAAATTCAGTGGGACAAAGTTCGACAACTCGTGACTGAGGCAATCAGTGATGAAAGGAAACCACCTTCAATTCTAAGAAGTAGCAATAAGAGATAACTGTTACTTAAATTTAATTAAGTCATCGCCTTTGGTAAGGTGTTCGTATGTAATCAACGGCATCTGAGTTCGCGCTGGCACCGAGGTGGTATTCAAATTAAACAGATTAACAGGACCACACAAAGAGATCTGGGAACCTTATCTCCCGTCTATTCTAAGGTCTGACTGTACTCTCCCAGCCCGGCATGATGCACGGAACTGTTATCCTTGAATCTGGTCAACGTTTTAGGGAATCTTCTGTGGTTCAGCTTAACAACTTCTTCTTGGAATTCCACTTCCAAATTAAGAGTCAGAACATTGGGTCGGAAGTTCAAGTCAGTTTATAATCTTGTACCTATTGCAATCCAAATTGATTCCATTTGATCGAATTGCTCCATACAAAGAGAAAAAAAAAATGTTGGCAGGTCTTTATTTTTGTTGCAGGTGGTTTGGGTGACCGCAATCCTGTGTCCGCGTTTTGTTGCAGCGAATAACCTGACTTCTTCCATTACCTCACGTCGTTCCAGGGATCATCTGTCTAGAGGACACATCGCTGCCTGGTAGGTATTTATCTAATTTGTAATATATGTCCCTTCGAACCTTCTGAGTCGTGACATTTGTGATTTTTTTTTTTTTTAATTTTTCTTTTAGGAAAGTGGCGTTGGACGATACGCCGATTAAGCGAATGACGTATCGCGAGATGCAGGACGTCATACGCCAGGAGGGCGGTGACGAGGGTAGCCCAGTTGACTGCTGCCCAACGGTCAGGGAAATGAGCGAACCAATTGGAGGAAGAACTCGAGAAAATGCATACGTCGATCTGTATCAAGATGGAAAAAATACACAGCGATTTTTTGAATTTTCATGTAGATCGGATGTCCTCGATAAACCATGTAGGTTCGTCGACCGAAAACTCAGCAATCAATCTCGATGCGTCCAACAGTATTCCTACACTTATGCCATCATCAGCACCCGCAAAAATGCAGTACGTCGATTTTTTTGTTATCTTCATCAGTAATAGTTCATTGGCTTTAGAAAATAATCTCCATTGTGTTCATGACAGAATGTGATAACAGTTCAATGCTCCAAAATGATATGGAAGCACGTCTACTTTTTCATTCCGGTTTCTTCTGTTGTTATTTTCTGAATCCATCAACGAATCCAAGAAAATAATAATGCAATGTTTGTGGTGAATAATTCTATCCACATTCTGAAGTTATTAGAGTCGTTTTACGACTCAATCTTCTTTCCATAACGATCTGATAGGTCATTTGAAAGTGCACTACCTGAGACTTTCTAACGAAGTGATTGATTTGGTCACTGGCGAATCGCAATATAAATTGTCTCCGTTGTCTTCCTGAACTAATGTGATGACAGTTCAATGCTCCAAAATAATATGGAAGCATGTCTACTTTTTCATTCCGGTTTCTTCTGTTGTTATTTTCTGAATCCATCAACGAATCCAAGAAAATAATAATGCAATGTTTGTGGTGAATAATTCTATCCACATTCTGAAGTTATTAGAGTCGTTTTACGACTCAATCTTCTTTCCATAACGATCTGATAGGTCATTTGAAAGTGCACTACCTGAGACTTTCTAACGAAGTGATTGATTTGGTCACTGGCGAATCGCAATATAAGTCAATAAAATAGAGATACGTCGAGTTTTACACACATCAGCCTCTGATCAAGATCATAAAATCAAAAGCAGACCAATAAATTATCACTTTCCAGTCGTAAGATTTCGTTTTGTTTCTAGGACACTCCGGGAGACCGTGGCAGACATCACCATAAGGAGCATCAAATTCCGGCATTCGCCGGTACCGCAGCAGGTGACTCCCCATGGGCACTTGACTACATCCAAATTCGAAGTGGATGCAGTTGCGAGATCCTCCCGAAGCCAAAAAAGAAGAAAGCCTCAGCGACAAAAGCGAAAAAGGCGAGAAGCAAACAGCGATTATTAAGAGAACATGAATCGAACTTTGACCCTTGATTCACGCTTATCTCATATTATATATTCATACTTAGAAATTCTTTAACTAATGCCTAGGAATTTCCAATTTGTCCAGAAATATAATATCATCCATCCTATTGAAAGTAAGTCCATGTAGAGTATCGCAGCTGCTGATCAAAAGAACTGAACACTGTTAAAATAAGTACATTCATTAAGTGTAGATCGATCTTGATCTTGATCTTACTTTGCCTACCTGCTGACTATTATTATCTGGACTAATTGTTTTCGGCTTCATCTATTCGCGTAAAAAAAAATCATGTAATCATCGTATTTATTGTCGAACCCTTAATGTAAACCTCTAACGAAAGTGGCCCAAGTCAGCTGCAAATTGAAGTTCATTAATTTTGACTCTCTGTCGTCAGCTTCGAACTGACTCTTTGTCAACTTGACAGTTTATTTTATAAGATTGAGCACTTTTCGTAGATGAAAATTGTTTCATTTGAAAAAAAAAAAAAACTCTGATTGCCTTTGATGGTAGCTAGAATCTTTTCACCGCAATATTTGGTCTCGAAGTCAAAGTATTAGCCAAGAATTTGGGTTCTCACTTTCATTGTTCAGTTGACATCTCAGTGTGAGTAAGGATTCAATGAATTTCAGTAACTAAGTAGAATGTCTCGAGGCCACTGTCGATGTAGCTTAATCAAACACTTAGGTTATAATATAGATTTTATATGCGGCCAGTTCTTATTAATTCTTGTATATGGAAATTTGTACCTATTTAATGACTTTATGTATGATCTAGATTCGTTAAATTTCATAAGTATCCGCACGCAAGTGTGCGTCAGTATTCTAAGCAATATCTGATTGTTCTATGGATCTGCGTGTATTTTGGGAATTTAGATTTCCCAAGTACAAAAAGTAGCTGTACTAGAAACTATTTAATTAATTATAAACGAAAAAGATTAACTAATTAGCGAATATGATACCCAGGCCACTGACTAGGAAATGTGTACATGGTATGGCGAATAAGATTATTCATTTTTCTTTCACAAATTTATGTCCGCAACTATCAGAAACTGTTCTCAATTTGTATATACTTCTTCGATACCAATTGCCTACTATTATTTTTTCATCACGTACTGAGGAAGTAAAGATGGATGAGTAATCAGTATTTTTCAGTTCCGCACAGATGATCCCCTAGACTCGCGACACCCTTATCATCATTCAACGATGGAATCCCCCCAACTATTATATTGTAATACCACATCATGTAATAGTCGATCAAGGCTTGAAAGAAATATTAATATGCATTAATTTTCATGTATTATATAACACTAGGCCTCCAGAGATCGTACAAGCTCTCTGTTCCTCTGTGTAAACATTGTACATAAATAATATTAATACAGATGCAAATCGTAGTTGATATCTGATCCAAATAAACAGTCCATATTAACATATAACTTTTTGATATGTCAATTTTTGATGAAGATAATAGGAAAATCAGCATGAAAAATGTAAAATTAGCAACAAAAAAGTTGTAAAAACTGAACAACTTTGCCAATTTTTGTAATATCAAAAAGTTCTGTGCTCATTTGATGGAGGAATGAACAATTTGAGACCAAGATGACTTGGATCGGTCCAACGGTACTGCTGATTCCGTGCAACAACCGAATAATTTCGGGGCAGGATCGTTTCTACAGAATCCGTTTCTACAGATATCGTTTCTACAGAGCTCGTTTCTACAGAGTTCGTTTCTACAGAATTGCAGCTGCAGCTCGTTTCTACAGAATTCGATTATAGAAGTTCGTTTCTACAGAATTCGGTCCTAAAAGATCGTTTCTACAGAATTCGGTTCTGAAAGTTCGTTTCTACAGAATTCGATTATAGAAGTTCGTTTCTACAGAATTCGGTCCTAAAAGATCGTTTCTACAGAATTCGGTTCTGAAAGTTCGTTTCTACAGAATTCGGTCCTAAAAGATCGTTTCTACAGAATTCGGTTCTGAAAGTTCATTTCTACAGAATTCGGGTCTGGGAGATCGTTTCTACAGAATTCGGTCCTAAAAGTTCGTTTCTACAGAATTCGATTATGGAAGTTCGTTTCGGCGAAGAGACGATTCGCATGACACATACACATGATATAACGCAGACGGTGTTCTATGAAGGGTTAGAAAAAGTTAGGCCAGCCAATCATACAACACACACACACATGATACAACACAGACGGTGTTCTATGAAGGGTTAGAATAAGTTAGGCCAGCCACTGAAGGCTCGAAAAAGTTAGGCCAGCCAGTCATACAACACACACACACATGATACAACACAGACTGTGTTACCCCGAAAATAGAAGCATTTTCAATGCTAAAATGAGGTGACCTGAATTAATTCATAACCGCCATGATAACGAAACGGCTCGCGCCGAAACGTCCTGGCGCCAAAAGGACTCGCGCCGAATTGTCCGCGCCAAATCGGTCGGGCCGAAACGTACTGTACCCTCCAGATCCATCGCGTCCTAGTTGATCCTGGCGTCCAGGTCTACCGCGTCATATTTCCTGGCGTCCAGGTGTACCGCGCCATAGTTCTGGGTGTCCAGGTCTATCGCGCCATAGTTCTGGACTCTAGGAACTATGGCGCGATAGACCTGGACACCCAGGACTATGGCGCGATAGACCTGGACACCCAGAACTATGGCGCGATGGATCTGGACACCAGGAACTATGGCGCGATAGACCTGGACACCCAGAACTATGGCGCGGTAGACCTGGACGCCAGGAACTATGGTGCGGCAGACCTGGATGCCAGGAACTATGGCGCGGTAGACCTGGACGCCAGACCTGGAGACCGAGGTGCAGGAACTAACACCAGAAACTATGGCGCGATAGGGTGTCAGAAATCAAGGCCTACATACAGAAACGAATTCTGTAGAAACGAACTTCCATAATCGAATTCTGTAGAAACGAACTTCCATAATCGAATTCTGTAGAAACGAACTTTTAGGACCGAATTCTGTAGAAACGATCTACCAGACCCGAATTCTGTAGAAACGATCTTTCAGAACCGAATTCTGTAGAAATGAACTTCTAAGACCGAATTCTGTAGAAACGAACTGTTAGAACCGAATTCTGTAGAAACGAGCTGCAGGTCCGAATTCTGTAGAAACGAATTCTGTAGAAACGAGCTTTCCTATTTAATTCTGTAGAAACGAGCATCCTTAAATAATTGGTCTGTAGAAACGACTTTTCAGCTGGATTTCTGTAGAAACGGGCCTATACTAATTCTGTAGAAACGATCTTTGTTGACAATATTTTCTGTAGAAACGATCTCTGTAGAAACGAACTCTGTAGAAACGATGCTCTGTAGAAACGATTCTGTAGAAACGGTGTCGACTCATAATTTCGTCTTTTTCTATATATAGCGTAACTTCTATTAGCTGGAAGTAATACCTCATGTAAAATATGGATAATGAGTGTTGAACCCTCCTCAAACTACATGATTTTTTCGTATTTTTTCCAACTCTCCAATTCGAGAAAAAAAAAATTATTTCTTTCCGAGAAGTCTTCCGTTTCTTCAAATTTAATTGACTAATTTCCATAAGATTCATTTCTTCTGGCTTCTGCAGTGCCAGAGGGCCTCGATGAACTTTGGCTCGATTTGCAAAAGGTATGTACTGATGACGCTTGTCTCATCTCCGCATTGCGTGAATGCAATGCGGGTTGTGTGCAATAAGGAGTATTATAATTATTGGATACAGACTGTCTCGTCCAATTGAACTGCTAAATTCACGCCAAATGTTTACACAAATGTTCACTTTGTAAAGGATTTCAACTTGTTTAAATTCCCGAACTTACAAATCAAGATTCCTTTCCTTTTAATCGGTAATAGACAATTACAATAGATAGAGGCATAAATTAATGGAACATCAATGTTCCTAATTCCACATTAAGAATGTCAGATAAATAGGGATTAGGTACTTTGTGGGAATATGGATCAGATCAGCTGTTCCTGGTAATGAGAAAATGCCATGGCTCGATGAGTGGCCCTCACAGCAAGAGTTGCAGCCTGGAACAAACCACGAGCATATGATTCAGTGACTTTACAGTATCAACGGCACATCGAATCATGATAAGATAAGAATCGGAAAAAAATCAACCGTGATAAAGATGAGAAGAAGAATTTCAAAATAGTGACAGAATTCTTAAAAAATTCATGTGTATTCAGAAAAATTAGGGCATTCATTTGAGATGAAAAAAAAATTAACGTTACCAGAAAATTTGTCAAACAACGTTTTGTTTAAACTATTTATTGATAACTTTCGGGCATTATTATTATTGAAAGTTGATACTTTGATCGTCTTGATTGTGCTTGATTTTTTTCCGATTTTCATCTTATCCCGAAGTACCTGATATTGTCGACGAGAAAACAGTCACTAGATACCTACTTTGAACTTTCTTCTCGCGTTAAATTCCCGAAGATGTTTTGCTGCGTTCGGCATCTGATGTTCGCTACACTTTTCTCCGAGCACCCAAGGATCCAGGAGAAGTTCGTGGGCCATTGGCCTGTCCTCTGGATCTGGTCGCATTAGCTATGGAAAAACATAGCATTATTCTAGGTTGAATTTTGTATCGATCAACTTATAATTAATGGTAGGCGATGAAATACCCGTCTTATCAGCAACTTCGCGTCGGTTGTTTTATCATCCCAGTACGGAGATGGAAAGAACGTCGTTTTAGCACCTCGCAGAGGTTCGAAGCCACATAGCCTGAGTAGAACAAATCATTGTTTCAGGCACGATTGTTAATGAATAGAGTGCCTCATACATTTGTCGTTACGATTTGATATCAGCAGGCATCCATTCTTAATTGTTATATCGCGATTGTTCAAGTTTTATTGTGCGAATAACGGAGTGGAATCAGAATTTGTTCGTCGTATAAAGTATTACCACTTCAAACAATACAGCCATCAGCTGGCGATCGCTCGTATCACTTAGCTACTATACCAGCCTTCGCTAATTTTAGCGACACGGAATCAACCGTCTAGTCTTTTTTGCTTTGAAATACCGTGAATGTATTTTCATCTGACGAGAGAAGAAAATCGCAAAGTAGATGGAACCGGGACCAGGACTTGTCTGCTCTGCTTATTTGGCAACGATAACAGTCTCTCAACTTTAATTATCGCAACGTACAAATTCCGTGTTATCATTAAATACGCACATGATGTAGATGACGACTCCCAAGCTCCAGATGTCTGCGGCAGTACTCTGTCGCTGTCCGTCTAGAACTTCTGGGGCTACAAAACACGTTGGCTGATTATTGTTGAAAGTTCGCAATATTGCTATACCTATTCTTACTATCAATGTCCATTGTACTATATATGCTGTTACAGAGGAGGCTGATTATACTCGGGACCTTATTGAAGGTGACTGCACGATCGTGTCAGTCTAAAACTCGAGCGTTTTAGCCCTAGATAACAATTTGACGGCAATTTGGTGGCATATTGCTAGCACGATCATTTGAACGTGTCATTTGACCGCCAAGGTGTAACTTCAAAGTCAAAGCAATATGACGGTAATTCACGACAAAATATCGGCAATGGGCGAGCATTCATGCCGCCAGGATGCAGGGTGATGCTGCTTTGTTGAGCTTATGACAACAAAGCATGGCTAGTATATTGATGCTGGCCGTAGCACCAGCATGGTGACTGCATCAATGCCTACAAGGATGACAACTCTTGCTCGATCTGGTCTGATTATCTGGGAGCTCAACCATAATTGAAAGATCCTCAAAATTGAGCGTTAACACTCAATTTTTGGTGTAAATGTTGATTTTTGGGTGTCGATTTTCAATTTTTCAGTGTCAACTCCTAACGTTGAGAGTAAACCTTCAATCGTTGGGTGTAAACACTTGTTTATTGAGTGCGAATCCTCAAAGTTGAGGATCAACGCCGAAGGTTGAGGATTGATTCCGGAAGTTGAGAATCAACTCTCAACTTCAAGTTCTGATCTTGAACATAGAGAGTCAACACTCTCATATCAAGTGTAAAACCCTTATCATTAAACACTCAGATTCTGAGTGTCGATTCTCGAAGTTAGGAATCAACACAGAATGTTGAGAAAAGACTCTCAACTTCAAGTGGTACGAGACTTTTGAAATATTTGAGAGCCAATCAAAACTCAATATATACAACCAACATGTCCACACCGGTGTTAACACTGGTTATATGTATCGAGTTCTTTGATGCACCGAATGTTGAAGATATTACTTTCAATTGACTGTATCCATCTTCAACACAATAGATGGAATAGCCAGCTCACTCTACTATCGATTGTGCACCCTGAATCTTCGAGTGCAGATCATAAAACCCTGATGAATAACACTTGAAATTATAATCAGAGTCGTACTTCTCACTTATTACGATTCTCCAAACTTGTTTCCTCAACTTGAGAGTTGAGCTTCAATTCTCAAGTTGAGAGTTAACCCTCGAGTTGAGGTTCAACTCCCAAGTTGAGGGTTGACACGGTAATTCAGCGTTCACGCTCAATTTTAGTGTCAACTTCCAAGTTGGAGTACGAAATGATCATCGAATCGTGAGGGAGGCTCCCCAGTAACAATGTCTTCAGTCACAGAATTTGAGAACAGACTGCAGTGAGCCTTCAACCGAGCCAATAGGTAACTTTCCGCTGGCAACAAATTTGCGTTATCTGATAACAGATTTATGCAAGATCCTGAATCATGTAGATTCTGAGGTCAGATCCGCGATCAAATGTCTATCGAGAGTCAGATCTTCAGCAAGCCTACTTCAGTACTAAACCGTTCAACGAACTTCGACAGCTTGATGCCAATTACATCTCTCACGGTTCTGTAACTCTGTATCTCATCCGAATAATTGTTATTACCCGAGCCATTATTTCATTCGTCATTTGAGATTTCAAAAAAAATCATGTCTCACGCACCACAATATAAGGCGTTATAGCTGTTGAAGGGGTTTGTAGTGATTCCTCTGTCTCCTAGTAGAAGTCGTGAGTTTTCATCTTCGGTCGCGTACATCAATTTTTCAGGTCGGACACACCCGTGCCAAAGCCCCATTCCATGGAGATACTGAAACATTTTGACTTCTTGAAAACTGGTCCGGCGATTATGCATGAATTCCTCCAGAGACCAGAGGTCAACACTGTTAGGGCAGCTCATATTGATCATACACCTATCGCTCTGTCTGAATGTGTAAACAAAAATTTTTACCTCAAATGAATTACAATTTGCGATGGAAAAATTGACTGAAACGTGCTATTCACGTCTGATTCCAAGTTATATGCGTTATTGATTATGCAATCCATCGTGATAACAACAAAAATTATACAAGCCAATGTATGCAGCAACACGAGTTAATAGGTTGACACTTCAGTGACATAGTACTTAAAATGCTTTGCCCCAAGCATTCGAGAATGCTTTAATGCCAGACAAAGTGAAGGTATAACGTTTACACAAATTAACACAATAGCAGCGGTGTGGAAATTCTGAGATTGGTTAGCAAGTGACATTCCAGTGTCAGCATATACTTAGGTCACTGAACATGTTTTTGCTATGACTTAGCTTAAATTTTTCAAGTCAACAAGTTGATTGTTCCAAACGCCAAATTTTTCAAGTTGATATGTATGCTCTAGGTGTACATCAAACAATTGGAATGTGAACAAAAGTTCGTTCCTCGTTTGAAATGTAATTCATGAAAAGAATCTGCTCGACAACTATGACAGCTTGTCTTCTCTACATTGCGATGTGTTCAATTCGGAAAATAAAGTCACAAACACTCAGAGCAGCGAGTGCATCTCGAACAGCTTTGGCTGCGTCCCTCTCAGAATGTCCCATCTTCGACGCGAGCCTCTCAAGTAGCTCCCCTCCAGAGGCCAAGTCGGTTATCAAAAACAAATACCGGTTCTCATTGTAAACCATCTTGACAGAAATCTGGAAAGAGAAGAAAAAAACGAAACCTGATTGGCGACTCACGATCAGCGCGATGCTACGCATCGTTATAACGAATCACCTCGTCGAAGCTACTGCAAAGTCGATGGATTATTGATGTGTCTTACATTTTTTTTCATCTCACCTGATTTGAAACGAAGCATGGACAAGAATTTGTCTGCAAAACTTACGATATTATTGTGTTGGAGTTTTAGCAGCGTTTCAGCTCTTTTTCGGACTTCTGATTTGTTCAAGCGATCCTAAAACAAACAAACACGTTGTAGCTTCGGAGAATACTGCAGACATTTTCCATCACAAGCTCCGTGCAAACTCCACAGTACAGAAAAACTCAAATTGTTTTAGGAAGGTTGCTGTCAATGAACCGTTTCCTTCGATGGACCGGTGGTATATCTGACAATGAGACATGTCTTGGTGGTTGGTGGTGCTATCAGTGCGAATCAAGTCTACCAGTGGCCAAGAAGATGCCCGGGAAAAAATGGTTTGGATCTAATTTGAATCTACGTAGATTTTAATTTTGGAAAATCGTAAATCTACTTGGATCTTCGAGCATTTTGGTAGATCTACGTGGCTTCGAATCGATCTGATGTCATGTTCGGGTGCTCAGGTCTGTTAGATCCACGCGTATCCACGCAGATATCGTTAGATCTACTTCAGATCTCGGTAGATCCGAGACGAGTCGACGTTATAATCGCAGCAAAACGTTGTTGCTCATCGAAGCCAAGTGGATCTACTCGGATCCAAGTGGTTCTGATATCGTATTTCGAAGTGTATTCGAAGTCTCTCTGAATCGATTGGACCATAAGTACGCCAAAAATGTCCACTTGTCCGGAAAGTGCCTCAGCTCATCCGGTACGGTACAGGTTCAGTAATCCGAAGTTCGAGTCTTCGATTCCGACTTTATTTTCTTTTCTTTTAGTTTTTCAAAAAATGTCTCTTCTCCATTTTCGGTCACAATTTACCCGATTCTCCGATGAAATTGAGTATTTTTTCATTCGTTAAACAGCCAATCAATGTTTTTGCTTTCATTTCCATCATCAAAATTAGATCTACGTACACCTCATTAGATCTGTTCCCAAAATTTAGATCTAGGTAGATCTGAAGCAATGAAAATCTTATTTTCCGTAATTTTGAGAGCATGTTTGGACCCTTGTGACGGTGATTTTTTCAAAATCGTGTTGGATGGTTTTAAAGCCTATAATTCGCTCTTTGAAATGATACGCAAACTTTTTAGTGTATATTTCCATTCTGCCACAGTAGTATAGTTTATGTGTCGCGATGCGAATTCCCATGGATCAGTATCGAACGCATTACTTTTTTCAGTTTGTAAGACACTTTTGAGAGCATCTATCGTGGTTTTCTGTATCATTGTTTAGACTCCAAATAGGAAGTAGAATTTTTTTCAGATTTTTCAAAATAAATTTGAGCGCGTGGTGAATTTTGAAAGTTTTTTTTTCACCACCTCGATGACCATGACCGAAAAATCGGAAAAATTCTCATAAAGTCTCTTTCAAAAATGAAAATTTTCAACCTTAAATTACATAATGTCCGGACTATTTCTACAACCTGCCACATTTGAAGAATTTTGATTTTCTATCACGAATCTCTCTGAAAAAGCCAATGTTATAATGATACATTTTTTAATTTTTAGATATTCATTCACCTTAGATACCATTTTGCAGGCAAATTTTTTTCTTCCCTTATACAGACATGTGTAGACTGTTGATACGGAGCCTCTGTAAGAATCATATGTAGCCAATGATTACATTGAAAATTGGAACACACATATCCTTCGTAAATATCGAAATTCATACCACTAATATATATGGGGCATTCCATGTCAACTCGACCAATGATTTTCCCTCACCATTTTTGAATCGCTTCATAATTTTTTATACGATTTTCCTATCTCAAAATGGCACTCCCAAATTTTTTCAGATTTTTTCCGCAATCCGTTAATTTTTTATTAATATTCAAACCCATCTGAAAAAAGGTTTCTTTTAAAAATCTCAAAAAATTCTCAAAAATCTAGTCTTTCATTACAATCATTCTCACACCCGGTCCAGTATTATAGTGTTGGACTCTCACGACGAATTCTCAAATATTCTCGATTTTATAATGAACATAATTTTACCACCAACAGCTCGAACTTCAAGTCTAAGGATAGAATAAAAATGTAAAAATCATTGATTTATAATAAATAAATATTCATTTGTAGTTCATTTATCAACTTGTAGAGTACAAAGACATTGAATCCCCAATACTCAAGAAGTGTTATACACTCGTTCTTTTGGTCGCGTACTGGGTACGTTACGTATTGGGGATTCAATGTCTTTGTATTCTACAAGTTGATAAATGAACTACAAATGAATAAATATTAATTATAAATCAATGATTTTTACATTTTTATCCTATCCTTAGACTTGAAGTTCGAGCTGTTGGTGGTAAAATTATGTTCATTATAAAATCGAGAATATTTGAGAATCGGTCTTGAGAGTCCAACACTATAATACTGGGCCGGGTGTCAAAATGATCGGAATGAAAAACTAGATTCTTTAGATTTTTTTCAGATTTTTTTGTAACGTTGCAAGATTGGTGAAAATGTTTAAAGTGATATAAAAAATTATAAAAAAAAGGTCCCATCATAGGCCAGGTGGCAAAATGATTGGAATGAACAACTAGATTTTTGAGAATTTTTTGAGATTTTTAAAAGAAACCTTTTTTCAGATGGGATTGAATATTAATAAAAAATTAACGGATTGCGGAAAAAATCTGAAAAAATTTGGGAGTGCTATTTTGAGATAGGAAAATCGTATAAAAAATTATGAAGCGATTCAAAAATGGTGAGGGAAAATCATTGGTCGAGTTGACATGGAATGCCCCATATATATATTTTTTTTGAACAATTCTTATGCTCCATACCTTCCAATCATTTCACCGAGTATGTAGTCGTCGTGGAAGGCTCCCTTGAAGTCGTCGCTTATCAGCCAACTATCGTCGCTCTCCATCTTCAGAGGTCGTCAGAAACAAATTCACAATTAATAGCCTAAGCATTGTTATATTTATTGTAGATATTTTGCCCCTTACAAGCAAGACCCTGGGGTATTGATCTTCCTATTATTTGAACGACTAGTATTCAAGCTGTATACTTGGAGACGTTTAGTATGACTTGACAATTTTTTCTTCAAAATTATTCTGTTATGTAGTTCAGTTAGCAAAAAAATCGTAATATCATGAGGTTAGAACAATGGTCTACATACAGTCGAACCTCCGAATAGGCTACCTTCCCCCACTCAGTCGGTTTACGAGTGTTTCGACACTTACCTCTGAATAGAGAACCCATTGGGGAAACGCTTCGAATCACTTATTTACATCCTACAAATCCATTATGTCATTTTTTATTTTGCAAAATACCCCCGTACTCGCATAAATTCATTCAGAATCACTTCGTGTGACTTGAATTATCGCACTGACAAATGTATAATTGTGAGATTATAATACTTTTCGTCAGTTCAATAAAAAATGTATCCTTTTTCGTTAGATTTCCAATTTCCAATTGCAAAGTTCCCTTCATTCAAAATTGTTTCAAAATTCCACCGAAGTCTCCCCTCGATACGATTGGGCATTGTCGAAATTATAATATCATAGATAGTTACCTCTTCCAAGTGGCTCATCAAAGTTTCTTTGTCTTCGAATATGTATTTGCATTTAGTCTTTCGATATAAAGTTTGAGGCGAGAAGCACAAACGCTCAAGATACGAAAAAACGGGTCAACATGTTACACTTGACTCGCCAATTGACTCAAGTAGGATAAGTTTACGTTTCATACTTGCCAAAAATGAAGTGAAAAAGAAACTAAGTGTAACCTCAAAACCAACAAAGATACGGGGTCCCTATTCGGAGGTTGAGTCGGGGACCGATTCGAGTCGTTTTAGCGAGCTGTTGGTGGGGGAAAGTCAATTCCAAGCATTTTACTCCCCTATTCGGAGGTTCGACTGTACTATGTGAGGCCCTTGTTCCATCCATGTCTTCGTGGCCCTTTTAGGTAACTTCACGTTTACAAGTCTGATTGTAAGTACCACGATTTTGATTGACTGTTTTTCTCAGACACATTGATTACACTTCCGAGTACAGCACGTCTTATTCTACAACGCTGGCTGAATTATTCAGCATACCACAGTTCAAATTGATCATGTTTTCAATTATACAACAAAGTGCGCAGTTTTTGGTATAGTCAGCTACACGTGCACGTGCGTAGATATGTACAAGCGTGTTTTACTTGATTGATGCAAACGTAAGCGTATTTTTGCAGCCACATCACGGAAGGTGACTCACTGGGGAAGCTATTACTCTGTTATCACAGATATATCACAACAGAATGCTGTTCCTTATGTTTTTCTATGTATACTCGGGTAATTTGAGATATGGACTCGAATGCACGTGGATACATGATACCTGATACCTTCTAGACTGTAAACAATCGTCAAAATTTCTGTATAAATTCGCCTCCACCGCCTTAGTTCACGACACTATTTATAAATTCTTGATCAAATTCATTCTATATCTAGTGTATTAATTCCGCCTTTGATTATGACAACGATGTAGTAAAAATACGATACGACTTGGACCTGAACGAAGGATTTTTTATTTTGTTGAAAAACGAATTGTTCGTAGCAAAATAACCGAAAGCATAGCACCTCAAAAAAAGAACTTATCGTTAAAATTGTTGTAATTTTTTGAAAAATCAGAAATTTTACAAATCCTTGGTTCAGATCTAAGTCAATGAAATTTACTAGTGAAATCTTTTTGAAATTCTGATTTTAGATAAACCGTTCTCCAGTTATGATGTCCACCGCAGCTGATGCTAAAAAAGGCGCTCGTGTATATACCTGTAGTTCCGCCTTTGCAATATTTTTCAATAAAAAAAATTGTACAAGTACATGAAAACGAGTACTGATTAATGGACTTAACAGTTTTTCAATAAACCTTGATAATGCTGTCGAAAAAAAACATGAAAATCACGTCCTTTCCCCGCTCCAAGTGTATGTAAACCCTTAAGGATGTATTGGCCGTACAAGGAATTATCAAAAAAAAAATATCCTATCAAAATTCGAACAAAACTTATTTTGCAGTGGTCACACTCCGAGTACTGAGTTCGTGTGATGTTACTTGACCTCGTCGATTCATCATGCCCCTGCAGTGTTCGTTTAAATCCAATCACTTATCATTCGTCATACATGGTACACGGCTAAGAGTTATGAACTGTTGACTATGATGCTTCGTCCATCCAAAAATGTACCTTCACTGTAAGAGGAATGATGGATTCAAATTTTTTTCTCAAGAACTCAAGAGTTGAATTGAATCCTCAGATGTCAGTGTTTGCTCTGAACCTCGATCCTGAATCATTGCGTCGCAGTTCTCAACTTTCAGATTGACTCAACATTTCAGAGTCAACTCTCAACTTTTATTGAAAATTATTCATTGTACTTCGAGCCTCTTTCTCAAAATCACAAGGTAGTCGATTATTAAACTGCTTTTTGCTTTTCCAACTTTTGATGTTCTTCAGAGGCTACGAGATTCCTGAACAACTTCACCTTTCTCACAGTGTTCGCACTTTAGAAATACGTTCTGTACACAGAAATCCTTGAATATGAGTTGAAGCTAGCAAATTTGGAGTGCGCTACAGCCACGGGGAACATTATGATCAATTGTATACATGTATAGGTACGTGGCGAAGCGAAAGTACTAGGTAATTAAATATTATTCAGTGTCAATTAGTGTATGTTCAAGATTCGCACATTATGTCAATACAGAGTACCTACATAACGCATTATGCCTTCGTGAAAGGTGGCCGTCATGAGAACGATTTGTCATTGGGTTCTATGATCCCGTCATACCCATAGTACGATCATAATATCAGGCCAAGATCATTGAGTCTAGTGTAGTTTTCGGAATGTAGTTAGGCAGCCTCTGGTCGTCCACAGTTTCTCAGGTTAAAATAAATTCTTGTAGGAGTGAATCTCGAGAATTGATTCATTTTGGCTCTTTTAGTGCGACATTTGACATTTTTCGAACGGTTTTTGATTTTTCCGATTCTCCGATTTTCTGGACACATTTAAGACAAGATTGTATGTCTCAATGGTATCTTAGAAATTCTTAAACAAATCAAGAATTGATGTATAGAAGCAATTAACAATTAGCCAGAAGTAAATTTCTAATTTTCAGAAAATGGGTAATTAGTCAGGAATAAAATACTAATTTCGAACAAACAAGCAATTAGTGTAGAATGAGATGCTAATTTTCTAGAAAATTGACAATCAATGACGAATGAAGTATTAATTTGAAAATAAAAATGAGTAGTCAGTCACGTAACATTGTTGAAGAATTTCATGTACCTACACCCGTACCTCGGTACACTGTATTTCGTGCATCAGTCATTCCGAAAAGTGATTCGTAGTATTGACACAAGTTCATTTCAGTCCTATACGTTAACCAATAACGTCTTGATTTTTTGCGATGGTTCAGTAGAGCAGATACCGAATTCGACACATTTATGTGGTTTTGTTATATTTTTTCGACAGTATTGCGTCCATCGTGAATCATTTGTCCGAAAACTTTTTTCTGCACACCAACTGATACCGATCCCACTTCGTGAAATTCAATGATTTCATACAACACATGAATCGGAGGGTCGAATTCAGCATCATGATCTCTGATCAAAAAGATTCGCCGGGGAATTCTTTCGGTCATATCTTCGCGAACATGACTTTTTTCGATTCAGTTGACCACCAATTTCTGGATAATTAGTCGTTCATCCTTCACTAATCGATCATTTCTACGAAAATGAGCGATTTAGCCTCTCGCATTACTGATTATTTGAATAATGAGCAAATTATTCTTCATAAATTGACCATTTTTCGAAAAATCAATGACTACTTTCACCTGATTGATGAATTTTCTGAAAATCAGAGATTTAACGTGAGCAATTTATCGCTCACCATAGAATTTCAAATTGGATTATTTGAATGACAGATTTTCGAAGTATAACAAATTATCAATGGTTTGAACATTATCATTAGTTGATAAATATTTGTACGCTCAACCAGCATCAATTAGAAAAATATTTTCAATTCTGTTGAACCAAATTTGCGAGTTCCAAAACAATTGGTAATACCCAACATGTTTCTAGAATTATGATTTTTGCCGATCTCTATCTGAAACCATAACCGAGAATTTTCTGTTCTGACTATTCTGACCGAAAAAAAAATTGTTAAGAGTATTCCAACGTTCCATGAAAAGTTATATTTTTCTGCTCAGGTAAATTATCAAGATTCAGAATATTTTCAAACAGCATTCCACAGCGTTATAGAATCACAGATGAGCAGTAAATTGGGTGATAATTATGCCATATCTTCGCTGTCAGACGAATGACTGGAGCAAAAAATCCAAACACCGAATAGATCGCGCGAAAAGCGAGTGAAACCCTAATAAGTAATCCGTATCTTATAATTTGATACGTATGACGTATTTGCAAGAAATTATTATAAATTACCTTCGGTCTGAATTTGAAACTTGCGATTTAATTCTCCAACTTCAGTGTTGAAACTCTCACGAGACTAGAAATAAGAACCAACCAATCGCACACTCTTCACCCCGGGCACAACGAACTTGATTGAACAGCTAGCATAAGATTTTTTTTTGAACTTTGGCTAAATTGAGGTCTGCTAATAAGATACCGCGGACTGTGGTTGCTGCGACGTTTTGTGCTCAAAGGTCGGCTGCGTACTGCGGACGTCGAAACGGTATAGAAGAAGGCTGATTATCTTAATCGGTTCGGCGAAGGCTGAAGGTGTAACGAACTAGTATTAATTACTTCCATACGATAAAATTTTCTCCCGATAATCGCTGATCGAAGTATGAGGCACTCGGTTTTCTTCCTTTTTGAAAGAATGCCTGCATCTCAAAAGTGATTCTCGTCGACAATATTAGGTACTTCGGGATATGATAAAAATCGGGAAAAAAATCAACCACAATCAAGAAGATCAAAGTATCAACTTTGAATAATAATAATTCCCAAAAGTTATCAATAAATTGTTTAAACAAAACATTGTTTAACTAATTCTCTGGTAACGTTATTTTTTTTCATCTCAAATAAATGCTCTAATTTTTATGAACACAGCTGCATTTTTTCAGAATCTTGTCACTATTTTGAAATTTCCGTTTTCGAGAAATTCCAAATTTTGAAAAATGGAAAAAAAATCTGAATTTCGGATATGTTTTTGTGAAAACGATGGAGATTACAATTCCGAAGTTTCCGGAGCGTGGAACAAATAGTTTCGTAAATACAGCCTTTACAAATTTTCGAAAACGGAAATTTCAAAAGAGTGACAAAATTCTTAAAAAATGCATTTGTGTTCAGAAAAATTAGGGCATTTGCTTGTGATAAAAAAAAATAACGTTACCAGAGAATTTGTTACACAATGTTTTGTTTAAACAATTTATTGATAACTTTCGGGCATTATTATTATTCACAATGAATACTCTTATCATCTTTATCATGCTTGATTTTTTTCCGATTTTTATCTTATCATAAAGTACTCAATTTGCCGACGAGAACCATTTTTGGTTGAGATTGTACGGCCAATACATCCTTAAGGAATTCCTGGACAGAACAGAACTCAAAGTTGTCTCAAAGTCGTCGTATGGACGTCAAATGTCCTACTTTTTGACGCTCAACCTTGTCTTAACCCGTAAAGGCACGTCTGTTGGTCTCTTGTAGGCGTCTTTGAGTGTCAAGACAAGATTTCGACGTCGAAAAGTGGGATTTTTGACGTTCTTATGACGACTTTTCGAGAACTTTGAGTTCTGTGCTGTCTGAGTAGGCATTGAACGTTATTTTGACGCCGGTTGAGACCAGAGAAAGACTTTATGCCGCATCTTTGAACTGCGCATCAAAGTTGCGGTGAAAAGACTTTATACCGCAACTTGGAACTCAGCGGTATAAAGTGCCACTTTACGGATCGAAATTGGTGGAGACCTTTGTCTTGGCCTACTGTTGAACGGACTAAAAGTCCTCACCCCTAACTGAATGGCTCGAGCCACCATCTTGAATCAAAGGTGTTCGAAATCAGTTTTTTCATCATATCTCGACAAATATTGATCCTATCGTCACAGAGGTTATTATAAAAAATAAAGCTTACTAAATTATCTGCAAAAAAGGTGGAATACATTTCTTCCGTATCTTCAATAGTTTTTCTCTAATACACCAGTGAATACGTGCAGAATTCTCGCAAGGTGCATGGGACGGGGAGTACAAATATCAATACTTTCAGCCCTGTATTACTCAAAAACTATTGAGGATATTGAAAAAATGTATCGAACCTTTGTCGTAGAGAATTTAATAAACTTCAGTTATCATACTGAGCTTTGTGACGATATGTTCAATAGTTTTCGAGATATGATGAAAAAACTGATTTCGCGCACCTTTGATTCAAGATGGCGACTGGAGCCATCCAGTTAGGGGTGAGGACTTTTAGTCCGTTCAACAGTAGGCCAAGACAAAGGTCTCCACCAATTCATAGATCTTTTTTAATCAATCGTTCTATTCGCTCTATTTGGATCTAATTTGACTGGACTAACGTTTGCGTTTTTCACTTTATCTGGTGGGCTGTCGATCTTACTCTGGAGTGATCGAAAACGATAACTTCGCACTTACATCGGAATTCCATCTAACTTTTGGTACAATTAGCAGATAGAAAAGTCCAAATGGTTGAAGAATTCCAAAAATCATCTCTTCGAATTCCGTCAGAATTGATTACACGCCAATGAGGCCAGTACCTGACATGCTGGTAGTTGATGGTACTGATTCATCCTGGAATTGCAGATCAGGAGGGCTCCTGAGCTCACTTATGGACTCAACAATCAGTCCTTGGAATCGATAAGAATGGTTACAAGCATATGTATATGTAACAAATGCCGGTTTGGGACAAGGCCTTTTCGAGTAAGTTGTAAGTGAGTTCATACCTACGTGAATCTGTAATATACTGTATCATTCACCCATATATATACTGACCGGCTCTACCCACAAGTTCTACACACTCGCTCCCATTTGGACGACCCTGACCGTCGTGAGGCTCGCTCAAGTGGTTTGTCATGGAAAATTGAGGTCAATGTTAGGCAGGAAATATCTGATTAACGTCGGATGAAAGGATAATGGACTTGAACTAATGGATGAATGAAGAATGGGCTCTACGAGGCACATTTTTCGATTTTTTTTAGCATGTATGGAGACTAACGTATCTTCGCAGGTTTTCATAAACTTTTACCATTCCGACTGACAATTTGTATAAAGAATTATTCATTCACTTGTAACAAAATAAATACTAGGAGAAATAATATCCAAAACAGTAATGATCAGTAAAAAAAAGTTCAGTAGTTCAGTTTCCACTTGAACCCAAGATCAAATATTCTCAGACCGCAGGAATAATGGCCGTCAGGCTGCAAATTATTGCAGGTGAGATTACGTCACTCACCGTTGAATAACCCAAGGTAAGACCCACAGGGGTCGCACCTGAGATTTTCTAATTCCCTGCCAGGAAGTCAAAAGTCCTCCAGGGTCTGCTAAGGCTCGCTGACCTTTTCCTCTCTTCCAGGAGTTACTCGGGACTAATTCGCCCATCGGTGGTGTTCTCTTGTGTGGACACGATTTTATTATCATTATTATCATTATTATTATTATTATTATTTACATTCCCTGAGAATTCCAGGATATTTCAGAAGGAATTTGGAGAATTTTTTTTCCAGTTGATCACTTTCAGAAAAATTCCCCGAGTGAACTCAATATTCCCTGAGAATTCCAGGATATTCCAGGAGAAAAAAATTCCCTGAGATTTCCAGGGCTTCCAGGTTTTTCAAGGATGTAGACACACTGATTCAATGGACACAATCTTTCTCATATCTTAATCAATCTCAAATTCAATCTGGAAAATAATCTGTGTCCAATTTGGATGTGTCTGGAAAAGATTGGATATGTCCATTCTATACTCGATCAAGCGAGATCGTCTGTAATTAATATTTATTTAATATCTCGTGACCAATCGGATTCTTATGAAATAGTAATATGCGTGAACCTCGTGTCGAACTAAATGTGTCCAATGAATTTCATGGCGGTGACAGTTCCACTGAAATGAAATTCCCTGACATTTAGTGCCGAAAATTAATTATTTCAATCTCTTTTTTCGGAAAATCTAAATAATGTCAAGTTGATCCGGTTCATGAAAAGCAAGGAATTCTTTACCTAGATTTTAAAAAGTGTGATTCTGTATATGTTAGGATTTTGTTTTTGAAATTGAAGAATTTGAGTCGATACAAGGTTACAAAATACTCGATAATACCATCTATTATTTAAATACTTATCACAAAAAAAAAAAAAAAGTATAAGAAAAAATTCCCTGTGAAACAATGGAATTCTTCGACTATTCCCGGTTTTCCAGCCAAGTCACCACCATGAATTAATGTACGTTTTTTTATTCCGTGTCAATTATTGATTGTCGTTCATATCAACTTCTTTTAAGATGAAAGTGCGGGTTTTGGCAAGATAAAATCATTCACAGGTGACGTACGATAATCGAAAGTACGTATGCGCAACTCATGCTGCAACGGGCTCAAAATTCTTAACGACTATGCGCCGAAAGGCCATAATTTCTGAATTCACATAGTAATTTTAAATCCGGAATTATGCCTTTCAGTCAATTTAAAATTCGGAAATATGCCATTCGGTTAATTTAAAATTCGGAATTATGCCTTTCGGCCAATTCAAAATTCGGAATTATGCCTTTCGGTCAATTTTAAATTCGGAATTATGCCATTCTGTTAATTTAAAATTCGGAATTATGCCTTTCGGCCAATTCAAAATTCGGAATTATGCCTTTCGGTCAATTTTAAATTCGGAATTATGCCTTTCAGTCAATTTTAAATTCGGAATTATGCCATTCTGTTAATTTAAAATTCGGAATAATGCCTTTCGGCCAATTCAAAATTCGGAATTATGCCTTTCGGTCAATTTAAAATTCGGAATTATGCCTTTCGGCCAATTCAAAATTCGGAATTATGCCTTTCGGTCAATTTAAAATTCGGAATTATGCCTTTCGGCCAATTCAAAATTCGGAATTATGCCTTTCGGTCAATTTTAAATTCGGAATTATGCCATTCTGTTAATTTAAAATTCAGAATTATGCCTTTTGGTTAATTTTAAATTCGGAAATATGCCTTTCGGTTGATTTAAAATTCGGAATTATGCCATTCGGTTAATTTTAAATTCGGAATTATGCCTTTCGGTTAATTTTAAATTCGGAATTATGCCATTCAGTCAATTCAAAATTTGGAATTATGCCATTCTGTTAATTTTAAATTCAGAATTATGCCTTTCGGTTAATTTTAAATTCGGAATTATGCCATTCGGTTAATTTTAAATTCGGAATTATGCCATTCGGTTAATTTTAAATTCGGAATTATGCCTTTCGGTTAATTTTAAATTCGGAATTATGCCATTCAGTCAATTCAAAATTTGGAATTGTGCCATTCTGTTAATTTTAAATTCAGAATTATGCCTTTCGGTTAATTTTAAATTCGGAATTATGCCTTTCGGTTAATTTTAAATTCGGAATTATGCCATTCAGTCAATTCAAAATTTTGAATTATGCCATTCTGTTAATTTTAAATTCAGAATTATGCCTTTCGGTTAATTTTAAATTCGGAATTATGCCATTCGGTTAATTTTAAATTCGGAATTATGCCTTTCGGTTAATTTTAAATTCGGAATTATGCCATTCAGTCAATTCAAAATTTGGAATTATGCCATTCTGTTAATTTTAAATTCAGAATTATGCCTTTCGGTTAATTTTAAATTCGGAATTATGCCATTCGGTTAATTTTAAATTCGGAATTATGCCTTTCGGTTAATTTTAAATTCGGAATTATGCCATTCAGTCAATTCAAAATTTGGAATTATGCCATTCTGTTAATTTTAAATTCGGAATTATGCCTTTCGGTTAATTTTAAATTCGGAATTATGCCATTCAGTCAATTCAAAATTTGGAATTATGCCATTCTGTTAATTTTAAATTCAGAATTATGCCTTTCGGTTAATTTTAAATTTGGAATTATGCCATTTGGTACTTTTAAAATTGGAATTATAGCCTTTTGGCGCATAGTCGTTCAGAATTTTGAGCTCGTCTCCTCATGTTCACAACAAATGACGCGCCACGCTTCACCCTGCATCAGAACAATATTTCTAAATATTAGGTATCAGGAAAATAACAAATCTCAGTTGCATTATAATTTCAGGTATCAGTATTATTGGTTTTCATAGTTTGTACAGTCTGAAATCTGCGTATTTGTCGACCGTTAAATGACAATATTAGTTAAAATTTATTCAAAATCCATGGCTATAAGAATGATGAAACACAAATCATGGTCAACGTGCCGAATTACATACTTTTATTCTGCCCGAGCTAACGTCACCTTTTCAAGTATCCGCAGACGATTCAAAAATTCTATGTAATGTTCGAGAAGAATCCTTAGAGTTAACAAAACGAAATTAGATAGCTGACGTATTTCCATTCTTCATTTGAAAATAAAACATGTTTTACCCGACGTTCTCTTCTCTTCACAGCACGACTTCCTCAGCTTCCATATCCTCCGCGTCAGATTCATCCGCTATGCTGTCCTTCTCGACCTCTTCTTCGGCCAGTTTTCGCTGTTTCAGGCCCGCAGCCGGCGATCGGATCATAGCAAGATCCCGTTGCACCTCCTTAACGTCTCTGTCTTGTTCGAGCTCACGTCCCTTTCGTAATCTCTGCATTATGTGCGCGTTCTGTCGCTTCTGTCTTATCACCTCGATCTTCCTCATCGCCTCAACGGACTTTGTCCATAATTCTCTGTTGTACTTGAGCGGCGTGTTTCTCCTCTTCTCGAATTCAAAGGCCGGATCGACTGCCAGCTCCTTGCCGGCGGTCTTGCGGTAGGCCTTCGTCCATTTTACCTTCCTTGGATTCTTCTTCTTCTTGAACGCTGCGTGACACTTTGACCGGCAGAACTTGAATATCTGTGAGATAAGATAAGAAGTAGTATTTTAGTGTTACTGATTTTTACTCAAATAAGTGACTGGGAAAAATCAATTATAACTATAAATAACTACATCAACGGTCGTTGCACCGGGTTGTAATTCTAATTGAAGTAGAACACAATAATAATTTGAAACGATTTTTCATGATATCGAACAGATTTCAGAAAAAAAAAGATAATACACCAGTTAAGCATCTTCACAAGCAGATCGCTAGTGTGTTCGTCGCCTTGCATGTACGCGCCTATACTGAGGGTATTGAATTCGGTAAACTGACAACATTGGTCAAAAACTGCGTGTACTTTTGTACATTACTGCACGCAACCCAATGTTGCATATTGCGCCGGTGAAGGTAGATACTTAACTGGCGCCTCATGTGGGTGACTTCAGTATTTCTAGAGATGGAGACTCCACAAGAGTCATAAGGGTGTATAAGAGTGTGGAGTCCACTCCACAAAAGCCATAAGAGTGCGTAAGAGTGAGGAATTCACTCCATAAAAGTCATAAGACTGCATTAGAGTGACTTTTCACTCAAACGGAGTCCGTAAGATTGCATAAGGGTGACTTCATTCCCTCCACAAGAGCCATAAGAGTGCATTAGAGCGACTTTTCACTCCATAAGAGTGATATCGTCACAAAAGTGCATTCCATGACATGAGTGCGACTAGTTCACTCGATAAGAGTCGTAAGACTGACTTCTCGCTCTATAAGTGTCCATAGTATTGCTCAGGAGTGAATATTCACTCCATAAGACTGCATATAAGTGCGCAAGAGTGACCGATTCACGCCGTACCAGTCATAATCTCTCTTTCCGCATGCGATTATGAATAATTCACTCCGTTAAGGGTTACAAGAGGCATAAGACTTACTGTTCGACTCCGATGCTTCTTTTTATGCCGAATGCAACGCGGAAAACCGCCGTTTTTGCATTTACCGATAAGATTTGAGAAAAAAAAGCGATATTTTAGCAGTGAGGAACTAAATTGTGACCAGAAAAGTGACTTAAATGATCAAATTTCGGAAAAAGTGACTCCCTACCAGCCCTGCAGGAAAATCACTGACCCCAAACTAGCAACCTAACCTCAAAATGTATTGGCAGGCAAAGAAGTTCGAGAGAGAAAACATGACCTAAATCGACTCGATGTGATCTGTTGAGAAATCGTTTCGATTTCGGGTTTGTTAACTCGAAATAACGATGAAGGTGAAGAAAGTCGAGATTTGTGAAAGCATAACCTCAAATTGCTGTCAGATCGAACACGTGTTCTCTAACTGGTAATGCGACGATTTTCTCCAGTCGGATAAAGATTTGTGACAGTAAACTGTAGAAACTAGACTCACCTTGCAGTCATTCCTTACGAATTGGATGCCGTGTCCCGGATAAATCCTGGACGAACAAAATGCACAATTTTCAATACGCATTTTGTGAATATGTGCTATTTGGAAAAGAACGATTCTAATTTCTACGGTGCTGCTGAGGGACGCGGCAGACCTTGAAACTATCGCGGACGCTGTATGGTGTCGGTAAGGCAGGTCTTGGCTTGAACATTAGAGATCGTGGACCATCGGCGATGTAGGTAGCGCTACGAAACACCGAGGATGAGTTGTGGATTGAATATCTCCGACTGATGATTACTGATTACTATATTTTTTTTTTCTTTTGTAGCTGAAAATAAAAAAGAGAAACGAGCGCCGAGAGATAGGTTATCGTCATTTTTGGCGCTCCGGATCAAGTAAACATGATATTGGCCATTATACATGGGGCATTCCACGCCAAATCGAGCTGGCGGTGACCCTCGACCTCTCCGATCGGGTCCGTGATTTTTTCTATCATTCTTTAGACTCTAAATAGCGACTAGAATTTTTTTCAGATTTTTCAAAACCAATTTCTGCGCGTGGTGAATTTTGGAAGTTATTTTCCCAACACCTCGATGGCCGTGACCGAAAAATCTGAAAGAAATTCTCAAAAAGTCTGTCAGAAATGAATATTTCTTACTCAAATTGCATAATCTCCAGACTTTTCCTTCGACCTAATTTCTTAGCTTTTCCGATTTTATCAGATTTTATTATTGTTTATTGATTTTTTCCTTCTATTCTTACTAATATTCAACTTTGAATTATGATTCAATAAATTCACGGTGTATCGATCGCCACTTCCATTTTTGTGTTTTTCAGATTTACACTTGGAATTTTTAAACGCTATTTTCTCAGCCAAAACACATTCGATTGATGTGAAATTAATATCAGTGACGTAGAAATACTCAATGAAGGGCCTGCCAATCGTGGATTTTCGAAAATCGAGACGTAATAACAGTTTTTTTAACAATATTTTTCTATAATCCAAGGAAGTGCTGCCTCGCTCCACGAGGGGCAGCACCTCCTTGTGTCACAGAACAATATTGTTACACAAAATTCTGATTATGTCTTTCGATATTCGAAAATCCACGATTGGCAGGCCCTTCATTCAGTTTTTCTACGTCACTGATATCAATTTCACATCAATCGAATGTGTTTTGGCTGAGAAAATAGCGTTTGAAAATTCCAAGTGTAAATCATATCGAGGTCACGTGACTTTCATTTCACCTTAATCGATAAAGCTGAAAATCAGGTCGTAGGAAAAGTCCGGACTTTATGCAATTTAGGTTAAAAATTTTCATTTCTGACAGAGAATTTTTGAGACTTTTTTCAGATTTTTCGGTCACGGTCATCCGGGTGTTGAAAAACAACTTTCAAAATTCACCACGCGCTGAAATTGATTTTAAAAAATCTGAAAAAAATTCTACTTGCTATTTAGAGTACAAAGAATGATACAAAAAATCATGGACAAGATCCGAAAGGTCGAGGGTCACCGGCAGGTCGATTTAGCATACACTGCCCCACATAGAGTGTGAGTGTGCCTCATGGTACGTACCTACGGTTGCCTGCACCTCAGGCGCAACCTATCGTACCGCATAACGAGAAACTCACTGTATGTGCATCATTGTAGGCATCACCGCGTAATGCAGGGCTAATTAGTAATTACCATGACATTATAGCACTAATCAAGGCAACAGGTATAGCCACAACACTTTTTTCTTGTAGGTATATTTTCGAATGGAGTCTCGTGGGATTGGCTTTCGAAGCTGCGGCTAGATGTCGCCTTTTATTTAGCGGTGTCTTTGAATGACAGAGATTTGGGTGCGTGCTATCGGGATATTGATTTCTTAACTTAATAATGCGCACCTGTTACGTAGTTGTATTACTTGACGTGAATTAACGGCGTGGTCACTGAAGAAGCAGATCTTCTTTCGATATAGAATTTCAGTTCAATAAAAATCTACAAAATAGTTTAAATAAAACTATTCTAATGTGGAATTTTGTGCTGCTCTCTTCGATTTGTTTAGTGCTTTCGATAATTTACCAATTTTACTTCGGGTATCCGGTCAGCGTTGTAGAAAATCCGAAAACAGAATACGACTACGTCATAGGTAAATTGATTTGCTACAACATGCAAATATTTCACTAGACAGAATTGGAATGGACAATTTTTTGGGGATTTTTTTCCCAAATTTTGACCACAAACTTCAATGATGCAGTAATTGATTGTTTTTAATCAAGTCGGTGCTGGGACAGCGGGATGCGTAATCGCGTCGCGACTATCGGAGACACCGGAAGTATCGGTTCTCCTCGTAGAAGCGGGCGGATACTTCAGATGGTTTTCCTCCATCCCTCTCGCGGCACCCTTGTTGCAAAGGGGTAACGATGACTGGGCCTATGCGACAGAGCCTCAGAAATTTTCTTCAAGGGGACTTCGCAATCAAGTATATCTAGAGGAAGATCCAGTAGAAATTAATCCTATATCGAAATAATGATTCTAAATTTTGAAGAGAGTATGTACAATATTTTACAACTTGAATTGACATTCATAGAAACAATTCTGGCCCAGAGGCAAAGGGTTGGGGGGCACTGGTCAGATGAACTACTTGATCCACTCTTTTGGCAGACCCGAAGACTATGCGAATTGGCCTTCTGGGTGGTCTTACACTGACCTCTTGCCCTACTTCGAACGAGTCGAGAAGAAAATGAATATCGCTGTACCTTCAGCTGGAGAAAAATTAGCGGAAGCGTTTTATAAGTCACAAGCTGAGATCATGAGGAAAAATACAACTTTCATCCTAACAAGAAATACCATGAAGAAGGGCGCAAGATGGAGTAGCTATCATGCCTACTTACAGAAATCATCGAATCGGAAGAACCTACACGTATTGATAAATACATTCGTAACCAGGGTACGTCCGTTTGTGAAATCCTGTCTGATACCACCTACATTTCTTCAAGTATACTCGGTAAATAAATGTGCAATTCAGGTTCACTTTGAGAAACGCGTTGCCCAAGCCATTGAAATCAGGTATCGAAATGGTACAACAGGTCTGATAAAGGCTAAGAAGGAAATCATTCTATGTGCCGGTGCTGTCAACACCCCACAGCTTCTACTTCTATCAGGTATCGGGCCAGCCGAAGAGCTTCAGCTCCACAATGTAAGTAAAGATTATTAACCATCGACCATCCCTTACGGAAAAAAAACCCCTTAAAATATCACCCTCAACTGACCCCTCAACTTTCGGGGTGATTTCGTACACCTAACTTGACGCTCGACCCTTAATTGAGGGATACCTTCAACTTGAGGACCAGCTCTCAAATGGGGGTCCCCTCAACTCAGGGTTAACCCTGTAATATAGGGTATTGAATGATTAAGACCCTCGACTTGAGGGTTGCCTTCGACTTGAGGGTTGTCCTCGACTTGGGAACTAATTCTCACCGTCACTTTTCCAGCTTCGGGGTTGACTCTTCAACCATTAAGGGTCGCCTGAAGGGACCCCTGAATTCCGGAGTCAACCTTTTGACTCTTGGAAATCTTCCTTCAGGGTCCAAGGTTTGGATACCATTAACGCTTCACGGTTAACCGTAAAGATTTCAGGATAACTTAGCCATCTCAATTGTGAGGGACGCGGAACACCAACCTTCCAAAGTGACCCTCAACTTTACAGGGCTGAGTCTCAACTATTCAGGGTCTTCCCTGAATTTTCAAGGTTGACCCTGAACGCCTTCAAGGTTATCGCTAAATCTTCGGAGGTTGTCCCTCAATTTTCAGGGTTGAACCACCAATTTTTCAGCATTGACCTTTATCTTGATGGATCAACCCTAAAAATCAAAGGTTCAACCCTGAAGACTGGAGGTTTGACCCTGGAATTTCAGGGTTTCCCCCGAAATTGATATTTTCACCCCAAAAATTGAAGGTTTACCCGCAACCTTGAAGGGTTTTTTTCGTAAGGGATGTTGCTGAAGAAGTATGGAAAAAATTAGTGAAGAGTCTGTCTCTTCTTTTCTGATAGATTCCGGTCGTCAAACATCTGGAGCAGGTGGGAAAGAACTTATTCGATCACCTAAATATACCAATTTTCGTATACCTGAACGCAACCGTCAGCGTAACTCTGGACAAGTTGAAGTCAGTTTCCGAAGTATTAAAATACTTGGTCTTCGGCAGTGGTGAATTATACTGACTATACTCTATCTTGCAGAACTAATTCTGAGGATATGATGTCGATGTTGATCCAATTCTAGGTATGTTGGCATCTAATGCTATTGTGGGTATGGGAAGATCCGGACACAATGGACTCCTACTCTTCGGGATGGGATCAGCCGACGAAACTCTTCTCAAAGACATCGCTAATTATCACACTAAGGTAAAAATTCTCACTGATCTTGTTGGAAAACGAACTGCGATCACAGCCCTTTCGAATCAGACTTTCAGGGCGATGTTTCCATCATACGCAGACGGAAAACAGGAGGGTTTCATCTACTTGGCTAATTGTTTGCAGCCGAAAAGTCGTGGAAACGTCACTTTAAGATCGCCTCACATCGTCGATCCACCAATCATAAATCCTGGGTACCTGGAGAGCAATTATGACATCGCCTGCACCCATGCAGGTATAAAACGTTCAATTTTCACATGCTAGAGGATTGCATCGGGATCTTGCTATTGAATTTTATACAGCGATCAATTTGGCCGTCGAGACACTAGGGACGAAAGATTTTGTCGAATTGGGAGCAACAGCGCACGTCCCGGACCTGGAAGAGTGCAGCCATTGGCCTCAAATGTACGGAAATCGTGGATACACCGAGTGTTTGACCAGAACCGTAGGTCTGACCAGTCATCATCCTGGTGGAACTTGCAAGATGGGGAAAAAAGATGACAGTGATGCGGTGGTGGACGAATACCTAAGGTGCGTTTTGAGTAACAATAAGCGTATGATTTTTTCATTCTAGTGGAATATTTTATCGTGACATTGATCTGTTTTTACAGGGTCATCGGAGTTGACAAGCTCAGAATCGTAGACGCTAGTGTTCTACCGTCTCCTATATCAGGGATGCCGAATTCAGTGATAATCGTTATAGCGGAACGTGCCGCCGATATTATCATGGCGCAAAAATAGAAATGGTCTATATTTTTGTGGGATGCGGTGTGTCAGAAACTTGAAACTACCTGAAAGTATGACATAATGCCAAATGAGATTATGTACTACATATCATGAGTAACTATAACGATAAGAACTGTGAATAAACGGAGACTGTGTCTAATATGTGGGACATTCCACGCCAAATCGGGTCCGTGATTTTTTGTATCATTCCTCAGATTCTAAATAGCAACTGGAATTTTTTTCAAATTTTTCTAAATCAATTTCAGCGCGTGGTGAATTTTGAAAGTCATTTTTTCAATACCTCCTCTTTGAAGGTCCTCTTTGAGTTTTGCAGAAACAGAGCATTGCTTACTTTAGACATTTTGCTTTATGACCGTTACTTAATTCCATTGTTTCGTCAGCGTAATTCAGTGTGCAGTCAGTGTTTGTTCTTGATTAATGAATCTCCCAATTACCTCCCACTTTGCGAGAACTCCGCCAAATAAGTATTTTATGTTCTTGTTTTCGACGGTTCACATTTATTTGACGCCTACGTGAATTTCACCTGATTGTGAGTCAGCAACTGTAATGGTTGGAATTAACGCGAAATCACTGCAAACAGAGATTCGGCGGATATGCATTTTATCGTGCGACGTTTCGACATCCAGCATAACTTCACTGAGTCTGATTAAAAGAAAACCACTTTGGGTTGACTACATGAAACTACCTAAATATATGTATGTAAAGATGAAAAAAAATGTCTGATCATTTTATCATTTTATCGTCACAATTAAAGTTGTACAATGACCCTGAAAATGTGACACGTTCGGACTGAATTCGTTCCATTAATGATGATGCCCTGTGTACTGATCGAGAACGTGCATGAACAAAAATCCACAAGTGACAGAAAAAAATTGCGTGATTCCTGCTACGCGTCTCTTCTTATTGTGCCACCTGGCTCTTTCTCTTGGCAAAACTTCACTGACAGTCACATACAGAAGCGATCCACCAGCCACTCCCTGGAGCACCGGCATCAGGATATCGGTCACCCAGGTCTGGTCTATCTGTGATCCAAGAAACAATAGATACAGTTTCAGATACGGATAACCATCAGAAAAAAAAGTCATTGCTTACCTCCGTCACGAACATCCCAATACCAATTCCGGCTGATGAACCACCAGCAAATACTCCAATGGCGATTGCGTGTCTCAGAAACGAATCGGAAGCTGCTGCCAGCTCGATGCCGAGACAGAAACCGACGACGAGTTTGTGGGATGCAATTGCTGTCACGAGAAGCAGCACCTGGGTACATTAATGTCAATTGTAAAGCCGCATGAACTCTTTTCTTTGACTTTGGAAATTTTGTTGACAGATATCAACTGGAACCTTGGATGCTTCAGCTTCCAGTCCTACGGCAAGACCTTCGAGGACCGCGTGCAGAGTCAAGGCGATAAGGAGGCCCAGTAAGCCTGCATTGGTATTGGTGCAGGGTTCGATGTGTAATCCGTGGCAGAGCAAGGTTCCCTCTTCTTCGCCGCCAAGGATTGCATTGGGTACCGGAGGCTGGATCACCGGGATACTTCCGTAGCAGGAATGGCTTCGATTTTGTACGTAGTTCACGTTGCTTTTGAGATTCGGCTCCAACTTCGTTTGATCCAGAATGCCATCGTAGGAGGCCCGTCTGGCAACATTCGGCGTGGGAACTTGACACTTGACCCGGAAACCGATTTCGTGGTGATCTCTTTCGGGTGACTTTTCAATGGCTATATGCGAATGACCGTATCCATGAGTGACTGGCTCATGAGAGATCTGATGGCTGTGTCTGAGAATAGAACAACGCAATGATTATTGAAAAGAAGAAGATATAACGCAATCAAATGGACACTCAATTCGATGATCATTTCGTACTCCAACATGGGAGTTGACACTAAAATTGAGGGTAAACGCTGAATTACGATGTCAACCCTCAACTTGAGAATTGAGGCTCAACTCTCAAGTTGAGAAAACAAGCTCGGAGAATCGTAATAAGTGAGGAGTACGACTCTGATTATAATTTTCAGGGTCTTATGATCCGCACTCGAAGATTCAGGGTGCACAATCGATAGTAGAGTGAGCCAACTATTCGATCTATCGTGTTGAAAATGGATACAGTCAATTGGAAGTAATATCTTCAACATTCGGTGGATCAAAGAACTCGATACATATAACCAGTGTTGACACCGGTGTGGATATGTTGGTTATATATATTGAGGTTTGATTGGCTCTCAAATATTTCAAAAGTCTCGTACCACTTGAAGTCGAGAGTCTTTTCTCAACATTCTGTGTTGATTCCTAACTTCGAGAATCAACACTCAGAATCTGAGTGTTGAACAATAAGGGTTCGACACTCGATATGAGAGCGTTGACTCTCTATGTTCAAGATCAGAACTTGAAGTTGAGAGTTGATTCTCAACTTCCGGAATCAATCCTCAACCTTCAGCGTTGATCCTCAACTTCGAGGATTCACACTCAATGAGCAAGTGTTTACACCCAACGATTGAAGGTTTACTCTCAACGTTAGGAGTTAACACTGAAAAATTGAGCATCAACACCCAATTTTGAGGAGATGCACTCGAAAATGGAGTGTTTTGTCCGTAAGGGATTAGGGACATTCAATCTTCCTAAAATCCCAAAATTCGTCGGTGCAATGATTCGCGTGAGATCGTACCTGTGTGAAGACTGATCCGGCTCAGGTGTTACATCGGGGGTGTCACCCCACACGAAATGAACGATCTCATCCACCATATAGAGTAATAAAAATCCGCAACAGACGGTCAGTTCGGCATACTGTGGAATCGTTTCTCTAGTTTCTGGAAGCATGTGTAGCAGCGAAGTCGCAAGTAAAACTCCAGCTCCAAAACACAGCAATGAAGACAACAGCAGCTTGCGACCTCCTTTACGATTCGTGAAACAGGCAGGTAGTAATCCGATAAGAAAACTTCCTGTGCCTATGATCACCATCGACAGCACCTTAGCCTCAGATTCGGATAAGGGCATCGTTGTCGTGTTCCAATTTCCGACAGAAGAAAGAATCCTATGGATAATCTCTCCCTCAGAGACGTTCGAACAAAACCACAAAACTATAGTCAATCACGATTCTTCAGTTCGGAATCGGCAAGGTTCACTGATAGCATGCATCAATTTGACAGTCCTGATCTAGTTCGACGAGAAGAATGTCTGAAGCTAATCAAAATACTTATTTGATTAGACCTGATAAATTTAGGTCATGGTCAATTTGATCGAAGGTTGATCTTCACTGATCACGATTTGCAAGCCCACCCACCGAATTATTGACAGATGAATCGCAACGTGCAGCAAGTACGCGTGAACACTTGATCTTATTGTATCTAAGTTCGATTAAGCACTTATTGCCACTTTCTTTCGATGAACTTTGTATCACTGTCGATATAAAAATAAAAATAAAGTTGTCGTTGGTCGCAATTAGAGAAAAAGTTTGTCAAACCAGTAGCGGCAACGTATATTGTAACAATAATTAACTCTATACCTATACCACGTAGGTATATACTATTTACTCACAAATCATGTGACGAGGGTGATAAATTCGTAGATAACGATGTGAGGAACGATAAGTGATAACGACATCTAGCTGGCCCTATAACTGAGTGATATCTGGCAATTTTGGCAGCTTAAATTATCCAGTGGGAGTACATATGTATACAGTAGAACCCCTCATGTTGAAACAATTTATAGGGACCATCAGGGAGGTCGCCCACCAATCAGTTAGAGTACTTCCGGAATGGATCAGAAGAGACACGTGTACAAGCGTTTATCCGGAAAGGCTAATTGATTCGATAAGATAAATAAAGGTTCAATGGAAACTAGTCGACTCAATCTACGTTTCTCACAGCTGATTGGCACTCCGTTTATAAACGACAACTATAACAGTAGGCCTCGCAATGCTTAGCAAATCGCCTCAGCCTTCAATTGACTCTTTTTGAGGTAATTGTTGGGAATAGCTTTAGGATTTGGGTTTTTGTTTGTGTGAGAGAGAACAATCATATATTTTAACAATTCTAATACTTTTATTGAACAAGAAAATATATATTCCGGCTGAGATTTACACGTGTGTTATCTTATTGAGACACTCGTCTCTACTGACTCAGAAGCGCTTGGCAACAGCAGTTGTGGCGCCCCTACTGCGATTAGTGGCTCACGCAGGAAGCATGGCCGTTATATTCAAATTAGACAAAGGAATGCGCAAGACTTATTTTATTTCATTTTCCAACAGTAATCATCAAAATTTGTCTGGCTTGGCGATGGTGGAAAACGGAGTGTAGAGAAGATTGATGACTTTGATAATTAGGCACAGTTGTTTTCAAATATTTTGTGTTTCATTTAAAATGTGCATAATACGGAGCATTTTGCGCTTACTGTTCCAGTTCCAAAATATATACGTCTCCGATTTTTTTCAAAAAAATTGGTATGCGAAAAGCAGGTTACCTCCCGAATAATTTCGCACTTTTTTGTGATAAGAGCCTGCAGACGTTTCGAATTTCGATAAAAATAAATTCTGACATTTTTTATCGGTGGCTTTACTTTCGTGTGATTATTTTCTTAAAAATCTGAAAGGATCCTTTGTCGAGAAATATTTCTGACTCAGAATGCTTCAATTAGGTGGAAAAAAGAATGAAAGTATCCTTAGAGATAATCAGAGTTTATCAGATTTATCAAGCACTATGTTCTGAATAGAGAACAACTCTGAACAAGTATGTGGAGAGTCTGATAATGTCGGATCACTCTTTTGGACTGAGAGTAGGTCGTTATCACTTATAGTAAGATAGGTACATTAGGCTTTAATGCATAGTATTCAACGGTACATGAGAAATGATGGATAAGCAAGTTGAGAACGAGTTTATATTTTGTACATTATGTATTGAAAATAAAGAAGATCGGGCGGCGAAGGGCAATAGAAAATTATTTGTAATTGTTCCCCAAGAATCCGTTCATATCGACGGGTCCAAATGAAATAAGGGTATCTCGCCGGGCGGGATAGAACGAGTGTATCTCGCCGGGCGAGATAGAACAAGTGTATTTCGGTGGGCCGAATAGAACAAGTGTATCTCGCCGGGCCAGATAGAACAAGTGTATCTCGCCAGGCGGGATAGAACAAGTGTATCTCGCCGAAAAGACAGAATAAGGCTAACTCGCCGGTCAGGCAAGAACAAGGGTAACTCGGCCGACCGGCTAGAACAAGCCTAACTCGCCGGTCAGGCTAGAACAAGGGTATAACTCGGCTGACCGGCTAGAACAAGGCTTACTCGCCAGTCGGTCTAGAACAAGGGTAACTCGCCCGTCGGATTAGAACAAGGCTATACGGGAAAAAAAAGATGTAATTTCTACATCTTCGGTAGTAATTATTTGGACAGCATCTTTTCAGGATTATGTCACAACTGACCCCGGGTCCGGGGCAGTTGTGACAGCGAATGGGGTCAATTGTAACACAAGGTTTTTACACAAAATCCAATTAATAATCACGATTGCGACATCCATTGAGGTCATTCTGACTCGGGACCACTTTTTGAACCAAGACATGTCGTTCGAAAATGGTGTGGAGGGATATTTTCCAGCTGTTTTCCGTTTATGACCTCGGCATTAGCTTTTTCTTAGGTTAAACAGTTATCACGGACTCGTTATATTTTTTTTCTACTCTTTTGGGGCATTCTAACATGGAGGGACTAAAACAAACATTTTCGTATCAAGTAAGCTGAAATGTTACAGTATTATCCCATATCAAAATGTTACAACTGCTCCTGTCACAACTGACCCCAAACGGTTTTCTTAACTTCTGTGTGAAAATTTCGTTCATCTTCGCAATCCAAAGACTCGGAAAACCGTCAGAGCTGATCGAGAAATGTTCACGGAAACGTATAGATAAATAATATTCGATGTATATGCCATAGGAGGACCTCCAGACATCACTGTTCGACTGAAATCGTAAAAACTAACTTTGGGCCCAAAAATAACAATACACCCCTCGCAATGCGTCTATTTCACGCGGTGGAAGCTGGCATGTGGATAAGCATTTCCGGACTGACTACATGCAAGACGTACTGTAGGGACATAAACATACTTATTTTACTTTGAGAGATATTTGCGATGTAACAACTGACCCCTGTCACAACTGACCCCGGTCTACCCTACCGAAGATGTAGAAATTACATTTTTTTTTCCCATGTATAGCCTTGTTCTAGTCCGACGGGCGAGTTACCCTTGTTCTAGCCTGACTGGCGAGGAGCCTTGTTCTAGCCGGTCGGCCGAGTTACCCTTGTTCTAGCCTGACCGGCGAATTAGCCTTGTTCTAGCTGGTCGGCCGAGTTACCCTTGTTCTTGCCTGACCGGCGAGTTAGCCTTATTCTGACTTTTCGGCGAGATACACCTATTCTATCCCGCCTGGCGAGATACACTTGTTCTATTCAGCCCACCGAAGTACACTTGTTCTATCTCGCCCGGCGAGATACACTCGTTCTATCCCGCCCGGCGAGATACCCTTATTTCATTTGGACCCGTCGATATGTTACTGTCTAGTCGAGTTCGAGCAGGTATCGGGTCAAAAACCACAGTCTGTTTCGTCAGACCAGGTTCCACCAGAGCCAGTAATTTTTCAAAAAGCCCCGGTGACATGCTAAAGTAGTTGACGTACTTTTCTCCCTTACTAAGTTGTTACTTGAACCCTGCCGCAATCGACTCTGCCGTAAATATACGGCGAACCCAATACTTTCGGCTCTTTTGACAATCATCTTCTTGGATCTTCATCATATGATATATCGTGTAACGATTGTATGCGTATGAATTTTCTTTGTGTACCGACTTCGACACTGTTCTCCACTTGCTCCGTAGTGCCGCGATGGTTAACAAAACGTCTTGGCTATCCATTTAGACAATCACGACATCGACGTCAATTTTCATATTCACGTTAAAGAACGTACTGTTCTCTTGCAGATTTAAAGACGCGGCTCTTTTGTGCTTGTGTGAGGAGCCCACGGTTCCGGGCCCGTTACTTCCTTGTGTCCCATGAGCCGGAACGCATCAACTCGGAACCGCCGGTAGCCAATGGCAACTGTGCATTTTGAACTTGGCTCTGAAACGTAATCTCTGAATTGGCTCGCGGAATAAGCATCTCGGAACCAGCCAAGCCCGAACGCCTCTGATTGGCTCTTTGAAATACGCTAGATTCCGGATCCGTAACAGATTGCGGACCATGGGACGGCAGCCTCAGGCTGCCGTCCCATGGCCCGGAATTTGTTCCGTCTCCACGAACCCGGAATCTAGTGACTTTTCAAGCGCCAATCAGAGGCGTTCTGGACATTCCGTTCCGTGTGCACTACCAGTAGTCGCGAACTGTCAAACAAATCTCTGTATCTGTGTGTACGTGTAACAAAAGACAAAAATGAATTCGTTAGGACCCGTCGGTATAATATGAAATTCATTTATTTATTTATTCGTTTGTTGTAGTTATTGTTGAAGTGGAAATAATGGAAACATTCGTCACGTTTGACCTAATATCATCCGATTTTTAACCTATATAATTCGAGAATATTCATAACCTGTCCCGAATCGAAAATCGAATTAAGTATTTATGTATGCTATTGATACAGGGAAAATATCCCTGAGCAATAAAGATGTATTTCTAATTTATTCTTCAGCATCCATTTATTCTTAATAATATTACAATTCATTTACCAAAACAGAGGTTTAGCGCGCACGTGCATCTAAACAATACATATGCTTGTGTGGGTGACACGAATCCGTGCCTGCCAGCCATGGAGTAAGAGGGAAGGAGACCGAACTCTGCCGAGACCGCGTCCCAGAAGTGGGGCGAGTTTTCCAGCCATAAGTGAGCAGTTCGCTGGCAAAGAATAACGAGGTCGACGAGTCACGCATGCGCAGTACGACTTACAGTGTCCTTGTCACACTCGCACTTTCTGCCACAGAAACAAAGACAGAGTCACGCATGCGCAGTACGACTTAGCTGTGTCCTTGTCACGAAGTTTCGTGGTCCTTGTCATACTCGCACTTTCTGCGAGAGAATGCGCATGCGTGACTCGTCGACCTCGGTATTCTTTTGCAGCGAACTGCTCACTTATGGCTGGAAAACTCACCCCACTTTTGGGAACGGAGTTCGGTCTCCTTCCCTCTTACTCCATGCTGCCAGCATCGGGTGTCCCATGACACGGAATTCACAAGCCCGGAAGTGCCGACATCCAATCACAGTAGCGTATTTCGAATTGAGCGCTAAAAGGAACGATCGCAATTCGCCGGCGATCGTTCCGTGCGTGTCAATTCCGTACCATGGGACAGTAGGAGAAATGTATCCCGTAAATCAGTGGGGCCGGAACGCCTCTGATTGGCGCTTGAAAAGTCACTGGATTCCGGGTTCGTGGAGACGGAACAAATTCCGGGCTATGGGACGGCAGCCTAATTAAGTTGACGTAAGGGTCAAATTGACCAAGTATGACTACATAGGGTTAAGGTGAAATGAAAGTCACGTGACCTCGATATGATTTACACTTGGAATTTTCAAACGCTATTTTTTCAGCCAAAACACATTCGATTGATGTGAAATTGATATCAGTGACGTAGAAAGACTTAATGAAGGGCCTGCCAATCGTGGATTTTCGAAAATCGAAAGATATAATCAGTAGGGATGGGCGATGTAACATCGATGATTGTAGAATCGATGTTTTTTCCCAGAATAATCGATTTTTTTAATCAATGTTTGAAAATCCGATTAATCGGTACATCGATATTTTTTTTGGCGAAATCGATGTTTTTGTTGCAATTGGTGAAACCATAACCTAAATTGTGGGGCAAGTCATTATTGCCCTTTTTTTATATCAGAATTTGATGACCGTTAATCGGCCTTGGAAATTAAAATAAGTCAAGTACAGAAAAAAGGATAGTTACGAGTTTTGTCTGAAAAAATTACAAAATTTGGAAAAATATGTTAGATTTCTCTTGTTTTTTTTTTTTTTCATCAACATCGATTTTGTTGACATCGATGTTTTTTTCATCGATTAATTGATTATAAAGAATCGGTTCAAAAAACAATCGATTATTCTAACATCGATTATTTTTCCAAGAATCGCCCATCCCTAATAATCAGAATTTTGTGTAAAGGCTCAGTTACACAGAGCGCGTCGCGTCACGCGTCATGACGGTTGGCCAATCAACGTGCTGACCTTCTTCTAGATTCTTGGTAAAGCTGTTCTCCCATAGGTCATTGCGTATGACGCGTAACGCGACGCGCTCTGTGTAACTGAGGCTTAACAATATTGTTCTGTAACCCAAGGAGCTGCTGCCCCTCGTGGAGAGAGGCAGCACTTCCTTGGATTGCAGAACAATCACGGACTTATGGACGGAGCGATACCTGAGTTTATTGGCGAGGGGAGGTGATTATCCGGGGACACGGTCGTATACACAGGTCCGGCAACTCCCATGGTGGGGGTGGGTCCCTTAATGAAGCCAAGTGTGCTTGCGCCTCCTGCCACGGCTGCTGAGGCGCGCTAGAAGCCTAGTACAGAGTTGGAGTGTAAACAATGTTCATAACCTATTTTCTGTACATAACGAACGTCACAGTTTTCCTATAGTTTGTTATTAACAAATTCAATTGCGTAACTTTGATATATCAATGATATGATGTACATCTAACCTATTAATAACTATTGAAGCAGATTTTGTTAGTTTTTTGTTATTTCTTGGGGGAATTTCCGATACAAATCGCTGTGTTGTGTGATATTTTGGAAAATTGCAAGGCTGAATAAAAATTATTTGTTAGTCTATTCATCCAAGTTCTGTGTAATGAAGATTATTTAGTTGTATAACCATTTAGCTAGAAAAATGTGAAGAAGTTTCATCCGTATTACCAAACAGTCAATAATAAAATTAGTGATATACCAATTGTAGAGTGCTGTATCGATCATAAAAAATTGCAATAATAATATAAATGAAGTAATTGACAGAATAACGCAATTTGGACGGAATATAAATTTATTCGTTCACAAGTCATGAGGTTAGAAACATTGTTTATGCTCCAATCCTGAACTAACCTACTCGGGCGCCAAAAATTCGGCGGCCAATTCAGGAAACTTTGAAGCTTCGCTAAGGGCCCCACCCCCACCATGGGAGTTGCCGGACCTGTGTATACGACCATGTCCGGGGAGTACATTAGGTAGCATATCGGCCATATTGATAGGTGACGTTTATGCGCCATATTCAAACCAGTCGCTCCAAATAATACTTCCTATCTGTGAATTATGGCATTTAACTTGCTTTTTGCGCTGGATTTGGTCGTGCAACCGACTGCCGCACGGTGAGGCATGTTGGTTACAAGACTACAAACGAAAAATAATAAACAATCTATTTGAGTATGAATTTATCGTACATTCTAACCTCTAAAATTATCAAAACATATTTGTGAGCACGTGGTTGGATTGATATCACTTTTCAATTCTACTGAAAAGATTTATTACAACCCTTGTCACTTATGATTGCTGTTTGTTTTGGAATATCCACCCGAACCTGAAAACAAACAGTGTGTATACGGTGTATACGCCGTGGTATACGCGTACTATATCTATATAGATGTCACCTATCAAAATGGCTGACCGACGTATTCCCCTTCCGTCTTTTGGCACAGGCCCCGCAAGCTATCGCTCCGTCCATACGTCCGTGAGAACAATATTGTTAAAAAACTGTTATTACGTCTCGATTTCCGAAAATCCACGATTGTCAGGCCCTTCATTGAGTTTTTCTACGTCACTGATATCAATTTCACATCAATCGAATGTGTTTTGGCTGAGAAAATAGCGTTTAAAAATTCCAAGTGTAAATCATATCGAGGTCACGTGACTTTCATTTCCCCTTAAATTCATTCAAAACACGATTTAAATTTCCCGCAAAATCTAGAAAGATTCAGCAGCGCCGTCATGCGGTTAAAAATTTAGGTAATTTTCCCCTAGGCTTGACTCGGGAGTTTTGTATTATCACTAGTTGGCAACACTGCGCGATTTATCACATGTGTCTGCTGCAGCTTGTTTTCAGACTTTTTTAACAGTTCACACGAGTTGTCATAAAACTCTCCGATTCGCGACCCGTTGTATTATTCCTTCCCGTCCAACAGTTTCGACGCTATGAAATTAGGCCGCGGCACTATAGAATATCCGTAAAAATATTCCAATTGAATTTCGCTACCCCAATTATTTGACAGATTCGAGGTAATCGCCTGATCCATAACCTCAAAATAACCATGGGCAAATTGAACGTGACCATGCTGAGATATTTGAGTCGTGAAGATTTCCGCGTTCTCACAGCGGTAAGTTTGCCTCCTATTAGGACTAGATGAAATATGTACGTAACAAGATGGAAATGAATACTTGAAAATAATCTCAGCACCTAGACAGTAAAAAAAAAAAAAAATGTATTCATGCACCAAAGTCAATATCTAGACTACACGGATGTTTTTCTTTCGCAATATCCACGTCTCTTTGGCTGCTTTTCTGCCTGTATCGTTACGTCCGTCGAACGCTACGCGTTTACCTCATGATGCGCAGTGAATTCAAGCTGTGGGATGATAATTTTTCAGATCGAGATGGGCATGAAGAATCACGAACTAGTCCCGGCATCATTGGCCGCCCAGATAGCGAACCTGCGCCACGGCGGGGTGCACAAATTGTTGAAAGAGCTGTGCAAGCACCGTCTGCTCAGCTACGAACGTGGAAAACATTGTAGGGTGATCGGATACTGGAAAAAATCGAGGGGAACCTGAAATTCCGGCGATCCCGTAGCCATACGTTGATAATTGGTTTCTCAATTCCAGACGACGGTTATCGTCTGACGAATTCGGGATACGACTATCTGGCTCTGAAGGTTCTAGCCACCCGCGAAGTGCTGTCGTCGTTCGGTAATCAAATTGGCACCGGAAAAGAGTCGAATATTTACGTGGTCGCCGACGATAAGGGGAATCCCGTATGCCTCAAGCTCCACAGACTCGGTCGCACTTGCTTCAGGAATATAAAAGACAAGCGGGATTATCATCAGCACAGAAAGTCCATGTCCTGGCTTTACCTGTCCAGAATATCAGCGACGCGAGAATTCGCTTACATGAAGGCGCTGGAGGACCGGGGATTCCCCGTACCGAAACCGATAGATTTCAACAGGCACTGCATAGTCATGGAGCTCATCGAAGGGAAACCATTGTACGGATCGAAATAGCTAGACCACTTACGGGGCTGCATGCGTAAAATACTTTTTTCTTACAGGTGTGGGGTCTACGAGGTCGACGATGTGGAATCTCTGTACCAAGATCTGATGGATTTGATCTACCAGCTCGCCAACCACGGAGTTATTCACGCCGACTTCAACGAATTCAACATCATGATTAACACGGAAGGGAAACCAGTGATCATCGACTTTCCTCAGATGGTGTCGACCCGGCACGTCAATGCCGAGGTCATGTTCGACAGAGACGTCAACTGCGTCAGAGACTTCTTCAAGAGACGTTTCGGATACGAGAGCGAATTCCACCCGGTTTTCAAAGATATTTCGTTAGTTTTTCTTTTCTTCCGTCGCAAACGATGTCGATGGTCAAGCTGTACAACTGTTCATTTTTTCAGGCGAGAGGATTGCATAGACGTCGAAGTCAGAGCGAGCGGATTGACCAAGCAGATGGAGAAAGATTTGCTCGTGGAAATGGGAATAGAGGAATCCACAGACACGGAAGAAGCCGCGCGAGATGATGAACATTTGGAAAACGAAATCGAGAAACTGAGACTCGAGGTCGAAAAAGTATCCGAGGAAGACTCCGCCAGGCCTGCGAGCAGCTCTAAAACTGAAGATGTCCAGCAAGAGAACAACTCGGGCGACGACGACGATGAAGCTGCTTACAGCGAAGCATTTAGTATCTCGACAGCCGCGACGATCGCGCCAGACGTTGTCAAGAGACGGATGAAAAGTTCGCTAGAGAGAAGAGCGAAGAAGGGTCAGTCGAGGAAATTATTAGCCAAGGGCGAAGCCAGCGCCACGACGAGAACTCGAAGGGAAAATTCTGATAACATCAAGCAATCGATCGGTTCTGGTATATGGGGATGCGAATGATTTGCGGATATCAATTCTCTGACTTCTCTCTCTCTCTGAGGTCCTCTGACTTTTAAAACACAGGATTGAAACTTCATTCGAGAAAAGTTCAGGGAATCTTTATTTTGCCAGTAACTGCTGAAGTAATTGAATTCTGTATTGTGAAACGTCGAATTTATCGAACCGATTCGTTTATTTTTCTTATCCAACGAAATAAAACACAAATAATACAAGTAATAAGGTTTTAGTGATAACAGACATAATTTATAAAACTGCATTGGCATCGTTTCAAGATAAACTTGTGACCCCGATGGTTCTTCGAGTTCTGTTATCTTCGATAATATAATCAATGCGAATGGGACGCAGCTGCAATCACGACCTTCAGCGCACTCGATTTTTGCTACAACCATATTTTCTAAAAAATACTTCTATAGATAAGACCCTGAGAATGTGCCCCTAAAACCTTGCGACGTGTCGACGAAAAGATTTTTTGAGTTTTCACTAAAAATACTGAATTTAATAAGAAAAAAAAAGATAAAAAAGAAGCTTTCATAAAGAAAAAAAGAGTTTTCTTCATTTTTAAACTCTCAAACTAATATTTTTGACCTTCGGTCTTTTGATAGCAATTTTGACTTTTCTAGTACTATTAACGACGTATTTGTTGAGCCCGTTTCAATGTAAAGACTCCAAGCTCGGTGATAACTTTTCAGGATCCATGTTGAAATGGAAATATTAATCACTAAGTCATGATTAATCCAGGCACCATTTACTGCTGCCAATTATTTTCACCCAAAAAGAAAGTACAAATTTGCAGAATAATTCGATGCCAAATTCCAATTGCATCCGCATCAACTTACCTACGTTTCAACTAGCCCCGGCTTCCCCTACTTGCGTTGTGAGTCTGCTAATAAAAAACTGCCATTCATCATCGCGCCGATAAAAGAGATTAACAGTCAAGATTTGAAGCCAATGTTCACACAGGTGATGGAAAAAATTCAATGTTCGAAATTGTATGTTCGGGTGCAAGATACGAGACCTTCCTTCGTCTTCCTTCGTTCTTCGGTCCAAAAATATGCTGGTCATCTTTTTCAGATTCTGATTGCATTTGTCAGAAGCTTTTGCCAGGACTATATCAGGATGTGGCAACGAAATGCTTATCATATACCGCAAATCCTAAAGTCCACTGGTGAAAGCAAGATTCAATGTTTCATGATATCCTATGCATAAAATATGTGCATACATACATTATTCTTGCTTTTGACGAAGAACGGAAAAAACTACAAGGTCCAAGGATGTTGTCATAAGGTCGTTTATACGTCAACGATCATTATCAGTTTCCGTGTATACTTATCTACCAATGTATTCACTCGTTCAGCGTACGTGCTTATGAGCTCGGATGAGCTGGGCTTTCATTTATCGCAGGATCACAGTCAGATATCTGCAGTAAAGTGAACGAAGCGCAAACAAAAGCTTCACAGATTTGATACCAATTTACAAATCGGAGGTGATAACAGTAGAAAAAAGCGCCGCAAGAGACGAAGCCGCATTTCTTCACTGGGTCCGCGTTGACTGCAGTGATTGGCTGGATTTTTAGGCGTGTTTGAAATCCTATGAGAATATGATTTCTCTTATCAAAAATGCTAAAACAACTTTGATGAAATCTTCCCACTGATATGGAATGGGCGTTCTAGGCGGGAAAAATCATTCATAAAAGGCCTCTTTTCATCCTCATGGTCTTTGATACCAACTATCATGACTTATACCGATAAGATATGGTCGTACAAGGTCACTGTTTTTTATCCATCCACTGCATGACGGACTTTTTGCGACAAATTCTACATGCTCCAAAAAAGCTGAGGCAGCAATGACTGATTAGATTGAAAAATCTCACGGTATGATTGCGAATAATGTCATGATTAATTGATAAGTGATTTGAACAGATCCGGAAGAATGCGAGTGAGGAATTTAACGAGTGACATGCACCAGCACCAGCAGAGAAGTTAAACAAGACAAAATTCAGTATGCAAATTGATATGCAACTCGGTTATAGTTATTAATGTTCAATAACTGAAGCACGCACTATGCGATTGGAATAATATTCTTGTCATTATTGGCGAGTAACGCTGCGCAATTCATGTTTATAGTCGGTTGTTAGCTATTGATGAAATAATATTTGATCACTGGATTTGGTATACGACAGATCCGGCTTTGAAGTGCGGCGAACAATATATTTACTGTGGATTTACGCATTGATGACGAAACTTGATCAATTTCACATTTTATGAACGAGAAATTGCGATAAATAAATGCAAATATTTCTGAACAAGATTCACACGTGTCAATTCATCGTCATTTGTTTTTCAGTTTCGGATCAAATACGTCACATCAAACGTACTATTGCTATACCACAATTGAAAAGTGAGCTTCATTCCCTTAGGAGCCGAATCTCAAAAAACGCTTAAACTACTTTCTAGGTATTTGAATGAGCAATAATTTGAAGCCAAAACGAAGTCAATATCTCATTGGGCCGAGGAGATATCCATGAATCCGCGAAAACATGTTTTACCCCTTTTATTCTCCTTGTGGGGCGAATTTCGAAAAATCGCTTCTTACTGGGTGTTGACGAATGGAAGGGAACATGTTGCCCAAATTTCAAGTTTATAGGTCACGGGGTTTGGGCTGGGCGTTGATGCCACTTGTTCCTTTATAGATATAGATAAGATATAAGAACATAAGAATAAGATTAAGATTATAGTACAGCGATATCCTGCACCGTATCACGCGATTTTATAATCAAAAGATCAATTTTTTATAGTGTGCAAGCCTCAGGCTTATGACGATTTCTTATCAAACATGATGTATTATATGATATACTATTGCATTTCATTGCCAAGAAAATACAATACGTGAAAATTTGCGCTTATAAATTTAGTGATGAGCAAAATCAGTCTTGGTCTTGCAGACTTTTCTTGTTCTTGCCGAAATTGCAAGACCAAGACCAAGTCTTAGTCTCAAAATAACAATTATCCAAAAGTGATTCTCGTCGACAATATTAGGTACTTCGGGATGAGATAAAAATCGGAAAAAAATCAACCACAATCAAGACGATCAAAGTATCAACTTTGAATAATAATAATGACCAAAAGTTATCAATAAATTGTTTAAACAAAACATTGTTTAACAAATTCTCTGGTAACGTTATTTTTTTTCATCTCAAATAAATGCCCTAATTTTTCTGAACACAAATGCATTTTTTAAGAATTCTGTCACTATTTTGAAATTTCCGTTTTCGAAAATTTGTGAAGGCTATATTTACGAAACTTCAAAATAGTGACAAAATTCTGAAAAAATTCACGTGTATTCAGAAAAGTTAGGGCATTCGTTTGACATGAAAAAAAAAACGTTACCACAAAATTCGTTGAACAATCTTTTGTTTAAACAATTTATTGACAACTTTTGGGCATTATTATTATTCAAAGTTGATACTTTGATTGTCTTGATTGTGGTTGATTTTTTTCCCATTTTTATCATATCCCGAAGTACCTGATATTATCGACGAGAATCACTTTTGGTTGGCCAATGAGCAAAATTATTTAAGAAAAGCCGGGCCTGTCACCCACCCCCTTCGATTTGGCTGATTTTTTGTGAGCATGTTACCTACCTAGAGAGTAGTCAAAAGCCAAAATATTATGTCCCGAAAAAATTTATTGGCCGAGTTACAGTTTTTTTTCCCATTTTTGACTCGAATTTGGGTATTTTCGATTATGCAAAGGTTTTTTGTACTACGTGGCTGAAAATCGGTTTCTTTATGTAAAATTGACCCAGGAACACGAATCTGGCCACAGATTTGACCTACGAGAAAAACCTACAATAATATTAGCCAAAAACACCCGAAATTGACCAAAAAAGTCCCAAATCTTGGGGAAATGGTCCAAAAAAAATGTTTTCGACTTTCTGAGGCAGCAATCTTGTAGGAAAAGAGCCAACGAATCCAATGATCACACCCCCAGATTTCTAGGACGAACCGTTCGAGAGATACGCGTTGTCAAAGTTGGAGAATCTTGTTTTTCTGGCAATAATGGACTTTTTTTACCTCTTTGGACAAATGTTCGACCTAAAGGCCTATTTTGCGGCATCCACCACGACTATCTAAATCGAGTATCAATAGGTTATTTTCATCAAATGAGATTCGTCAGATTCTGGTCAAAATAATTAAATGTACTTTTCCATGAAATAAAATAATAAGAACCCTTAAAAAGGTCCATTATTTGCAGAAAAATCAAGATTTTCCAACTTTGACAACGCGTATCTTTTGAACGGTTCGTCCTAAAAATCTGGGGGTGTGGTCATTGGATTCTTTGGCTCTTTTCCTACAAGATTGCTGCCTCAGAAAGACGAAAACATTTTTTTTTGGACCATTTCCCCAAGATTTGGGACTTTTTTGGTCAATTTCGGGTGTTTTTGGCTAATATTATTGTAGGTTTTTCTCGTAGGTCAAATCTGTGGCCAGATTCGTGTTCCTGGGTCAATTTTACATAAAGAAACCGATTTTCAGCCACGTAGTCCAAAAAACCTTTGCATAATCGAAAATACCCAAATTCGAGTCAAAAATGTGAAAAAAAACTGTAACTCGGCCAATAAATTTTTTCGGGACATAATATTTTGGCTTTTGACTACTCTCCAGGTAGGTAACATGCTCACAAAAAATCAGCCAAATCGAAGGGGGTGGGTGACAGGCCCGGCTTTTCTTCAATAATTTTGCTCAATACATCTTTAAACCTGGCGCTCTTTCGTTTCACGTAAGCGCGCGCAGACACATGTGCTATGGTAGAAAATATACACACACCCAGTCTATCGCGAGTTCGTTTCTCTATCGCACTGTAGGGGTTCCAAAAAACTGTCTCGATTCAGTACCGGCGCATTGCGGGTCGTAGCTGTGACGCGACGTATCACACATTGTTTTGCTCGCTTCGGAACCTGAACTATTCGCATTGGCCCTGGATACGAGTGACGTGAATCATACTACGACCCTGTGCTCGAATCCAAACCCCTAACGGTTCTCATCACACATCATGTTGATTCAATGGCTTCGCTGTTACGACTCGCGGCGCACCGAGAGGGAGAAACAAAGTACACAGATCTCTTGTATCGACTATTCATTTTCACCGTGACATTGAATAATCATTGAGTCACCATACATCGAGTATCAATAATCTTGGCGTTTGCATCGACTCGTGCATGCAGCTTGGTTCCAAGTATACAGTGGGTTCTCGTTATAAGAGACTGATCGGGGGAATAGGGGAATAGGATTCCAAGAAATCCGTCGCTGGAGTGTTCCCCCACCATCTGCCTCGTAGCTTATAACGAGGAGTCCGCGCCAAAGTTAGAATACAATACGTACGCAGGTAGAGTGGGGGAAGCTATGAAAACGGAACGAGGGGAAAACTCTTATAACGAGAACCCACTGCGGTACATGTAACCCTTGCAGCGGGTCGTTCCGACGCGGACGTCTTGGCAAGCGGTACACCGAGCGGAGCTGGATGTTGACATGTACCTACTGCCATAGCCCATATGCGCGTGAGCCGTAGGCTGGACGATGAAATTAGTCGAGGGTGGTGGAAACGACAAGTTGAACATTGACGATAACGGCGATAACGTTGAGTCGTACCGCAGCTGCTCACCGTGCAAGACGTCAACCCAGTGACCAGAGCCACGCTCGATTAGTAAAATGGGGAAAGACAACCTGACGGCGGTGCTCTACAAAATAAATGACCTCCGACTGGTCAGTATGGACGAAAATATTTTTTATATGGATTTGAAATTGATTATGAGACAATTCAATGTTTAGTTTAGAAAAAAAAATATTTTGGCCTATTGCAGATTATTTTGTGATTTTATAATTCGCACGGGATTTTGAATGATGATTATTTGAATTGTTGAATTTCATAGGGCTATGAGCCGGACGTGTGGTTTTTCATACAGGAAGAACGGTATCGTTGAACGAAACGTTACGACATTTAAGATCCGACCGCGATGGTATCGATTTTTAAGCACGTGCTGCCGCACGAATCGCGAGTTACGTACCGCGGCAGTATGTAATACACGTGTTTCACATTTCAGCTGCGTTAGACTGGGAGAACATGATTGCCTTTATCTTTTTCTTTGTGATGCAGTAGACCTAGATTTTTTTTCAAACATTTTCTTGTATCAATTGAGATTGAATTTTGAATTACTTGACAATTATTTGAGAATATTCGATATTTCCAAATTTTGCAGATTACTTATCTGTATTATTTAAAAACATTTGATACAATTTATGTATCAACGATTTAATGAAATTTATGTATTATTAAGTTTCATGAAAATGTATGTGAAGCATTCCATGGTAAATCGACTCGCAGGTGACCCTCGACCTCTCGGATCGGGTTCGTGATTTTTTGTATCATTCTTTAGAGTCTAAATAGCGACTAGAATTGTTTTCAGATTTTTCAAGACCAATTTCTGCGCGTGGTGAATTTTGAAAGTTATTTTTTCAAAAAGTCTGTCTGAAATGAAAATGATACAAAAAATCATCGACCCGATCCGAGAGGTCGAGGGTCACCGGCAAGTCGATTTGGCATAGACTGCCCCACATACTTTCTCTATATTAGAATTAAACTTTTTCAATATTTAAATATTCATATAACAGTTTTGAATATTGAAAATCATTCGGAAATTTCATAGTCAAGATTTAACTAAATCTCATACACCGAAATGTTTTGAAAAGTTTAATTCCAAAATGGTTTTCCAGTGCTACAATAATTGCCAAATCGGATCATAAAATATTGCAGAATTGACCAAAAAATGAAAATTCCAAAGCTTTCAATTTGATGGACTATTGATAATTGACTGGAATACCTTTTGTCACTGAAAACTAAAAAAGAATCATAGTATGTTTTGAATCCCTAAAACAGTTTCATAAATTTAATATAACCATATCTAGGATATCTAGATATTTCTTCAATATTAGGACCCAAATATGTAATTCCAAGATTTTTTATATCAATTTCATTTCAATCACCAAGATTTGTAAATTTCCTTCTTCTTTGTACAAGAAATTTAAAGATACTTTTTGAAACAAATTTTATGCAAAACGAAAAAAGGCGTCGTCCACCACTACGAGAATTTTTTTCCGTTTTTTAGTACAGGTCGAGGGGTCAATCACAAGCGAAAAGGTGTACACCATATCTCCTTTATCTCAATATCTCCCAATATCTCCCACGATATCTCCTGATAAAATTTTCAATATATCTCCAAAAATCTCCCAATATCTCCTACTCTCTGTACACCACATCTCCCTTGTGATTCACCCCTCGGTACAGGTTTTTATTCTTGCCACTGCAGAAATACGACACAACAGTTAATCTCAGGCATAACATACCTATGCAAAACAGGATTGCGTATCTAAGTGGTTAAGAGAATATGATTTCCAGCTCACAGCGTCAGATAACATTTCACGCATGGGCTCTGAATGTTATTTGCCTTTCAAATTATTGTTTGAGGAAAAATATATCCTAAGTTCACATAGTATTTACGTCACTTCTGTGATTAATATGTAATGTAAGCAATGATAAGAATTTTCCTGTTTGTGTGGGTAGAAATGATAATATGTGACTAGAAAATAACATAATACCCACCACATGAATTGACTGTATGAGAAATCAGAGAAATCGGAGTCGTCATATCTTTCAATTTCAATTTCATACCATCAAACTTGGAGGAATTCTTATAACGTGGTTCAATAATCGCTTAAAAATTGCACAGATAAATCCAAATGGTACTGGACGACTAATTCTTAGCATTCTTTCTTTACTTTGTGTTGCAGGAGCAAACTGACATTCCAGAGCCGAAAGATGATGGTAAGCCTCTTTTTTTTTATGGACCTTAGATCACCACTTATCATCACGAAATCCATCATGTTGCGTGAATGAAATGATATGTTATCGAATATTTTGACAGTGTGCATGATTTATACCATGATGACAAGCGAATGACAATTACTCAGTTATTTGGCAAGAATTGAACGCTAGTAGTGTTCGAGTTGGAAACAAAAAGTATACTACACAATCAGTGACGCAAGAATCATTGTGAAATTTGGAGTGTGGTAAGAACCTGGCAATCGAGCCAGTTTGTTTGTCTTATCGGAACATTTTGAATGAAGATTAAAGTAGCTTCTGAGAAATCCAACCGGTAGTTTGTAAGTGGCAATAACTGTTTCTTAATTTGTGAAGATTATCTGGTTGTAAGATATGGGGAAAATACATAATAATCGTCAGAGGAGGTATAATTTTCTTCAAGCTACTGTTTGCTATTCATAAATTAAAACTATGTGAAACCAAATTCCAGCAAGCTAAAATTACGCGAGTATTAAATGGGCTTGGATTACTATGTTTACTGAACATGAATATAACATCACGTTCAGCAATAATTCTATTCATGACGTGGCGTCTACGTCAATGTCACACAACTTGAAATAAAGTTTCATTCAGCGTTACAATCACGTCAGACATAATATACAACACGTCACACGGACTTGTAGGCATATCCAGAATACTAGCACCAAGTTACGTTAGCAGGGCTATTATAGTCACTTCTTTCAATCGAAGACACTTTTTCCACGATTTGATCATTCGAGTCACTATTCTGGTTGCAATTTAGTTTGGCACTGCCAAAATATGTTTTTTTTTCTCAAATATTATCGGTAAATGCAAAAACGGCGGTTTTCTGCGTTGCATTCGGCATAAAAAGAAGCATCGGAGTCGAACGGTAACTCCTTTGCCTCTTGTAACCCTTAACGGAGTGAATTAGTCATAATCGCTTGCGGAAAGAGTGAGATTATGACTGGTACAGAGTGAATCAGTGACTCTTGCGCACTTATATGCAGTCTTATGGAGTGAATATTCACTCCTGAGCAATACTATGGACACTTATAGAGGGAGAAGTCAGTCTTATGACTCTTATCGAGGGAACTAGTCATACTTATGCCATGGAATGCACTTTTATGACTATATCACTCCTATGGAGTGAAAAGTCAATCTAATCCAGTCTTATGACTCTTGCGGAGGGAATAAAGTCACCCTTATGCAATCTTACGGACTCTGTTCGAGTAAAAAGTCACTCTAATGCAGTTTTATGACTCTTATGGAGTGAATTCCTCACTCTTACGCACTCTTATGACTCTAGTGGAGTGAATTCCACACTCTTATACACCCTTATGACTCTTGTGGAGTCTCCGTCTCTAGAAATACTAGAGTCACCCGTATGAGGCACCAGTTGCGTATCTTATACCTTCACGGGCGCAATATCCAAAATTTGGTAGCGTGTAATAATGTACAAAAGTACACGCAGTTTTTGACCAATGTTGTCGGTTTACCGAATTCAACACCCGTAGTACATGCAAGGCGACAAACACACCAGCAATCTGCTTGTGAAGATGCTTAACTGGTGTATTATCTTTATTTTTCCCAGTTACTTTTTGGAGTAAAAAAACTCAATTTTCTCACTTCTTTTGGGCCCTTTTATTGCTACCAGCCCTGGTACAGGGATCTCGTTCTTTTTATTTGAAATTTCTATGTATCTCACGAGTATACTTGATCAGAAATTGGTCTGGATGAAAGTTTGATGAAAAAAATTCTGATTCCCCAGTCATAAAGCTAATGCAGAATCATCGTCTTCTTTTTCGCAAACGGAAACAAGGTCAAACGGATTCCTACATGTAAAGCGTGGATTTCAGGAGTTTGCTTCATCCGTCTTTCAATTCCTCTCTCAATTCCCAGGTTTTGTTTTCTATCACTGCGCTATAGGTTTGGTCATAAACGCAAAATCATCACTCCTAGATAAGGACGAGTCCAAATTCCATATCTGACAAGCTATTCCATTCAAGTTATCGGGAGTGTAAATTACGAAAGTAGTTGCATTGGAAATCTGAAACAAGGAACGCTTTCACATCCGCGTTCACCTTACGTTTGACATATCTGTAAGCAAGGTTGTTTTTTCTCGCGCTCTCAGGCATACGGACAAATGTTACATGGAGTCAATCGTCATCACGAAGGCCAAGGTATCCAAGATAGATACTGAACATGCCCAGGTATCACACTTATCCTAACGTCGTCTATCATTGAACCTATTTTAAGTCGTCGTGTGGTCGACAGGGATCAGCAAGTAAAATTCTTCGGTCAACTACAAGCCTGAGAATAGTCGACTTTTTGGCATTGTCTATTGTTTGACTGTTCAGAGGACATTCGTGAACTTTTTTCCAGTGGATAGTCAACCATTGGCTTGACATCGAGTGAAATTCTCCTGCTTATGTCGTAGGATTTATCTGCAAGCGTCGCTCTAATCTTCTACTCCGAAGTCTTATTTCGTTATGATTTTCCGTATGCGTTGCATAAAATTCAATGTCATAGTCAAGAATAGATGAATCGTGTCTATAAATGATCGATTGGGTTTCAATTCAATCATGGTACAAGTATGCAGGCTGAGCTCGATTTAACTATTACATATATCCTACGACAAGTTATTGATCGTATCAGTCCACGACTATTTATCTTTATTAAGCTAATCAACGACAATCGAGAGTATGGTGTATTTTCGTATTCGAATTTGATTGAAATTGTCACAATAATGACAGAGTTGACTGTCGTACAGCTATATCCGTCGATAATATACGGTTCGTAGTAAGCTAATGAAAGCGGAATTCATTTATAGGATTCGAATCGTTTGACACTACTTCAATAACCACGTGCCACTTGCCAACGGATTCGCAGCTGGTTGGCATTAGTAGATTGCATTCATAGTATCGATATACCAAAAATTACATAAGGTCGATCATTGTCATTGAGCTATTTCCACATGTAGCAGAGCAAAAATCATTAATATCTTATCCAAAGTTCATTAGACATCGAAAAATTGACTTTTTTTTTAAATCACTTGTCGTAAGGTTTCAGGCATACGGCTGATCCGATCATGTCTCATTTTCTTCGGAGAACAATTCTTCACCATATGGATGAGGGAAACTGAGAAAAAAATCCTGTTGTAAGTTATGGTCAGTTGTCAAAGTTTAGCGACAATCTAGTCACTCTTTTGCTGATATTTGTTCCAGTAAATTTTGTTTCTCAATTTCCCTCATTCACATGATGAAGGATTGCTCTCCACTGCTCTAGCTACACTGTTCATTGAGGAATGTTCACAGAGGTACAGCTGGAAATGGCCTGCGTGGGGATATGTGGTTCGGATGTTCACTATCTCGTGAACGGTAGAATCGGTGACTTCGTGGTGAACGCGCCGATGATCATTGGCCATGAAGCAGCTGGAATTGTCAGCAAGCTTGGGAAAAATGTGACCACTTTGAAGGTATCGCAGTTGTTTCATTAGACAGTCCTATTACATAGTCAGTGCCTGATTTGATGATATGTGCTCTCAAACTGAAAAGTTGATTGTTCCAAAAGGTTGGTGACCGCGTCGCCATCGAGCCAGGAGTACCCTGCCGCGTTTGCGACTTTTGTAGACATGGACGTTACAATCTCTGCAAAGAGATTATCTTCTGTGCTACTCCACCTGTGCATGGAAATCTCCGACGGTACTATACGCACGCTGCCGACTACTGCTTCAAGTGAGTATCGCGAGTAGCATGCATCGTCTATAAACTGACATTTCATACGTATCCTTCATCCCTTACGGAAAAAACACTCAACTTTTAAGTGCATCTCCTCAAAATTGACCGTTAACACTCAATTTTTGGTGTAAATGTTGATTCTCAATTTTTCAGTGTTAACTCCTAACGTTGAGAGTAAACCTTCAATCGTTGGGTGTAAGCACTTGCTTATTGAGTGTGAATCCTCAGAGTTGAGGATCAACGCTGAAGGTTGAGGATTGATTCAGGAAGTTGAGAATCAACTCTCAACTTCAAGTTCTGATCTTGCACATAGAGAGTCAACGCTCTCATATCGAGTGTCGAACCCTTATTATTAAACACTCAGATTCCGAGTGTTGATTCTCGAAGTTAGGAATCAACACAGAATGTTGAGAAAAGACTCTCGACTTCAAGTGGTATGAGACTTTTTGAATATTTGAGAGCCAATCAAAACTCAATATATACTACCAATATGTCCACACCGGTGTTAACACTGGTTATATGTATCGAGTTCTTCGATCCACCGAATGTTGAAGATATTACTTTCAATTGACTGTATCCATCTTCAACACAATAGATCGAATAGTTGGCTCACTCTACTATCGATTGTGCACCCTGAATCTTCGAGTGCGGATCATAAAACCCTGATGAATGACACTTGGAATTATAATCAGAGTCGTACTTCTCACTTATTACAATTCTCCGAGCTTGTTTTCTCAACTTGAGAGTCGAGCCTCAATTCTCAAGTTGAGAGTCAACCCTCGAGTTGAAAGTTGACATGGTAATTCAGCGTTTACGCTCAATTTCAATGTTAACTTCCAAGTTGGAGTACGAAATTATCATCGAATTGAGTGTCCATTTGAGTGTCGTCATGAGTGTTTTTTCCGTGATGGATGGTTTCAATAGCATAAGGCTTGAAGTTCCCATTCGCTCTGTTCTGTAAATTCATGATGGGTTGTATTATGTACGGTTAGCCTATCTCAAGCTACCTGCGTAACTTTATCATGATTGATGATGTAGGTTGCCCGATCACGTATCACTCGAAGAGGGAGCCCTGCTGGAGCCTCTGTCCGTCGGTGTCCACGCCTGTCAGCGGGCCGGAATTACCTTGGGCTCTCAGGTTCTGATCCTCGGTGCTGGACCTATCGGATTAGTCTCTCTCCTCGTTGCAAAATCACTGGGAGCCACAAAGATCGTGCTCACCGGTATGGACAAAATTTATACCCCATATATCTATCGGTTGCAGGGTAAGACTTTGACCTCTTTCCAACACATGTACATACAAGTCTTGTGGAGACAACTGATCCCAGGTAAAAATTCCGTCCAGTTTCACTAGAATGGAATACAGAAAATCCCAGTGAAACTAAATTTCCAAATTAGCAAAACTGTCCAAATCTGGAAGTCTGGAAATAAAACTGGACTGCAAATTAGAATTACAATTTTACGAGTATAGCTCAATCTCTGCAAGTGCAAGCCGAAGAACTATAATGGACAAGCGTTACATTTATGGCCAGATACTATGTAACAGTCCAGTCACATTTTTTTTATCGGTTCAACTGCGTTTCTTGTCATGGTCAGGGTAGAGTATGATCATTGAAATGGAGTGAATTATATGAACAAAAAATTCGAACATTTTTCAGATCTCGTGCAGGGACGTCTTGACATTGCGAAGAAACTGGGTGCTGATGACACGATATTGGTACAGAGAAGCGACGACGAAGGAACCATGGTGAAACGAGTCCATGAAGTATTCGGCTGCGAACCAGACAAGACCATCGATGCTTCGGGAGCTGAGGCTTCTACGCGCCTAGCGACACTGGTGAACAACGATTAATGGAGTCAGCTTGATTTTCTATCAACATCTGAGACTGACTGAGACTGTTTTCAGGCAACTAGAGCCGGTGGTACCGCAGTATTGGTCGGCATGGGTCCTCCGGAAATTAAGCTTCCTCTTGTCCAGGCTCTGGCTCGAGAGATCGACCTTAAGGGTGTCTTCCGTTATGTCAATTGGTGAGTCACGTGTCGTAGAACTTCTTCGGTACTGGTATGCTGTGAGAAAGTACAAATTTCCGACTTTGTAACGTTCTGATTTACTTCCAGTTATCCCGCTGCCTTGGAACTCGTCGCAAGTGGAAAAGTTGACGTGAAACCTTTGATCACACACAACTATAACATAGAAGAAACCCACGAAGCGTTCGAGACGGCGCGAACAGGTCGCGGTGGTGCGATTAAAGTGATAATTCATTGCAACCGTTCTTGAAAAGATAATTCCCTCCGGTTGCTGGTTATAATTTTAACCTTGCTCGAGAGATACTAGAATATAAATAATAGCTCATTCCGTCGCGGTGTACCTTATCTTAACGTCGACTTAATCATCATATACTGCTGTGATAAAACACGTTAAGTATCCATAGAGAAGGGTTATCGACTGAATAAGTTTCGATTAATAAATTCTATTTTATCATCAAACAAAAAAATATATATACACGCAAGTTGTGTTACCTATTTTATTGAAGCATGTATTAATTAGACATACGAGTTCGATCTGGATAGTTGAAATACGTCAGAATGACGATGGAGCTGTGCGAAATCATCAATTTCAAAATACTTGAATTATGACAAACTCATTCGCCTCGTATGAGTCAATAAAAGAATTTAACATTTGATTCATCTCGAGCATTCTATTATCCTGAAATTCCATAAAACTTGTTTTATCAATCGCTACGTAGATCTAGTTTTGATGATGGCAATGAAAGAAAAAACATTGATTGGTTGTGTAACACATGAAAAAATACTCAATTTCATCACAGAATCAGATGAATTGTGAACGAGAATGGAGAGGAAACATTTTTTGAAAAACTAAAAGAAAAGAAAATAAAGTCGGAATCGAAGACTCGAACTTCGGGTTACTGAACCTGCACCGTACCGGATGAGCTGAGGCACTTAATTCTGGACAAGTGGACATTTCTCGCGTACTTATGGTCCAATCGATTCAGAGAGACTTCGAATACACTTCGAAATGCGATATCAGAACCACTTAGATCCGAGATCTACCAAAATGCTCGAAGATCCAGGTAGATTGTCTACGATTGTCCAGAATTCAGATCTACGTAGAATCAAATTAGATCTAAACCATTTTTTCCCGGGAAGATTAGAGTCTATTCACAAATGACGAAACTTTGATCGAGGTCAGTGACAGGGGTCAAATTACCAGATAATCACTGGGGGCTTGACGACTGGCGATGAAATCTGTCTGAATATGACTGAATGACGTTGCAGAAAAATGCCCTTATCGAGCAGTCATTTGGGTCACCATTATAAGCCCCCACTGCAAGTACGTTGACAAAGTCCAACACGCAAGAGCTGTTCAATATACGTATTTATAAATAATGCCGCTTTGATTATGAGCAAACTTTCAGACCCATTAATCTGATAAGCATCTTATCAAAAATTTTTTTTTCAAGAATTGCAATCGAACATACGAATTTTGGATAACCTTGAGCATAAAGAAGTAGCAACCAGTGTTACTGTAGGTTCAGTTAGTTGACTAGATTCAACTTTACTTTTCTGATTTGAATTTTGACTCTGAAAGATCATAGTTTTTTACAAATACAAAATATAAGCTCCTTTGGTGATGCACGTGGTTGGGTAATTTATTAAGGGCGCTCTACGATGTGGAAACGTTACGATTTTTCAATGTGATATACCTACTGCGTAGCTATCTCACCCTCTAAATTTTTGCACGTATTTTTTTTTTCATGTATTATTAGTTTGCAAAAAAAATAATTAGCTCGTTTTTCTTCTTTTCGCAATTGAAACAAAATTGAAGGAAATATGACGGATCGAAAATTACTACGTTGTGACGTCACCCATGCTGATGAACGTAGCAAAATCGCTGAAATTCAATTGCCTGTAAGTTTTGCGATTATCTTTTTTAACGAAAAAGAAAAAACAAGATCCAATTATTTCGAGCTACTCAATCTGTAAAATCTTGTAAAAAAAAACCAACAATCATTATTTTTCTTTCTTTCCTCTTTCTTCATTGTGTAAACTCAGAAACTCTATTACAGGAAAGAAGATGATGAACGAATTCTTGATGATCTTCTGTGAATTTTATCATCATAATTTGACCAATATTCTGAAAAATATTTTCCACGAGAAGAAAGACCCGATTCTTCATCATTTAGGCTGCATTCACATGGGCCTGAATTCACCGGACCGGAACGGAATCAGAATCTAGGGGGTTTCGAAGAGCCAATCAGAGACGTTCCGGTCATTCTTCGTTCCGATGAGAATATTTTCCTACGTTCACATGGACCGAAATTTGCCGGAATTCACGGGGACGGAACGCTCAGTGGCGAATTGGAGTGTTTCTTTCTACCGGGAATTTCAAAAACACTCATTCCGATTGGCTCCCGCTCGTTCCGCTCTTCATAATTCCCGTCCATGTGAACATAGGATTTTAATAGCAACGGAACGGTTTACTCACACAACCGTGCAGTTAACCTCCAAACGCTACGCAATACAGCAACAAATATTTCATTAGTAGCGGAGGGTCAAGATTTATTGACGGGCTGTAACCTGTAAATGATCCAAGATGCATGCAACTTTGAATATAGGTTATCATACGCATTTACAATTATTTAAATTTCATTGTGTATGGAATATGGATACATGGAAACGAAAAAAATTAAGATACAAGACTATCCCAATGCCCCGGGAATACTATTTATTTATTCAATTGTTCAATTCTTCACTCAACAATACTGTCCTCGTTGCGTTTTCGCACACAGATATACACAATTAGGCCCATGTGAATGCAGCCTTAGGCTGCATTCACATGGGCCTGAATTCACAGGATCGGAACGGAATCGGAATCTAAGGAGTTTTCGAAGAGCCAATCAGAGACGTTCCGTTCAATTCGTTCCGAGTGCATTACGAGAATTCGTCATGTTTCGTCGGAACCTAGTGATTTGCCGTACGTGTGTATCTGTGTGCGAAAACGCAACGAGGACAGTATTGTTGAGTGAAGAATTGAACAATTGAATAAATAAATAATATTCCCGGGGCACTGAGATAGTCTTGTATCTTGAGATTTTTTGTTTCTATTTATCCATATTCCATACACAATGAAATGTATGTAAATAATTGTAAATGCATGTGATATAACCAATATTCAAATTTGCATGCATCTTGGATTATTTACAGGTTACAGCCCGTCAATAAATCTTGACCCTCCGCTAATAATGAAATACTTGTTGCTGTATTGCGTAGCGTTTAGAGGTTAACTGCACGGTTGTGTTAGTAAACCGTTCCGTTGCTATTAAAATCCTATGTTCACATGGACAGGAATTTTTTCAGGAACGGAACGAGCGGGAGCCAATCGGAATGAGTATTTTTTAAATTCCCGGTAGAAAGGAACACTCTAATTCGCCACTGAGCGTTCCGTCCCCGTGAATTCCGGCAAATTTCGGTCCATGTGAACGTGGAATAATATTCTCATCGGAACGAAGAATGACCGGAACGTCTCTGATTGGCTCTTCGAAAACTCCCTAGATTCCGATTCCGTTCCGATCCGGTGAATTCAGGCCCATGTGAATGCAGCCTGAGAGTGAAGAAAAGAAAATGATGCGCGAAGACCGGTTATCTTCATACAGTATTGAATCCCGTCTTACCGACGCACGGTAAGAATAATCTTCTCACCCACCTGGACATTCCGAGTGTCTAGAGCGCCGAATATGGCGAAAGTCGGCACTATTCGCGTGGCCATGAAGACTGTAACAAAAAAACAAAACACTGTGCAGAGAGTGATACGCAAACCCTTGATACATCGCCTACATTTTAATGAGTGAAGTTCAGAATCACCATCGTGGAATATTGCCGTCTGCGATGCGTATTTATAGTGACTGTGATTTCATCCCTGAGAATTTTAAGATTCTCAGATCCTATGCGGAGACATTATTGTTTGCTTGGCACCGTGAGAAACTGAAGGTGTTTCCTTACGGCGATGGTGTCGACGGTTCGAATTCCCGGTTGTTGTTGGCTCCGGGGGAAGTTTTGAACGTGCAAAGTTTTGATGACAGAATTTTCATAACCTGTAAATCTTACGGCATATACAAATTGTCGAAAAATTATCAGTTCGCTCAGCTCAGCATTTCCGGTATTGGAATTGGCGCCAAATTCTACCAAGTCTTGACCGTTAAGGACAACTACGTTTGCCTAGTGAACAAACAGGCCAAAACTATGCGATCGTTGTTGAGATACGATCCCACAGATGGCGCCGTACCTTCGGCCATTGGTTTCATCGAGGAAAACGTTGACGACGAACTTTTCACTGTTTTGCTTGAAGGAGCCGTTGATCGATCCGAATTGTGTATTTTTAGCAACGGATATGAAATTTATAAAATCACATCCGATGCGGTAAAAGTTATTCACGGCAGTCATTGTCTCATATGCGGTATCGTAGAAGTTAGGAGAACCGATAAACTCACGTGTCTACTTTACATAACGAACAAAAACACCGCGATATTGATGCACGCCAAAGGCGGCGAGCTAGTTTTCGAAAAAATTGAATTCAACCATAGAGTGAAAACCGCATATGCGTTCGTCGATGAAATTCTTGGAGATACTGTATGGATCGTTCATTCAGACGGCGTGACAACCTACAAAAGCCGGAAAGTCATTGGCGAGCATTCGGTCGACAACGTCGAGTTGAAGGAGCAAAATATCACTTGCTTGAGTTGTTACGGTTCGGAAGTTCTTGGTCTGAGGTCAACGGGGGAGTTGATACGCTTAGACCTGAGCGTGGAGGCCGTCGTACATTCCGGAGACGATGATTTTGTTCAAATGAAGCGCGAGATGCTCGAAGGAACTGATTCTATTATCGATTCGATTTGCGGCAGGGTTAAAGAATTGCAAATTCTCGATGCTGAGTTGATCAACCTCCAGAGTGCTCTCAAAAGAATCAATATGGCCGCTTGCAAGCAGGACATCCCCACAGCCCCGAAACTGAAAGTGAACAAAACTGCTGATAGAACCTTCGTCAGCTGCAAATTTGGATCCGGTATCCCGAAGGAAACGCAACTATCATTTTCACTGAAATCTGGTGGGCGAAAAATATTCTCAACGAAGCGAGTAACCGAGGACGGGGGTAACGTCGAGCTATCGGTGCCAACTTCGGTAATGTCTGAAGCCGCGGATATCACCGTTGACCTGATCACTTTGGCAGACTGTGACTACTCTTGGTGCATCCTTAAAAACTGTACAAACGATATGGGTGGACTTAAGGCTCGAAAGCAGACTTCGACCGATGATCGGATTAGTTTAGTCGATAGCAAGCTCGCCGCGTTACAGAATTTGAAGATGAAAGATGTACTAGATATGAACAAACTGAACGCGATAAAGGGCCGCACAAGGAAGGAGTTTAATTGTTAGTTGATAATATTTAGTTATAGTTATGAGGATTAATATTTTGTTTGTTATCAACGTTATAGATAGTTTTCATACTACATACCAATTATGAAATTATATACACATTTATGATTTGTACTATAAATGAACTATATCATGAATTTTGAATAACGCGTTTCTCTTCAGTATTCAATCAACCATGACTGATGAACCCACAGATCAAAACTCCAATTTCGGAGTTGACACTAAAGTTGAGCGTAAACGCTGAATTACCATGTCATCCCTCAACTTGAGAGTCGAGCCTCAACTCGAGGGTCAATTATCAACTTGAGAATTGAGGCTCGACTCTCAAGTTGAGAAAACAAGCTCGGAGAATGGTAATAAGTGAGAAGTACGACTCTGATTATAATTTCAAGTGTTATTCATCAGGGTTTTATGATCCGCACTCGAAGATTCAGGGCGCACAAACGATAGTAGAGTGAGCCAACTATTCGATCTATCGTGTTGAAAATGGATACAGTCAATTGAAAGTAATATCTTCAACATTCGGTGGATCAAAGAACTCGATACATATAACCAGTGTTAACACCGGTGTGGACATATTGGTTGTATATATTGAGGTTTGATTGGCTCTCAAATATTCTAAAAGTCTCGTACCACTTGAAGTTGAGAGTCTTTTCTCAACATTCTGTGTTGATTCCTAACATCGAGAAGCAACACTCAGAATCTGAGTGTTTGATATTAAGGGTTCGACACTCGATATGAGACCGTTGACTCTCTATGTTCAAGATCAGAACTTGAAGTTGAGAGTTGATTCTCAACTCCCGGAATTAATCCTCAACCTTCAGTGTTGATCCTCAACTTTGAGGATTCACACTCAATAAGCAAGTGTTTACACCCAATGATTGAAGGTTCACTCTCAACGTTAGGAGTTCACACTGAAAATTTGAGAATCGACACCCAAAAATCAACATTTACAACAAGGATAACTTACCGATGAACCATAAAAAGGATGGATCTTAAATAGAATACCGACGTTTTCTTCAGTACTTGAACAAATTTAGTCCTGATGTCAGTTGACGCCATCCACCTTCGTCTTCTACGACGTGCTAAATACGTATACTATTTATTCATGTCGAGCGATAAAGCATTAACAGCATCCAGTAATAACTCTTGAACTCTTCTAAACAATAGTAGATCGCAGCGGTCTTCCAAACACTGTATACGCTGTTGGAGATCCGGTGAAAACTTTGTGTTGTGAAAAATCAAAACCCTAAAAATAGCCAGCACACAACGATTTTTATGGACCTGGCTACAGTTAAATCTTGTCATAACGATTCCGCATATAATTAACGATCCCCTTCTATGTGTGGTATCTAGGAAGGTCGCGGTTTCCTCAAATACCCGATCTTGAATTCACAATCACCTAAATCTCAAATATCACGCAGAACCGCGGCTGCTTTACCCACCAAAAGCGTTTTCGAGGTGAAATAGTACATTGTGTATCAAGGGCGCAAAACACTATTTTTCGAGTGTGAAATTTGCAGTACGAGCCGAAGGCGAGTGTACTGCAATCACACTCGCCAAAATAGCCTTGCGCTCGTGTTGCACACGATTTTTTTCTCAACACCTGGTCTGCAAAAATGCCTCTTTTCAGACCGAGTGAGCGGGCGCAAAACGGAACTTTGCGCCCGAGGGCAGGAAAAGAGTCGTTTGCGCCCGTTTTAGGCGGGCGCAAAGCACTTTTCCGCCCGAGGGCCGAAAAGATCCGTTTTGCGCCGGCTCAAGAGGTATGAAAAGTGGCATTTTGCGACCGGGTGTGAGAAAGAAGACTTTCCAATTATATGGGTGATTCTTCCGAGAGACTCATGCTTCGATGATTGAATTCATATTCCAAAATCGTTATTATATCTGAGAATTTTTTTCAGAATGTACGAGTCTATCAAGTTTTCAGATAAGTATAGTTGTTTTTTTTTTCGCTTTTAATCGCATTAAGCTTTTTTCCGTGTTCAGACCTCGGAAGTAATTGATCTGGTCTGTAATTAGCACAGCTGATTGAGCTTAAACGCTGAAATAAGGGTTAATCGTCAACTTTGAGGGTCAACCCTCAACTTGAGGGTTGAAACTCTTGTCTTGAGTGAATCCTAAAGTTGGGTAAACTCTCAAGTTGTGAGTCAACTCCCAGTTGGTCAACGAAGTGGTAGCTGGTCTATTTTCGCTCCAGATCTTAGTTCGTTGTCGGAAGAACGTTCGACTCCCGCAGATCTCGATCTCAGGGGTGTGAAGACGACAGATTTTAGTGACCGCTCTTCCAGAGAGAACACATTTATTGTGATTGGCGTTCAGTCTGTACATTCCGCTCAACATTTCTTAAAAGTACAATTAGCGGTGGGAATGTCCCTTCATCAAGATTTCTTTCTGACTATGGTCAGACACAAAACATTACAAGTCAATTTTTACGAAATCTATGCCCTTGCGATTTCGGTCAGTAAATGTAACCAAAAACTGATGAAAAATATCAACCGTAATACTACGAATTATGGAAATGATTCGTACAAATTGTTCAAACTGGTATTTATCACTGTTTTTGTGAACGTGGAAACTGTTGAAATGGCGAGATGATGTGTAAGTCAAGGCAGTAGTTGCATCACTTTATTTAAGTACTCCCGTCCCTCTTATCAGAGTTGCCAATGGAACCCTTATATTGTCCTCAAATAAGCTCATGGAATATGCAGTGAGATTATTCACAGCTTCTCAGAACTCGGCACTTCAATTATACTCCCGATACTGCAGCTCGAACTCTTCTTCGGCATTCTTTCATTGGTCCGTAGTTGGCTACCAGGATTTCTTGGAGCCAATCTGTCCTGAAGTGCCTCCAGTGACCTTCCACCCTTCCTATTCCCCGTTCCGCCACTTCCGGTTCGATCGCTGTTGGTCCCCTTGCTCCAGAGCTTCACGAAGCACGCTCTAAAGTTTTCGGAAAATAGACCATAAAGTAGTGGATTCACCACGGTGTTCAGTTGGGCGACGACCAATGCCCAAAGAAAATGGTGAGACTTCAAAAAAAAATTCACATCTTCGTTCGGTCGTCTGCCATCCACGTAGATGAGACACATCACGATCGTAATCGGCAACCACATTACGAGAACAGCCACCACGTTCAGCAGCAGAATTCGTACAACTCGCAGATGTTTGTGCAACCGGATCTCTTCGTGCTGGGACATACTACCCGCGCGGCCTTGTCGGCCTGATATCGAAGTTGTTGAAAGTTTCCTACCGGCCCAAGGCATCAGAGTACCCACCACGGATAGTTCGGAATCTCTTCGTACATGAGCGCTGCCCTCCACACCCTGATGGACAAAGATGAGATACTGTCGTTATCGTGTCGCGGTCTTGTGATATCTGAAGACTTACTTGAGTGACACAGGAAACGGCCCATCTGCTTCTCGTATCCAATATCCTCTGGAATATCCGTTGATAATGATAAACCAGAAGCCCCATCGGCAAGAGACAAGCCAGCAGTATTATGGGTATCGTGAAACACAGCGATACGTTAATTGACTCACTTCTTGGAAAGACGAGGGTGCAGATGATGTCTCCGTTGATATTCTACATGGTAAAAAAATAGTTATTGCTGATTGATGATAAATTCTGACGGAATATCAACCTTGGGTTTGAACCAGAAGGCGGCTGGCAAGAACAGCGACGATCCCGTGATCCAGGTAATCAGAGCTGCTGCAAGGACTCTGGGACCAGTTAGCGCACTTCTGTACGGTGCAACGGCCAAGCATCGATGTCGGTCCATCGATATCAAGGTCAACGTCCACAGTAGCACGAAACCACAGACGAACTAGAATGCATTGATCAGGATAAACCTTCAATTTTTGGGGTGAAAACATCAATTTCGGGGTCAAACCTCCAGTCTTCGGGGTTAAACCTTTGATTTTTAGGGTTGATCCATCAAGATAAAGGTCAATCCTGAAAAATTGGTGGTTCAACCCTGAAAATTGAGGGACAACCTCCGAAAATTTAGCGATAACCTTAAAGGCGTTCAGGGTCAACCTTGAAAATCGAGGGAAGACCCTGGATAGTTCAGGGTCAATCCTAAGAGTTGAGGGATGGCCCTTAAAATTCAGGGAAGACCCTGAATAGTTGAGACTCAGCCCTGTGAAGTTGAGGGCCACTTTGGAAGGTTGGTGTTCCGCGTCCCTCACAATTGAGATGGCTAAGTTATCCTGAAATCTTTACGGTCAACCGTGAAGCGTTAATGGTATCCAAACCTTGAACCCGAAAGGAAGATTTCCAAGAGTCAAAAGGTTGACTCCGGAATTCAGGGGTCGACCCTTAATGGTTGAAGAGTCAACCCCGAAGCTGGAAAAGTGACGGTGAGAATTAGTTCCCAAGTCGAGGACAACCCTCAAGTCGAAGGCAACCCTCAAGTCGACGGTCTCCCTCATTCAATACCCTATTTCAGGGTTAACCCTGAAGTTGAGGGGACCCCCATTTAGTTGAAGGTATCCCTCAATCAAGGGTCGACCGTCAAGTTAGGGGTACGAAATCACCCTGAAAGTTGAGGGGTCAGTTGAGGGTGATATTTTGAGGGGTTTTTTCCGTAAGGGTTTCGGCAATTCTATGTGAAAACAATCCAATCAAAAGACAAGCATTGAATGTATCACTAGGCACGTTGAATAGTCGAAATCTCCGCAGAGTTTCCGCTAAAGGAGAAATGAAACTGCGGCGAGCATGTGATATGTATTGGCGAAAATAATAGTTCGATTTCACAGAAAACCCGTAAAGTTTCTTGCGAACATAAACACCGCCACTCGCAGACTCAACATCTACGACAATCAAATGGCACCAGGTTCCGTCAACTTTGGCGTTTAGGGCAGCCTTGGAGGCATGTAGGAATCAGAATCTGTTCACGGGATACAAATAGATTATGACCTTGCTCTTCCGAGACCCTCAGTGCTTCCCTTAATCTACGAATCGCGACCGCCTGATCGACTTCGAGATACGTAGTTCAGTTTAGTGAATTAAGTTGTTGTTGTAACACGAACCACAGATGCAAGGAGTAGTTGACACCGAAAGACATTTTTTTTTTAACCGCGTAATCACCCAGCGGTTTAGCACCCAACTGTGAAATAAGTTGGCTGGCGACTTCAATTAACGATATATTGGTCTGAGTCAGAAGTGTCGTAAAAAACAAAACCGTAAAAAATATTCCCAGTGATATAACTTTAGCAGTAAAATATGAAGAGAACAACATCTCTGTATTTATGAAAAAAAAAAAATTGAAATGAGACTCAAGGCTTGTATACCGCAGATGATTGAGAAATGGTTTAACTTTTATGGCTTCCACATGACTCTTTAGAGTCTCATCTTCCTGAATCGGCTTGATAATGAAAATTTTAGGGACTTTCACCTGCGAGTAAGGCAATAGTCTGCAAACGGTTTCCCCGAGTTGCCAGGTCTGGGTAATTCTGGTGTAGGCAATCGCGGGCACACCTAGGGCGAAGAGTAAATCAGCCGCGGCAAGATTGACCAGGCAGAGGTTTGTGGGAGTCTGCATTTCCTTGTACCGCAGAACACAGGCAGCGATACCCAGGTTGGCTCCTAGAGCAATGACGAAAGTCACTGCCAAGACGATCACCTAGAAATCAGAAATGGCGTAAGTTCTACTAATTAGTTATTTCGGACTCGGGTATGAAAGAGAAGACGAAGAGGTTGAAATATGTTGAGGAGAAAAGGATCGACGGTATGAAATCAAAATTGGGAAACACGATTCGGGGATCGACAACCCGCACGCGTTGCATACTATGCTTTTTGTAACCCCTTGCAATGGGTAGTTCGATTTCGCCGCGGCACTCGGCACTCTAACCTGAGCGTGGCGTAGAGCAGCACACGCGATCGTAGTTACCAAGTGTCCCGTCTGATGGCGCTAGCTAACAGAGTCTCGCTGAGACTAGCGTGAAATAATATTCATTATTTCACGCTAAAACATATTATTTCACGCTAAAACTGTCGTCTGCTATATTATTTCACGCTCTCCGCCCAGCGCAGTAATCGACCGCTTCGCGCACTTTCCGCGGTGCGCGAAATCGAACTTCCCATGCAAGTGTTGCAAAAATGAGTATTGTCTCCGAATGCAAATTGCTGAGAGAAATCTAAATTCATCAGAAACATCGGAGCTACTAAATTCGTCTCGATTAGAGGTAACTTATGGAACACTTTAGTGGAAATGGATTGTGAATGAGATCTCATCGTGTGAACTAGCCATCAAACAGTTATTTCGTTGGAGACTGCAAGAATGGAACCTTTGAATTACTCCAAACGGCTAAAAGTATCGTTTTCAGAAATCGACCGATTTTACTATGGACTTTATGCCTTTTATCACCACGTTCTCATGAATTTGTAACTATCAGAAAATCATGATTACTATCAGATTATTTTGACATTTCAAACAAATCAATAGTATCTCAAGCAGAGAATTGATGTATTGGAACAATTGACAATTAGTCGGAAATAAGTGTCTAATTTTGAGAAAATGGGTAATTAGTCACAATACTAATTTTCTAACAAATGAGCAATTGGTGCAGAATAAAATGCGAAATTTCCAGAAAATTGACAATTAATGACGAATGATAAGAAAAATGAGTAGTCAGTCACGTAACATTGTTGAAGAATTTCATATACCTACACCCGTACCTCGGTACACTGTATTCCGTGCATCAGTCATTCCGAAAAGTGATTCGTAGTATTGACCCAAGTTCATTTCAGTCCTATACGTTAACCAATAACGTCTTGATTTCTTGCGATGGTTCAGTAGAGCAGATACCGAATTCGACACATTTATGCGGTTTTGTTATATTTTTTCGACAGTATCGCGTTCATCGTGAATCATTTACCCGAAAACTTTTTTTCTCCACACCAACTGACACCGATCCCACTTCGTGAAATTCAATGATTTCATACAACACATGAATCGGAGGGTCGAATTCAGCATCGTGATCTCTAATAAAAAAGATTCGTCGGGGAATTCTCCCGGTCATATCTTCGCGAACGTGACTTTTTTCGATTCAGTTGACTACCATTTTTTTAATAATTAGTCGTTAATCCTTCACTAATCGATCATTTATACGAAAATGAGCGATTTAGCCTTTCGCATTACTAATTTTTTTAATAATTAGCAAGTTATTCTTCATAAATTGACCATTTTTCGAAAACTTAATGATTACTTTTTCCTGATTGATGAATTTTCTGAAAATCATCCAAAACAATTGGTAATATATGGGGGATTTCACGTCCAATCGAACGGTCGATTTCCCTGACCCCTTTTGATCTGTTCGCCCTTTTACACAGTGGAAGTACACGTTGAAAGGATCGATTGTGAATTTTTTCAGAATTTTCTGACTAAGTATTTTTTTACTACAGCTGGTCAAATAATCAGCTTTCCACGGTTTTTCGATTTTTCAAGCCAACATAGCGTGAAATCCAGAGGAGCAATGAAAAAATTTCTCATACAAAAGTTTCGCAACGTTCTTTGAAATTTCTGAAAATAATTTTTTGCAATTTTTTGTGCTCCGCAAAACTGCAGTTTTGGTAAAAAATCTTCGAAAATGTTCAATAACAAAAACGTGTCCTGATCGAATTGGCTGAAATTTCTACACAGCATGTCTTTCCCAATGCCAAAAGTTATATGAAAATTTGATACTGGGCCGAGCAGTGGTTCAAAAGATACATCAACAAATATTCGCACAGTGGCGAGAATTCGGCGATTCGGCGCAAAAAAGCTTATTCGGCCGCAGTTCAAAAATTCAAGGGCGATCGCGAGTACGCAAACAAAAATAATGAATATTGATCTTGAATTTTCGAATCGTGGCAAAAAAAAGTGTCTTGCGACCTCATAATCGCCGAATTCTCGTCACTGTGCGAATATTTGTTGATGTATTTTCTGAACCACTGCTCGGCGCACTTTGAAATTTTCAGACAATCTTTGGCATTGAAAAAGACACGCTGTGTATAAATTTCAGCCAATTCGATCAGGACACTTTCGAGTTATGAGTGATTTACACTCATTTGGTATTAAAACTACACTTGAACGTATTAAAAATCTGATGAAAATACTCTCGAAAAGTTCACAAGAAACCCCAAAATTTTCGTATTGGAACTTTTTTCACACATCGTTCACGTTTCGAGCTATGTAGCCGCGAAAAATAAAAAAAATTGAAAATCAATTTATTCGATGATTGATTCGCGAGTAGTGCACACCATAAAATGCTTCTAGGTGGGATTTCATGAAACACCACGAGATTCTACATGCACAACAAAAGTACTGTTGAAGTCACAACGTATTGTGCTGATACAGGGAGTGCACTGCACAGATTTTCTGTGAAAATCGCGAAAGTTGTAGTACGACTGATACATCACGCATGAAGATGAGACTTTCCGCGGTTATCAAAGCTGCTCCCCTACCTGTCGGAACAGGGCTTATCCTTGTTTCCATACGTGACACATGCAGTGACGAAAAATGCAGATAATCAGGACCCAGACACTTACTCAGTTCTATCGGACTTTTCACAAATTTGATACGGAAGAAAGTCGCTCCCTTCCACTCTTGTGATTCCAGCATTGCTGTATTCCTGTTATCTTTCAATTATTATATCTATTATCACACGCTACTCACCTCCACACCGCTTGCTCCTTGTCGATCTCCAAATTGACTGTAATAGGTGAAGAAATATCTGGACCCCCATTCGGTATCGTTGCCCCAAAGATAGGATGAATTCATTGTTCGACTGTTCAGCGTGAGACAGGTATCACTCAATGAAATTCGACCATTTGATTCACGTATCGCAGTTCTGCTATGATTTCTGTTACAAATATGCGTGTCGATCTCATTAAAGTTCCATGTTCATCTTGTCATCGCCCATTGTCACGACTACTGAAGTTGCCATTGTAATCCAATCGGGTGGGAACCGCATTGTGATGCGAGGAAATTACCTCCAGATTTTCACCACCTGGAACGGTGAATTTACCAGTGGCTCAAACGTCTGAGGAGCTTCATCAACTTCACCTGGTGCACTGTACAGCAGTCTAGTGGTATGACCTGGAAAAAAACGGCCGATTAGGAAGGCTCGCACTAAACGTAGTACGGACATTCAAGCTTTGGAAATATCATATTGCGAACAAGTGCTAACGATAACGACTTGAGAGTCGAGCCTCAATCCGAGGGTTAACTCTCATCTTGAGAATTGAGGCTCAACTCTCAAGTTGAGAAAACAAGCTCGGAGAATCGTAATAAGTGAGAAGTACGACTCTGATTATAATTTCAAGTGTTATTCATCAGGGTTTTATGATCCCCACTCGAAGATTCAGGGCGCACAATCGATAGTGGAGAGCCAACTATTCGATTTATCGTGTTGAAAATGGATACGGTCAATCGAAAGTAATATCTTCAACATTCGGTGGATCGAAGAACTCGATACAGATAACCAGTGTTAACACCAGTGTGGACATATTGGTTGTATATATTGAGTTTTAATTGGCTCTCACGTATTTTAAAAGTCCCGTACCACTTGAAGTCGAGAGTCTTTTCTCAACATTCTGTGTTGATTCCTAACTTCGAGAATCAACACTCAAAATCTGAGTGTTTAATAATAAGGATTTGACACTCGATATGAGTGTTGACTCTCTATGTTCAAGATCAGAACTTGAAGTTGAGAGTTGATTCTCAACTTCCGGAATCAACCCTCAACCTTCAGCGTTGATCCTCAACTCTGAGGATTCACACTCAATAAGCAAGTGCTTACACCCAACGATTGAAGGTTTACTCTCAACGTTAGGAGTTAACACTGAAAAATTGAGAATCAACACCCAAAAATCGACATTTACACCAAAAATTGAGTGTTATCCCTTACGGAAAAAAACCCCTCAAAATATCACCGTCAACTGACCCCTCAACTTTCAGGGTGATTTCGTACCCCCAACTTGACGGTCGACCCTTAATTGAGGGATACCTTCAACTTGAGGACCAGCTCTCAAATGGGGGTCCCCTCAACTTCAGGGTTAACCCTGAAATAGGGCATTGAATGAGGGAGACCCTCGACTTAAAGGTTGCCTTCGACTTGAGTTGGGAACTAATTCTCACCGTCACTTTTCCAGCTTCGGGGTTGACTTTTCAACCATCGAGGGTCGACCCCTGAATTCCGGAGTTAACCTTTTGACTGTTGGAAATCTTCCTTTAGGGTTCAAGGTTTGGATACCATTAATTGCTTCACGGTTAACCGTAAAGATTTCAGGATAACTTAGCTATCTCAATTGTGAGGGATCACACGGAACACCAACCTTCCAAAGTGACCCTCAACTTTACAAGGCTGAGTCTCAACTATTCAGGGTCTTCCCTGAATTTTAAGGGCCATCCCTCAACTCTGAGGATTGACCCTGAACTATCCAGGGTCTTCTCTCGATTTTCAAGGTTGACCCTGAACGCCTTTAAGGTTATCGTTAAGCTTTCGGAGGTTTTCCCTCAATTTTTGAGGGCTGTTCCTCAGTTTATGGATGTTTTCCCTGAATGTTCAGGGTTGAACCGCCAATTTTTCAGGATCGACCTTTATCTTGATGGATCAAGCTTAAAAAAAAAATTGAAGGTGAAAAATTGGAGGTTCACCCTCAAACTTGAAGGGTTTTTTTCGCAAGGGCCACAGTCTTTAAATTAATGGCTTGATCAGACTCAAAATTGCTCTGTGATGATACCAATGATTTCATTCTGCAAGAACCACAAAAATTGGTGCAGAAAAACTGTTACATTATATACGTGGCTTCAACATGTCAGACGTAAATGATGACAATAAATCAACATTGAGGAGTCAAGGGTTAAGAAAACTTTCACTTCTAGCTTACTAAATATTCCCTAGATGACCCTAGACTCTCAGACTTAAAATCGTGTGAAAAACATTCTAAAATATGAAAAATGACTTTTGGCAGTTTATTTGTCGGAAGGAATCCCACGAAGCCTTCTATAATTTCAAGACTGAAGGTGATGGTACTCGGCTATATGGCGAGAACTCCAGATAAAAGTGAAAATAAAGAATTATTCCGATGTTATTTTTTCTTTGTAGAAACTGGAATACAGAAGATTTACGGACACTTGTGCTTATGTTGAAGCTTTGTACCTCCATGAGTTGGGGAAACGTATCCAGGCATAACTTACACAGCTGTGTTCACATTTATGTTAATTTAAAAACAGTAACTCACAAACGTAACGTACATACAACCCGATCACGATAGCTGTTGGAAATATATCCTCAATTATGCACGAAATTGAGAATGACACGATACAAAAAAATAAATGAACATTTTCAGTCCACAAGGCGCAGGGTGTATCGTATCTTCGGAGACTAAAAGAGTGTTGACATCGTGCAGCGATGATTCTCATATCGCACCCTTAGAACAATAGTGTAACATATAAAAAATCTCGATCTGAGAAAATCGCGTTTGAACTGAAATCAGTTCTCAGTCAACGTGACCACGTCTTTTCCTTTGAAAGAAAATCCTAAAATGAACTCGATATTCATCTGAAACGTATACTGGATAAGAAAAAGATACTTCTACCTGGCTGCTGGAATTAAATTATGTCATTTTTTTTAGATGTTGAGCCAAATTTTGATGATACTTCTGGTGCAATAGCGTAACAATTTTAAAAACAGTTTTCACTATGCAGCAATACTGTGATAAGTCGAAATATATTTCTTGACGCTAATTTTGTTACATTATTGAACCAGGTTGGCTGAACCAATTTCGAGTTGTTACTCTATTGGATTAATTTATTGAAAATTTTCCGGATTATTACAGTATCGCATTGAAATAGATGACCCTTTGTCGATTTTGAGATGAAACGAAATGATTCCAAAGATTTTGAGATATTACACCAACTGCAGTAAGGGATAAAAAAAATCTGACTTATTGCTCTATTGCTCCAAGATATTGGAAATTTTCGTGACGCTCAGAGATGTTATATTATTACACCAAAAAAATTTATTTTTTTGTGCATGTCACAGTACATTGCACTATGGAAATTTTTTTGTCTGAGATTTTGCGGTATTGCAGCAAAGGGATTCTTTTTTCTTAGTTGTTACAGTATTGCATAAGAAAAATTGATTTTTCACAGATGTTATTGCACCAAGAAAGGTCAAATTTTCCGAGAAATTACAGTATTGTACGAGAACAAATAAATTTTTTCGAAATGTTACACTATTGCGACAGAAAAATTGAGATTTTTCTTCCAAATATCACATCATCGCACTAAAATCTCATGTCAGTTTTCAGTTTTTATAGTATTGCTTTCAGTTATTTCAATTTTTTTCCCCGCATCAATGCTATAACATCTCATTGTTAACTTCTATATTGGTCTCAAAAGTTTCCACTCTTTTTGAGGGTGAAACCATAATGATCTGGTGAGTAACCTTTCTGTTATCATTGCGTCCCGCACGGAAAAAAACCCTCAAGTTTGGGGGTATACCCTCAACATTGGGGATAAACCCTCAATAGTTCGGGGTTCACCTTCAACATTTGAGGGTTTACCTTCAATATTCCAGGGTTCACCCTCAACTTTCAGGGTAACCTCTAAATTTGAGGGTTACACCCAACTGTAGTCAAGGGTTTACCCCGAACTTTGGCGGTAACCCCAAAATTTGAGGGTTACACCCAACTGTAGTCTGTAAGAGTTTCCCATAAACTTTTAGGGTAACCCCTAAATTTTGATGGTCACACCCAACTGTAGTTGAAGACATTTTACCCTCAACTTAAAGGATATACCCCAAAATTTGATGTTATAAATACTTATACACAATGGGACAAAAATTATTATATATGAAATCGACATTATTATAGTAGCCACTCATAAAACAGTGAAAAATATTCCCTGACGCTCTTTTGACTGATTTCCAATGTGTCAGCTTACTAAAATCCGAACTACATAATTATCTCACGATGTGAATAATAATCAATAAAATATATAGCTCTCAATTAATCGGTATTTAAAAACAAGTTCTATTTCAGTATACCATTATTCATTTATTAATTGTGATGCAAAATAATTGTTATACATAATTAAAAAAATTGTTATACATAATTAAAGTTCACCCCCAATTTTGGGGTAAACCCTTGACTTGGGGGTTCACTCCCAATTTTGGGGTAAACCCTTGACTTGGGGGTTTACCCCCAGTTTTGGGGTACCCTCGACTTGAGGGTTCACCCCCAATTTTGGGGTAAACCCTTGACTTGGGGGTTCACCCTCAATTAAGGGGTACGAATTTACCCCTTAACGATTGAGGGTTTTTTTGGGGGTAAATTTGGGGGTTATTTGAGGGTTTTTTCCGTGAGGGGTACTCTACTACGCTGTAAAAAATGATTGTGAAATTACTACATGTACAAAAGTCTTGTGAAATTACATATTTAGTATGTCAAAGTGAATCGTTACACATGTTCTTTGAATTTATGAACAAAGTTTCAATATGACTATAATACATTCATAGCAAAAAGGTTGTGGATGAATTTTACAAAATTGTGTAACAAATTCATCGTATTTGTGAATTCTTTTTTACTCAAATGTTGAGTGATTTCATGACTCTTGTATGTAAATAAAACTTCCAACACATTGCACAGTCCTCGGTCCTCGTGAAAAACAAATCTGCCTCAATTCCCGAGTAATATTACATATGTATGGGGGATTCCACGTCAAATCGAACGGTCGATTTCCCTGACCTCTTTCGGTCTGTTCACAGTTCATCCTTTCAACACGCAGTTTGACTGTGCAAAAGGACAAGCAAATCGAAAGGGATCAGGGAAAATCTCGTTTTTTCGGTCGATTTGACGTGGGATCCCCCCACATATATGTAAACTGGACGGAAAACCGCTCGAAGCGTGAGTTTGCGGTCAAAGTGTGATAAATCTCATCGTTGGAAATCCTCATAAAGAGACGTCGGACCGTTTGCCGGAAAGCACTCACTCTGTCATAATTATATACATACGACCGTTGATGGTGTGGTGCAGATAGAGATCAACTGGACTTTGAACGCAACAACTGGTAAAACGGGATCGCATGTGATTGGACTTCGCCTTTAAGGACGAGACGTGGATGACGTTTGTCCTGCTTGTTGACCCAACTGACCACGGAGTTATGTGGTAATGGCAGTGGTCCAAGGATGGTGGAAAAGTTAACGAGGTGATATGAAGAATAAGATGCAGAATCAGTTTTTCTAAACTTAACGGGACCAGTAAGGGAGACCGGCCCGCCTCGGGGCAAGTTGTCACACTCCGCGAATTTTTTTGAAAATTCGAAAAAACCTACTCAGACTTGCTTTAGAATAACCAAAAATTTTCTGTAGATGCGCAAAGGATGCATCTACAATACCCCATCTCAAGATTTGCAAAAAAAAAATTTGGAAAAATTCTAAAAATCAGAGAGTAAAAAGTGTGACAACTAGCCCCGGTCTCCCCTATAACAGCGTGATTCAACAAAGTTACTTGATTAATTAATTCCGGTCGTGGATTTTATCAAAGAAAAGCCAGATGATAATTCAAGATCATCACAAATGGATTGTTCGACTGATATATATCCGAGGTGTGTGGTCGCCGTTGGGTGTAGTGAGCACATGTGAAGCTCCACGTGCGTTTCTTGCCGATCTTTATAATCTAGCTATTAGCGTTTTATTATAGGCGAACTGTTAAACAAAGTAAATTCACCTATCAGAATACCTGCGAACAACACATTCCGGTATGTATGACGTAACTATTTGTTACTGTCTTTTTATGATAACATAGACTGATATCGAGTTTATCTGCACTGACAGTCGTGCGGTGGCCACTACAAATAGTCAGCGACGATATACAGACCCCAATGTTTCCCAAACTATTTTCCATAACTGAAACTGTCCTCATTCGCATAAGTTCGATCACAATATGTGTTGTCGTGTGATTAGGATTATCATGCCAATGCCAGAATGGATATTATTGATCTCGCAGAACAAAAAAGTCGGTAGCTTGATGGGCTATCCACTTCGATTTTTGGTGTACAGGTGACTTCCGACATTCGCAGAGCTTCGAAGACTGCCAGAGACTTCGATTTTAGTGTTATGAGGAATTCTTTGAATTCTAACCGAAAAATACCAAATACTTCGACAGACTTCCGAAGACTTCCAAGGATTTGAGTACTTTTCAGTCGAACATTCCCAAAGACTTCCGAAACGAGTGTACTCAGGACTTCCCAAGTGAATAGCCCCTCGAGAATACCTATACCTACTCGGGAGAAGATTGAAAATCGATTAGCAACGGCGAATAGTATCGCACATCTTGCTTCCGGACGATATGTATGTACGCCACGTTGGTTCGAGTCTATTTAGTAGTCCTAATCAATCATCAAACACATTTGCGGTCTTATAAATGTAGTATTATCGACAACCGGAATCTTGTGAATGTTTCCTAACACGTGTTCTCCACAGGCCACATTGACAGACATATTAATAGATCTTGGGAGATTGTATACGTTACAGTCGCTTTCCCAATATCTATCATGTGATGCGAGCTTAAATCTATATACTTTCATTAGATTCCAAAGATTACAAAGTGATTCAAAAGATTTTAGGAGATTCCAGAAGATTACAAAAGATTTCGAGGTGTTACAAAGATCGCAAAGATTACACAAGATTCTCGAAGGGGTGTACGCGAGATTACGCGAGTGATTAAGGAAGTAATGGCTAAATTTTGCTAATGAACCTCTCACCCCATTTTGGCAGACCATTGGTTTTTGTTAAAAGTCTTTTGGAATATAATTTGTTATTTTTCACCTCCCTGAATATTGTGTCCTCTGATAGAACATGGGTGCTGTAACGATACGATGATAAAAATTGGAAGAATCAAAGTATTGACCGAGGGGTTAACCACTCTTGAAGTCAGGTGTACACCTTGCCGAAAAGTCAGTTGAAGTCAGTTGAAGTCACTTGAAGTCAGCTGAAGTCAGTTGAAGTCAGCTGAAGTCAATTGAAGTCAGTTGAAGTCAGTGAGTGAGTTGAAGTCAGCTGCAGCCAGTTGAAGTCACTCGAAGTTAGTTGAAGTCAGCTGAAGTCACGAGTCAGTAAGCAGCAGTCAACTGAAAGTCAGTTGAAGTCAGTTGAAGTCACTTGAAGTTACTTGAATTCACTTGAAGTCAGCTGAAGTCAGTTGAATTCACTTGAAGTCAGCTGAAGTCACTCGTAGTCAGTTGAATTCAGCTGAAATCACGAGTCAGTAAGCAGCAGAAGTCAGCTGAAATTCAGTTGAAGTCACTTGAATTCACTTGAATTCACTTGAAGTCAGCTGAAGTCAGTTGAAGTCAGTTGGAGTCAGTTGAAGTCAGTTGATGTCAGCTGACTTCATGAAGTCTTGAAATCTTGAAGTCAGGTGTACGGTCGACGGACGAGTGGTTAACCCCTCGGTATTGACTTTGAATAATAATAATGCCTAAAAGTTATCAATAAATTGTTTAAACAAAACATTGTTTAACAAATTCTCTGATAACGTTATTTTTTTCATCTCAAATGAATGCCCTAATTTTTCTGAATACACAAGAATTTTTTAAGAATTTTGTCACTATTTTGAAATTTCCGTTTTCGAAAATTTCCAAATTTTGAAAAATGGAAAAAAAATCTGAATTTTTGATATGTTTTTGTGAAAACGATGGAGATTACAATTCCGAAGTTTCCGGAGCGTGGAACAAGTAGTTTCGTAAATACAGCCTTTACAAATTTTCGAAAACGGAAATTTCAAAATAGTGACAAAATTAAGAAAAAATGCATTTGTGTTCAGAAAAATTAGGGCATTTATTTGAGATGAAAAAAAATACCGTTACCAGAGAATTTGTTGAACAATATTTTGTTTAAACAATTTATTGATAACTTTCGGGCATCATTATTATCCAAAATGAATACTCTTATCATCTTTATCATGGTTGATTTTTTTCCGATTTTTATAATAGTGATAAACGCTATTTCTGCGAATTCGTCTTATTTTGCATCACAGTTCTCTCGGTGATGTCATTTTTGCGTTGATAGCGTGTATGTCTAAAGGCATTAATATCTGCAAGCTCAAGCTTCGCCCTTGCGCAGATTTATTGCCGCTCACGATCAGATCAGAGACTCAAGCTCTTCGTCTATTCTTCATCAATGCGTCATGCAAAGCATAATCTCCCACTGATCTGCTGTTTCCATTTTAACCGTTCTCAACCCACACAACCAACTAAATTCAGAATGAGTCGATTTATTTATTCAAGTACAAAAATCTACTGGATACTTGATTTATAGGCTCACATATGTATAACGGCCTACGAGATGTTTGGTATTTTTTAGTTTAATAGCTGATGATGTTTTTCATAAAAAATATCTTCATTTTCGATGAGAAGATCACAGAAAGCTTTTCGAATTATTCCGCGGCTTCTATGTCTGAGAAGACAATGCAAGCTGTGCGAACTGAGAAACTGCAGTACCAAATGAATGACTCAGTCGACGCCTATCCAGGAGTCACAAGTCAAACGATCATCAACTCACAGTCCAGTCAGTATAGACTTTGACCCTCGAAAAATTTCATGGCGCGATTTTCTTGTTCTACGCCCTCGGGGGGTCACTGGGAGTGTAAATTTTAAATGGCGACCAAATTGTGCTTTTGCTTTTTTTCGAAAAGTGGTTTTTTTTTCGATAAAAAACGGTTTTTCTCAAATAACTCAGCCATTTTTTATTTCAACGAAAAATCGTGACGACAAAAGTTGTGGGAAATTTGGTTCGCTACAACTTTGGTCTTTACAATTTTTCTTGTAAGATCGATATTTTTTTATTTACACTTAAAAAAACGTTCCATATTCCAAAAATTGTATTATCTCGTTTATTTTCAATTTTTCAGCGATAATGAATATAACCAAACTTGTAGAGAATCAAATTTTTAACAATTTTGGTTCCCGTCATTTTTTTCCAAAAATCGATATTTTTGGAATTAAACCTGAAAAACGCGCCAATTTCAAAATCTTTGCATTGCAGTCTCGTATATTCCGCCCTTTACAAAGATTTCGAAATCTGCGCGTTTTTCAGGTTTAATTAAAAAATATCGTTTTTTGGAAAAAAATGACAGAAACCAAAATTGTTGGAAATCTGATTCTCTACAAGTTTGGTTACAATCATTATAGCTGAAAATTTGGAAATAAAAGAGATAATGAAATTTTTGGAATTTGGAACGTTTTTTTGAGTGTGATTGAAAAAATATCGATCCTACAAGAAAAATTGTAAGACCCAAACTTGTAGCGAACCTAACGTCCTACAACTTTTGTCCCCACGGTTTTTCGTTAAAATAAAAAATGGCCGAGTTATTTGAGAAAAACCGTTTTTTTCTCGTGGTGCAGTTTTGGTATAAACTATGTCGGACCTCAGCCCAAGGAAAGATGAGATGTAGACTCGTGTAACATATTCGAAATCAGTATGATCTGAGTTGAAACAACCTGTATGATACAGCATGCAGTATGAACATGCACAATGGGTCAAGAACTCACCAATTCTTGTTACATCTTGTGCGGATCTTGGAAACTAGTCAGCCCAACGATCCTCATGATGTTGTTCCGCGCAAGTTTTCATACTGCAATCACCTTTACATCGGTTCTGCAGTTATTGTTGCGCTTCGGTATTTGTCACACTTCCTCAGTCACCATCATAGATATAAACTTGATTCAATTTGGGAGAACAATGACGAACCAACGACTCAGCAAACTTAGTTCTCCTATGGTATATTGTGAACACCAGGTCAGCTCGACCGAAATGCAAATTATGCCGGCCACACGTCCATACGATGCTTGCATTATTCAAATTTATTCGACAATGGTGGATTTTTTTGTGTCGCTCCTCGGCACATTTCCGGTTTCGGGCACCAAGGTTCGGTGTTTCACTGATTCAAAGTTAACAAGATTGACTGATACATGCTGGGTAACTCAACGCCTTGAAATTTTTAGATTTTGACTTATTGATAGAAGTGAAGATTTCTTGTTGGTAATCAGTAGGGAATTTTACTGATTACGAACGCCTGCGGGGAGCACTGTACTCGCTGAACGATTCCCGCTGACTGATCCCAGGCCGTACGCTTTCCGCTTGGTTTACTATCAAAAGAACGAACTTGTGGTGCTCTGCCGCCATGCGCCTTCGACAGGACTCGAACCCTAATCGTAAGCGGGTTTCCCCCCTGCAGAAGTAGTTGAATTTGCATAATTTAATCTTAGGGCTGCTGCAATATCCTTAAATTGCACAATGGGTCGAGGGGCTATTCACTTGGGAAGTCTTATGTACACGGTCTCGGAAGTCTTTGGAAGTCTTCGGAAGTATTCGGTTATAATTCGAACAATTCCTCGTAATATGCAACTGGAAGTCTTTGGAAGTCTTTGGAAGTCTCCGGAAGTTTTTGGAAATCTTTGGAAGTTTTTGGAAATCTTTGGAAGTCTTTGGAAGTCTCGGAAGTCTTTGGAAGTCTGTGGAATTCTTTGGAAGTCTTCGGAAGTCTCCGGAAGTCTCCAGAAGTTTTTGGAAATCTTTGGAAGTTTTTGGAAATCTTTGGAAGTCTTTGGAAGTCTCGGAAGTCTTTGGAAGTCTTTGGAAGTCTGTGGAATTCTTTGGAAGTCACGGAAGTCTTCGGAAGTCTTCGGAAGTCTCCGGAAGTCTCCGGAAGTTTTTGGAAATCTTTGGAAGTTCTTGGAAATCTTTGGAAGTCTTTGGAAGTCTCGGAAGTCTTTGGAAGTCTTTGGAAGTTTGTGGAATTCTTTGGAAGTCTTCGGAAGTCTCCGGAAGTCTCCGGAAGTTTTTGGAAATCTTTGGAAGTTCTTGGAAATCTTTGGAAGTCTTTGGAAGTCTCGGAAGTCTTTGGAAGTCTTTGGAAGTCTGTGGAATTCTTTGGAAGTCACGGAAGTCTTCGGAAGTGTTTGGAAGTTTTTGGAAATCTTTGGAAGTTTTTGGAAATCTTTGGAAGTCTTTGGAAGTCTCGGAAGTCTTTGGAAGTCTTTGGAAGTCTGTGGAATTCTTTGGAAGTCTTGGAAGTCTTTGGAAGTCTTTGGAAGTCTTGGAAGTCTTTGGAAGTCTTTGGAAGTCTGTGGAATTCTTTGGAAGTCTTCGGAAGTCTCCGGAAGTCTCCGGAAGTTTTTGGAAATCTTTGGAAGTTCTTGGAAATCTTTGGAAGTCTTTGGAAGTCTCGGAAGTCTTTGGAAGTCTTTGGAAGTCTGTGAAATTCTTTGGAAGTCACGGAAGTCTTCGGAAGTCTTTGGTTAGAATTCGAAGAATTCCTCGTAATACGCAACTGGCAGTCTTTGGAAGTCTTTGGAAGTCTGTGGAATTCTTTGGAAGACTCCGGAAGTCTTTGGAAGTCTCGGAAGTCTTTGGAAAGTCTTTGGAAGTCTGTGAAATTCTTTGGAAGTCACGGAAGTCTTCGGAAGTCTTTGGTTAGAATTCGAAGAATTCCTCGTAATACGCAACTGGCAGTCTTTGGAAGTCTTTGGAAGTCTGTGGAATTCTTTGGAAGTCTCCGGAAGTCTTTGGAAGTCTCGGAAGTCTTTGGAAGTCTGTGAAATTCTTTGGAAGTCACGGAAGTCTTCGGAAGTCTTTGGTTAGAATTCGAAGAATTCCTCGTAATACGCAACTGGCAGTCTTTGGAAGTCTTTGGAAGTCTGTGGAATTCTTTGGAAGTCTCCGGAAGTCTTTGGAAGTCTGTGGAATTCTTTGGAAGTCTCCGGAAGTCTTTGGAAGTCTCGGAAGTCTTTGGAAGTCTTTGGAAGTCTCGGAAGTCTTTTGAAGTCTTCGGAAGTATTCGGAAGTTTTCGGATTTCGGACAAACTTTGGATAAAATGTTAATATTTTTGCAGTATTTAGAATTTGTTCGATCTTTAATGCAGTAGTAGAAAAATTTCCAATTGTATCAATAGCTGTTACCTGTTGCTCTTGGCAACGATACGATGAGCTTGAAAAAGTGGCGAGTGAACCAACAACCAACAATCACTGATTGCGGAATGTGATTGTAAAACCTATCTACTTCCGTTCCGTTCTAGAAAAATCATTACCTGACCAAGAAGATTAGATGATAAGGTTTCGAAAGTATCTCGATCTGATTTATTTCAATAAACATTTGCGTTTCAGTTGTTTTCGGGGCTATTTCGACCGACGTTTGACTGATGCGAAAAGATATCAGAGTGCCAACATTTTGACTTTTGATTTCCCTCCTAAGAAAGTCAAAGATTTCACAGATAAAATAAACCCCTCCAAAGATGAAGCTATAATCGGACGATTTTCAGAGGGTTCGAAAAGTTGAGCTGTTACCTGAAAACTTATTTTTTCAACTTTGATGTTTCAAGCCTCTCACCCTTATCGTCCAAATTTATGAAGGTTTTCCAAATTTCACTAATGTTGATAATCAGAGGTCGCTGAATAACTCCGAAGAAAGTTAGTTTTCTCAAATGTAAAAACAATTAAAACAAGCGGGTTTGGGCTGACTATGAGCCAGCCTTCGAACTTCCCGTTATTTATTTTGTTCTCAGCTATTTTGACATTTGTAAATCTGACCTCAGATTCTTGATCAGCGGTTCAAAAAACCTTCGAGTACAAATTTCCGTAAGATTTCGAATGTTTTTAGTATTTTTCCCAGCAAATCGGACTCGCCATTTTGAATTTCGCTAATCTGACTTCAGATTCGTGATCAGTGACCCAAAAAACCTACGAGTACCAAGTTTCATCCAAATCCAAATGTTTTTAGTTTTTTGCAGCATATCGAATACGCCAAATGAAAATTTTGCTAAACTGATTTCAGATTCGTGATCAGCGATCAAAAAAACGATATGGTACCAAATTTCATTGAAATCCGTTGATTCGTTCTCAAGATATCGGCATTTTTGTTGTGTTTTTTGGAATTTTGTTATTTGAATAGTTCAGAAAGTACTAATCCGATCGAAGCCAAAATCTAATCAGTTCTAAGTTAAGAAAAGCCCCGTCGATTGAGCCCAAGTTGATCGAAATCCGACCACGCGTTCTCGAGATATCGCGCGGACAAAAATGTGGTCACACACACACACACACACACACACACGCGCGCGCGCGCGCGCGCACCCAGACGACAAACTGAAAATAGTCGGAGGTGATTCTTTGGACCTCGAAACGTGAAGATTTAGTGAAAACTCAACTTTTCATTTTCGGGGTGATCACAATAACTTCCTTTTTTCTCTGAAAACAGAGAAACGGGAAGTTAAAAACTCCATGCCTTACCCCCCACATCTATTTCTACTCGACATTAAGGTGGTCGTCTCGCTACGCCGACATCAAATTATGTCTATTGATCGTTGATTTCCAACGTAATTTTAGGATAGTTTTCGACGTTGCAGAAATGTTTGTGCGATTAAAACTTCACGGATACACATCTATGCTGAATATTATATCGTAATTTACGATGAAATAATAATAAAGAGTAACTGATTTGACTATTTTCCGGTCAGCTGTCATGGGTAAGAAATTGGTCTGGCAACGTCGCGATACAAGCGTCCCTTGCTGGCATGGCATACGGAGTTCCTAACCTCTCCGTTCTCACCGGCGCCCGAAGATACCTTCGGTCACGGTGTTGCCAAATGTATTCGATCGCTTTGAGGCGGGCTGGTAATGGCTGTCTGATGTAGTTTTCATCGAGATTATCTTTAAAGTTCTAATCGAAAAATTCGGTGACCCAAAAGTTTTATGGTCGCAACGGAATCTTCGGAATATAATTTACAATAGGCAACTTTATATTCGTCGCTAACTAATTGATTAGGGTATGAATTCCGGAGTGCAAGTGTTGACGACACGGTTTTCCCGTAAGACCCCGTGTTAATTTGTCAATATTTGAAGTTAAATTACTTACAATAATCTTCGGTAGGATGCGAAATATTTTTCAGATGTTAAAAGTTTATTGTACAAACTCATCTACATTTCAAAATCAAGAGATTTTCTAATCCTCCCTATTTCCTACGGGTGGCGAGACGACCACCTTAAATTTCTCGAAGCACACCAAACTTGAATGGAATTATTCATATGTAAGGGTCACTCAATGGTGGATGAGCGACTCCTGAATATGAATCGATTCTTCGACTTATACAAGTTGTTTTTGACGAGTGCGAGGTTGTATCACGAGGCGAAGCCGACCCGAGTAGAAATTCAATGAGGCATGCCCGTGTAACGCAAGGTTAGCATGGGCCTGATCAGGCTCTAGTATTCAGTGGTACTGTCTAATCAGGGCCTGATGGAACAAAGCGTTACATCAGGCGCCTATCAGGCCCTACTGCCGCCTGCTTCGGCCCTGATCAAATTTCTACTCGGGGAGGGATACAATCGCACGAGTCTAAAACAACGTTTGCCCTGTGGAAATAAAGTGGTTTTTCTCACACCCGGTCGCAAAATGCCACTTTTCATACCTCTTGAGCCGGCGCAAAACGGATCTTTTCGGCCCTCGGGCAGAAAAGTGCTTTGCGCCCGCCTAAAGCGGGCGCAAACGACTCTTTTCCTGCCCTCGGGCGCAAAGTTCCGTTTTGCGCCGGCTCAAGAGGTATGAAAAGTGGCATTTTGCGACCGGGTGTGAGAAAAAAATCGTGTGCAACACGGGCGCAAGGCTATTTTGGCGAGTGTGATTGCAGTACACTCGCCTTCGGCTCGTACTGAAAATTTCACACTCGAAAAATAGTGTTTTGCGCCCTTGATACACAATGTACTATTTCCGGCTGGAACAGGGCAATAAACCGCCGTTTATATCCCTGAGGTGTATAAACCACTTTATTTCCCTTTGGTGTATAAAATATCGTATGCACCACAGGGCAAACGTTGTTTTAGACTTGTGCGATTGTCACAACCTCGCACTCGTCAAAAAACACTTTTCGCCCTTAGGTGCATAATATACTATTATGCGGCATGCGCAGCTGAACAGTTACTTTCTTCACGCGCCCCATACAATATTTTTCACGGAAAAGGCGTTAATAGTCACTTTGACGCCAGTTGAGTTCCGCACGAACTGCATAGGAGCTGCTGTAAAAGGTAGTAGAGAGGGGGTAACCGGCGGTATAAAGACTTTATTCCGCAACTTTGACATGCGCACTTCGAACTGCGCATCGAAGTTGCGGAATAAAGACTTTATACCGCAACTTTGAACTTAGCGGTATAAAGTGCCACTTGCCGGAACGAAAACAGGCGTCAAAAAGTGAATTTTTAATGCCTGTGCCGTAAATAGACTATTTTATTCTATAAAATGATGAATATGTGGTACAATTTTGATCGGATCAAGAAGTTCTCCGTTCATTCTGAGAAGGCATCTTCACTGAATAGTTCGAGACCCGATAAACTTGAATCGATCCACCCGAGTATCAACTTTGAATAATAATAAAGCCCAAAAGTTATCAATAAATTGTTTGAACAAAACATTGTTTAACAAATTTTCTGCTAACGTTATTTTTTTTTCATGTCAAATGAATGCCCTAATTTTTCTGAATACACATTAATTTTTTAAGAATTTTGTCACCATTTTGAAATTTCCGTTTTCAAAAATTTCCAAATTTTGAAAAATGGAAAAAATCTGAATTTCGGATATTTATTTGTGAAAACGATGTAGATTACAATTCCGAAGTTTCCGGAGCCGTGGAACAAATAGTTTCGTAAGTACAGCCTTTACAAATTTTCGAAAACGGAAATTTCAAAATAGTGACAAAATTCTTAAAAAATGCATCTGTGTTCTGAAAAATTAGGGCATTCATTTGAGATGAAAGAAAATAACGTTACCGAAGAATTTGTTAAACAATGTTTTGTTTAAACAATTTATTCATAACTTTCGGGCATTATTATTATTCAAAATGAATACTCTCATCATCTTTTTTATTTCAAGAATTTTTTTTCTTAGGAATTAGCGTCTATAGATCTTGTGAACCTGCAGTCTTTGATTCAAGGGCTGTAATCGGATTCTTGATCCTCACATAACAGCTTTTTCCAAATTTTGTCGCTACTTTGTGACGTTTTTCTCCTCATTTTTACCGAAAAAAAGGACCATTTTTAAAAATCTGAAAAAATTCTTCACACGTCTTACAATTTCGGTGATTTTTTTTCAGATTTTACAAAAACGTTCCAAATATCGAGACGAGATTAAAAACAGTCAAAACTGAAAAAGCGGCCCTTTTGCGCTATAACTACGACATAAAAATGTAACATCAAAAACGGTTCATTTTTCGAGAATTTTTATGATATACAGGGCTACTGATATCTTCACACGTTCAAGTGACCAACCCGAACAATCGATGGGATGGAATATTCCATATCTTCATTTTTTCGAAAATCGCATTTCCAAAAACCACACTAAGATTTACTCTCAACATTTTCAGGCTCTGCCAGGTTAATCTTTGACGAAAATAGTGTGTGAAAAAAAACAGTAAATTCGTAAAATCATTATTTCCTTCGTAGGAATTAGTGCAAAAATCAATTTTTTGAAATTTTTAATAATACTGCATAAAATTAATGGGTGATACTTTAAAAATTAAAAACTTTGAAGAAAATGATACGTACTTCGGTACTGTACGCTTGATAAAAATCACTGAGCAGGAATGATTCATATGGGGGATTCCAGGTCGAATCGAACGGTCGATTTCCCTGACCTCTTTCGGTCTGTTTGCCCTTTTACGCAGTGGAAGTACACAGTTCATCCTTTCAACATGTAGTTTGACTGTGCGAAAGGACAAGCGGATCGAAAGGGGTCAGGGAAAACAAATCTCGTTTTTTGGTCTATTTGACGTGGAATCCCCCATATATATATGAGAAAAAAAAATCCTGTGATAAGTTACGGTCAGTTATAGAAATCTAGCGACAGTCCAGGTCACTCTTTTGCTCACAACTCAGTCAATAGTAGATTGTGTAACAAGGAGGCAAACTCGGTCTTTTCATGCCGAGCGTAAGTTTGCAATACAAGTCGTAGACAAGCGTGTACGCGAGCCGAAGGCGAGTGTACATGCGAGGCGAAGACGAGTATTGCAAATACGCGAGGCGAAAAGGCCGTTGCCTCCTTGTTGCACATTGTACTTTATGTAACAAGAGTATGATCTACGCGTTTTGAGGTTAGGTCGAACCGTCGAAGAATCTGACAGCGGACTCGCGCTGAGTACGATGACCACCACTTTTCATGCCTAGGACAGTCACTTTTCTAGTCCTAGGAGTCAAAGTTATACTTTTCTGTACTGTGTGCGCGCGCATTCGCAGCTCACTCCCACTGTCATGGAAACGGCCACTTTCTGTCCCGAAAACTACCATCGAAAAACGCGTGAATCATACTCGCGTTATATAAAATTAACGCGAGTATGATTCACGCGTTTTTCGATGGTAGTTTTCGGGACAGAAAGTGGCCGTTTCCATGACAGTGGGAGTGAGCTGCGAATGCGCGCGCACACAGTACAGAAAAGTATAACTTTGACTCCTAGGACTAGAAAAGTGACTGTCCTAGGCATGAAAAGTGGTGGTCATCGTACTCAGCGCGAGTCCGCTGTCAGATTCTTCGACGGTTCGACCTAACCTCAAAACGCGTAGATCATACTCTTGTTACATAAAGTACAATGTGCAACAAGGAGGCAACGGCCTTTTCGCCTCGCGTATTTGCAATACTCGTCTTCGCCTCGCATGTACACTCGTCTTCGCCTCGCATGTACACTCGCCTTCGGCTCGCGTACACGCTTGTCTACGACTTGTATTGCAAACTTACGCTCGGCATGAAAAGACCGAGTTTGCCTCCTTGTTACACAATCTACTATTTCTTCCAATTTCCCTCATTCGCACGATGAAGGATTGCTCTCCGAAGAAAATGAGACGTAATCGGATCAACTCGGAATCTTTTCTTCCCCGTTTTATTCCGTAATTGTATCAACATTCGAGGACTTGGGATAGGAAATAGGTAAACTGAAAATATTCGGCTGAAGTTTGATTCTAAAGAATATTGGGACGCAGAATCGAGACACTTCGCCTTGACTGACCTCATCTCATTGCAAAAAGATCATCAAGTGTTCGGACCAAAAGCGTTGTCAAGCTTGTTGAACATGAGCGAACAGATCGAGCTTGAAAATTCTTATATTATACAGAGCCATACGCACGTGTATCAGTGTACAATGATTTTTATTCGTTTATTCTTTATAATCGTAATTTTATAATTATCACACATACACATATACAACATGTGTTATATGCATGTATATATATTCGCTTCTTTCTATAACGTTTTTTCCCCCCTCATTTAATGCAACAGCATCACAATTTCCAATCGCATATATGTGTAATATATGATTTATCCAAGTTCCATACCGCCAGCGCTTCTTATCAATCATTCAGGATTATAACAGACAAATATTAAAAACAGAAAAATAAAATTGTTCATATAAGTACGTAATTTATACATATATTCTTATGAAAATCTCAAATCTGTTAATTTCGACTTAGAGTAAAGACCGGAAACACTTCTTACGATCAGCTACAACGTAACTGACATCGATTTTCACTGAGAGATAACGAAGCCACTCCGGAAATGAAACGCACCGTGTTACGTTACAGCTGGTTGTGGCTTCAGTGTAAAATGTCGAAGGCCGCTTTTCATATACAATGTTCAAATAACTAATAAATTAACAATTACAATTCAAAAACATCAACAATTCAGTTTTGATAATATATAAAAGATGACAATAAGTATCATGATATCTTAATATTACGTATCTAGCGTTATTTTTCAACTTCTTCTGCAAACATGTATTCGCAATGTAAGTAAGTGTTAGGCACTTTTGCCCTTATGTATAACGGTTAAGGTGAAATGAAAGTCACGTGACCTCGATATGATTCACACTTGGAATTTTCAAACGCTATTTTCTCAGCCAAAACACATTCGATTGGTGTGAAATTGATATCAGTGACGTAGAAAAACTGAATGAAGGGCCTGCCAGTCGTGGATTTTCGAAAATCGAGACCTAACAACAGTTTTTTAACAATATTTTTCTGTAATCCAAGGAAGTCCTGCCTCTCTCCACGAGGGGCAGCACCTCCTTGGGTTACGGAACAATATTGTTACACAAAATTCTGATTATGTCTTTCGATATTCGAAAATCCACGATTGGCAGGCCCTTCATTCGGTTCTTCTACGTCACCGATATCAATTTCACATCAATGGAATGTGTTTTGGCTGAGAAAATAGCGTTTGAAAATTCCAAGTGTGAATCATATCGAGGTCACGTGACTTTAGTTTCACCTTAAAGTAAGTGAATAAAACGATCTAAAATTACAAAAAAATGATTGTACTCAACATTCGAGGAAATGCAGAATGTCGATGATCTACAATCTAGGACCGGAAATCAACGAGTTGACGTGATTCGTGTAAATTATCGGTCAAGACCGTCACCGGGTTCGATGATGTACTCAAAAATATATTCCATAACGATCGTGATCTCGACAATCACTGTGATATCTCTTAAGTAACAATTATTTAAGTGGGTGTCACGTTTATGAATTTATTGGGAATATGACAGTGGAATCAATCGGGGTAAATGCCGTCGTTTTCACAATGGTGATCCGATCTGTTCATGGATGACTACGTACCGTATGCGTATTGAGAATCGTAACACGAAGGCCTGAGAGCTTACTTGGAGAAATCGGATGTTATGAAAGAAATTTTTTTCCGCGATTGTACCTAATATCAAGCATACCTTGCGATCCTCTATGTTCTAAATAATTGTGTATGAATCTAAAATTCAGCCAGTTACATAGTGTTCTCTCAACCCACCAAGCCGCGAGACAATAAGGCTGTGTGGTTTGAATTAGTATACCTACATAGAAATTAAGGTACTGTTTTATATGTAAAATATATTAATCTCATGTTGAGTCCTATAGTCCATCTCGTACAGAGTAGTTTAATAAAACAGAAACCACTTTCGACACAATTGTTATTCCACTTTTATTCAATTCAACTGAATAGTCTGGTATTATTTACGCGAGTGACAATATATGGTATTTACAAATGTGGGTATAACAGATATCGATCAGGAAATGCACGCCCGCCCGGTGGAATCGCAGTTTTGCGTCTATTTCGGTGTGCAGCCTGTTTTATTAAATTAAACAATAGGAGATCAGGAAGGATCTTCGCATACCTATCAAGTACATAGGGTCTTACTGTTTCAGCCAGCATTAGAACATGCGTCACGCTATCAGCTGGTGTTGCTCGTTGCTTCGTGTATTCGTTGCCTCTTGGATCGTTGGTACGGTCGAACCCTTTCGACCGTTTTCTAAGTGTTAAGAACGATCCTGTTTCGGCAACAAGTTCGCCCTCTCTTCGTGTTCATGTTCCAGCGCCACGAGTCCTGATATGAGACGTGCGGCTTCTGTCTGACGCGCTCGGATCTCTGCGTCGAGATCGACGCCAACTGCTGGCTCGTGAGAGCCCGGTTGTTCCTGGACCTTGAACAAACGTCTTAGTACAGTGACGACATTTTACAATCTCATTTATACAATCGTGCGGAACTGATGCCTGAATAGTGCGACCGGTGATGCGATATAGAAGATTTTCCGAAATTCAAAAACCCTCAACGTTTAAATTTAGCTTCAAATTTCTCAGGCGCACCTTGCTCGGCGAACTTTTTATCTCGCCGTTGTGACCTTGGCCCCCTCGAGGCGAGATAAACTTGGCATTCGTAACAGGACTGGCACTCACTGGTAATGGGGAGGATGGCACCGTTGCAGGCAACGGCGTTTGGTGGTCTTTATCCTTATCTTTTTCCTTTTCTCTGTTAGATCTCGATACTATCGGGGACTCTGGCGCACTTCGGTCGTCCTCGTCCAGGGAATGAAGTAGCTGTAATGAGTCACGAATGTTTTCAATTCCACGGTCTTGGGCTTTCGTCGTTGACCATACCTTCTCTACTTCGTCGTCAAACTGGTCCTGGCTAGGCTGAGGATCCTTCTGACTTCTTTCCATTAGAGAAGCTCGCTTCGCTGCCAGATATAGAGAGCGTTTTATTCGTACGTAGAACACTTCGGTTACTGCACGCACGGTGTAATCCGGCACAAAGGTGTGGCGCAGCATGGAATCCAAATTCACCGACTGTATACTTCCCAGTGTTTGAGGACTCGCGTTGATCGGTGATTCTGCGGCTGTAAATAAGACACCTTAATACTTCGACAGAGAACGTGTAGCCTCTCTGTCCTTAATTTATCATCAATTTTTGTAGTTTTCTGAGAATCATCGAGAGTCGATCCGCAAAAGTTAACGCTCAGCGTCAGAGTCAATCTTCGAAGCTAAGAGTACCAAATAATCATCAATGGAGTGTTATTTGCAGTATCAATTGAGATTTGGGATTTTGGCGTGTGGTTACCCTACTGAAAAACTCTTTATGATAAAAGTGTTAAAAAAGTACATGATAAATCATATGATAAATCACAATGCGTTATGACCGAAATCACATTATGATTTATCACATGAATTATTATGTATTTTATTATGTGATTCTTTAAATGGTCCGTAGATTTGTGTAAAAAACATACTTAATTTTGTAATTCATCATATGATTTTTCATCTATATCTATACTAATATATAAAGGAGTTCGTGCGTTTGTCTGTTTGTTACCGATAAACTCGAGAACCAGTGGACCGATTTACATAAAACTTGCACCAAATTGTTCCTCAGGTCTGCCCGAGTAACATAGGCTATATAAGTTATATAAAAGCAGTCCGATGATTGAAAGAATGTCGAAAATATGATAAATACGTTGCCTTTTGACATAGAGCGTACACTATGCGCTTTGAACTTCTGAGCGTCACCGCGAGGTGGCGGGCGTTCCCTAGCCTACCTTACCACCATAGCCAAACAGCCCAAGCAACGCACTGTACCGTACAGCGTTACGTAATATCTGGACAGCTGCTTACAAATACATTCACCAGATGGCTTTCGTCTCTCGCGAGATTCATTAAAAACGACGTGCAAGATGTATGCAGAGAAAAGAAATAAGTGAGTGTTCCGGAAAGAGTTAGAAAAGGTTAAAACAGCCACTGAAGGTTAGAAAAAGTTAGGCCAACCATCCCTAGGAAAAGCGACGCGCGAAGCGCCGAGTGCTCGAGGCGCGTAGCGCCGAGCGGGGTTGCCGCGCGAAGCGCGGAGGGGCGGAGCCCCTAGTATGATGATATTTCATGATGGAAAAAGAAAAAAACCTGGACTGGGATCGAACCGACCACCGTCGGATTCGGAAGCAGACACGCTACCGTATGAGCTACGCCGCTCGATGTCAAGCAGTCGCAGTCTTTGGTTCATAAGCTTTGATATCATTACGTTACTTCCCAAGTTCCTTGGAAATGATTGAGATTCATGAGTCTAAAACTGCACAAGCATTGTATCGAGCGGCGTAGCTCATACGGTAGCGTGTCTGCTTCCGAATCCGACGGTGGTCGGTTCGATCCCAGTCCAGGTTTTTTTTTTTTTCTTTTTCCATCATGAAAATATCATCATATGAAAAATCATATGATGAATTACAAAATTAAGTATGTTTTTTACACAAATCTACGGACCATTTAAAGAATCACATAATAAAATACATAATAATTCATGTGATAAATCATAATGTGATTTCGGTCATAACGCATTGTGATTTATCATATGATTTATCATGTACTTTTTTAACACTTTTATCATAAAGAGTTTTTCAGTAGGGTAAGTTTGTTTTTCAACTTACCAACGCCAATGTTAGCAGTCAGTGCCTGTGTACCGAAATAGGTGAACGGACCACTTTCGAACATCATATTCTCCCTGCCGACGGTGACCTCCACACGACCTTCCAGAATCAGGACGAAGTAGTCGACCGGTTTACCCTGTTCATAGATTACCGTTGTTGGATCGTTCCTCGACTTTTCTTGTTTTTTCATTTTTATATGATATATAATGTCCTGTTTGAGCAAGCGGCGTAAGATTGTTTCCGATATGGTATCAGGTTTGAAGGGGTCAACAGCTGAAAAGAACGATTTTAAAAAAAGACATGTTCTACATTTACAAAAGTAGCATGGTCACACGAAAAAAAAAACAAAAAAAAAAAAAACACCTCGTTTAAGATTATCGAAATTAAAGCTTACTAGTGGAAAGGTATTGGAACATCGCTAACGTCAATTGCGGGGATATATGGATTCGTTGATTTTCTTTCTTTTCCGCAAACACAGTAAAGTCCTTTGGACGGGCCAGCCTCCTTCGTTTACTTCTGTTGTCAGCTGTTAAAAAAAAACACAACACAAATATCGCATCAATAAATATAAAATATGAGCCAAATAAGCACTGTACTCGAGGGGTGAACCACTCCGAAAAATGGCGTACGCCAGACTTGAAGACTTCAGGGACTTCAAAGGACTTCACGGGACTTCACAAGACTTCTGGGACTTCAAGGGACGTCACACGACTTCAGGGATTTCACGGGACTTCAAGGAAACTCACGGAACTTCATGAGCATTCATGGGACTTCACAGGACTTCATGGGACTTCATGAGCATTCATGGGACTTCACAGGACTTCACGGGACTTCATGGGACTTCATGAGCATTCATGGGACTTCACAGGACTTCATGGGACTTCACGGGACTTCATGAGCATTCATGGGACTTCATGAGCATTCATGGGACTTCATGAGCATTCATGGGACTTCACGGGACTTCATGAGCATTCATGAGCATTCATGGGACTTCACAGGACTTCATGGGACTTCATGAGCATTCATGGGACTTCACAGGATTTCATGGGACTTCATGAGCATTCATGAGACTTCACAGGACTTCATGAGCATTCATGAGCATTCATGGGACTTCACGGGACTTCATGAGCATTCATGGGACTTCACAGGACTTCATGGGACTTCATGAGCATTCACGGGACTTCACAGGACTTCACGGGACTTCATGGGACTTCACAGGACTTCATGGGACTTCACGGGACTTCATGAGCATTCATGGGACTTCACAGGACTTCATGGGACTTCATGAGCATTCATGGGACTTCACAGGATTTCATGGGACTTCATGAGCATTCATGGGACTTCACAGGACTTCATGGGACTTCATGAGCATTCATGGGACTTCACAGGATTTCATGGGACTTCATGATCATTCATGGAACTTTACAGGACTTCATGGGACTTCATGAGCATTCATGGAACTTCACAGGATTTCATGGGACTTCACAGGATTTCATGGGACTTCATGAGCATTCATGGGACTTCATGAGCATTCATGGGACTTCACGGGACTTCATGGGACTTCATGAGCATTCATGGGACTTCACGGGACTTCATGAGCATTCATGGGACTTCACAGCACTTCATGGGACTTCGTGAGCATTCATGGGACTTCACAGGACTTCATGAGCACTCATGCGACTTCACAGGATTTCATGGGACTTCATGAGCATTCATGGGACTTCATGAGCATTCATGGGACTTCACGGGACTTCATGGGACTTCATGAGCATTCATGGGACTTCACAGCACTTCATGGGACTTCGTGAGCATTCATGGGACTTCACAGGACTTCACGGGACTTCATGAGCACTCATGCGACTTCACAGGATTTCATGGGACTTCATGAGCATTCATGGGAATTCACAGGACTTCATGGGACTTCACGGGACTTCACGAGCATTCATGGGACTTCATGAGTATTCATGGGACTTCATGAGCATTCATGGGACTTCATGAGCATTCATGGGACTTCATGAGCATTCATGGGACTTCATGAGCATTCATGGGACTTCACAGGACTTCATGAGCATTCATGAGCATTCATAGGACTTCACGGGACTTCGTGAGCATTCATGGGACTTCACAGGACTTCATGGGACTTCACGGGACTTCATGAGCACTCATGCGACTTCACAGGACTTGAGGGATTTCACGGGACTTCAAGGAACCTCAAGGGACTTCATCAACATTCATGGGACTTCACACACTGTTGTATATCGGACTTCAAGAGTGGTTCACCCCTCGACTGTAATTTACTTACTGAAGACGTCAGTTTCGTCCATGATTTCAGCTTGAATCAATTCTTCTATAACATCTTCCAGAGTGATCAGACCAACGACCTCGTAGAACGGATCTCCTTCACCTTCGTTATTCACGCGGTGGACAAATGCCATGTGACCTTTGTGCCCTGTGATCAGAAGATTGAAAATTATATACACACATTTAAATTTTAAGATAATAATGGAATTCGATTGTTTCTTACATCGAGAAAATAGTTTCACAACGTCATCCGCACACATCACATCTCATAGATAAGAAAATAAGAAAAATATGTGCTCACACGATACGAAAATATCGAATACCAACCTTCTTTGAAATGTTTGAACATCACATCTAACGTGACATCTTCGAACACAAAGTTGCATGAATTTTGATAGAACTGGCAGAGCGTTTTCAACGGTGTATTATCGTCCGGATCAATGAACGCGAGGTCCTTTGTGTACAGCATCGTAACAATGTTTGTCCTTGTATCCTGATATACGGGTATTCGAGAGAATCCTAAAAACAGATCGAAAAACTCGTTGTAACATATTAAACTTTGTTCGAAAATTTGTATTCGAGTTTTCGATATAATTCTAAGAATATTCCCAATATGATTAAAATCGACACCGCATAATAAGTGAGAGATAAGACTTGGGTAAGTCGACGATTAATCTTATCTCAGCGACGGTTAGCCAGATAATGAAAAAAAGATCTCGACGTTGGTATGATTTCAACTAATTAATGAGGCCATACGTGTATGATGTAACGAATAAATGTATGGGATTCTTGGAGCGGAGTCTAAATGCGTTACTCAACCGCCTGATAATTTCTAAAATTCAACACCCTGAACCTACCAGACTTCATAATTTCAGAAACGGTTTCAAAGTCTAGCACAGAATCATAAGACAACATGTAGACGTCCTCGATGCGTGTCATAACGTCATAGACAGTCTTCTTCCGCAGCTCCAGTGCACCAGAAATGATGTTCACTTCATCCTTCTCCAAATCATTGTACTCCCTGGTGACCTGCAACAGAAAATTTACACATGTTACGACGATTCCTTTCCTTTTACAATCGCATGTGAAACTCAAATATACAGGAATTGTTTTTATATCAATCAAATTATCTCTTCAATTCTGAAGTTTGTCTTCAAGAGTTGCCTTGGATTGCATCGGTGCGCATCGATAATGCTGTCTGAAAAATCGCTTTTCACTACTGCCAATCTGAAGATTACGTCGCCTTCAATAATTTTGTTCAACTTGTATTTATAGTATCAAATCTGGCAGCAGCACAAAGTTGTCTAGCTTATCTGACTAGCGGGTTATTGATTGGAAAATATTGCGTCCGAAGCATTGCCTACGCACGAGCTGATAGAATAGAAATGACCAATCAGCGAATGATCAGAGGATTCTGAGGCTTCCATTTTGACAAAGCTATGTCAAGATTCTAAACATGCTTTTATCATGAACTTTGCGCCAGGCTACATTAGGGAGGTACTAACAACGAACGTATTTATTTCTGTTGGTGTCGAAATTATTGAATATCCTGCCTGTAATGTCATCTGTGTGATATTGTACAAATATTGTGTTATAGTACTCATTTATTATACCTATGTACCACATGTTGACACCGAATGTTGGCTCGGATCAAGGAACGACGAGTTGTGCGTTCGACGTCTGTTTGTGAATAAATCCATTTATTACTCAGACTGCTTATCGATTGAACAGTTTGTTCATTTCTTTTTTCTCTCAGAAAGGCAGTAAAAATGTGCGGACTTACCTTAACGAGCTCCTTCAGGCGTTCCCGGTTGTACACGTTCCCAATTTCTTCACCGAGCAAGAAGTCCAACAATCTACTGATGGGGTAACTCAGCGGAAAGGTCAAGATCATGGTCATCTTTGTAATATAGATTGTTTTCGCACCCACACAGAGGCCGTGTCTGCTGCAGAAAGCCTGTGTGAAAAAACAAAAAAAAAATTATAACGATCCGTAACAATGTTTGATCAATAAAAGAGTCGATGCACTCACCTGTGGGGAAATTTCACCACATATGACGATCGCCAAGGTAGAAAAGATGACGGCGATGAGACCGGATGTCAAATCGTCGAGTAGAATCGTGAAGGTAGAGTTGACGAGCACGTTAGCAAGAAGGATGGAACATAATAAATAATTTCCATGATTTCTGACCGGTTGGATCGCTCTGGCGTATCGTTGCTCCTGTCAACGTAAAATTGTAGTTATTAATAATGATCGCACTAATCATCGATGCAACCGATATCTTACCGTCTCGGTACCAGTGTTGCACAGGATCTTCAATTCGGTTCTGTCCATCGACATGAGACCCAGGTTCAAGCCAGAGAATAGAGCCGAGGCGGATAGGCAGAAGAGAATTACCAGAATACTCAGCCACAGTGGTAGCAGTTTTTCATACGTTTTAATCTGAAAGGGATTCAAAACCGTAGGAGATAAGGAACAATCAAAATAGGTGGAAAAGTGATCGCAACATGCTGCAAAATGACTGTCATGTAGATAAACCAACTCGAAAGATTGGTCTCAGTAAGTGTTGTTCAACTTACCGTGTTCCAAGAATCAACACCTTGATGCTTGAAATTTCCCGAAGTGTTGACCTCGCCGCTCTTATTAGCTGCTGCATCCTTAGCACAGATGTAAAAGGGCGACCCCAACGGCAGCGTAACATTTATCAACCCGGTGTCCTTACCCAACCCCCATACCTGTGGAGCATGTGAGATTACTCTAATGTCCAGTATCCAGTATATAGACAAAAATTGGAACTGATACAAGTAATCATGATTACAGAATCGGTAGGGGAGTTCGACAAAGTCGTGAATGAAACGAATTTTTGTTCTATGTGCAGAATTAGTAGGAAAAAACTTCATGATCTTTTGGGAACTGCGAAAGTCGAATTGTTTCATAAGAAACATGCACAAAAATTGATTCTTCTTGAAAACTCATTTCTCGATTTCTTTCCAATATTTACCCACTTGGACTGACAGCGAGGCCAAAGAAGATTCGCAAAAAGTTTCGCCTAAGCAAAGGAACTAACTTCGGTGCTTCTCAGTAGGTGGGTATATCCAAATCAAAACGAAAAAATTGTCTGAAATTTTACGGATAAAGTCTCTTGAATGCTGACATTTTCTTGGCAGGTGAATTTTTCTAACATTTCCCTATTTTATTCTACAAAATGATGAATATCTGGTACAATTTTGATCGGATCAAGAAGTTCTCTCTTCATTTTGAGAAGGCCTCTTTACTGAATGGTTTGAGACCCGGGAAACTTCAATCGATCCACCGATAGATTTCATTTCGTGCATCGTAGCCAAAAAAAAATGTGTTCCCAAAATCGTGTGAACAAATACATTCTAAAATATGAAGAATGACTGTTGGCAGTTTTTACTTTTCAATCAATGTTATCACACAAATTTGAGTGGGAAAACCAACTCACCTGAAATTCAGCTGTTTTTATTTTGTCACATGTCGTATTTCTCGATGCTCTTTCATCGGTGAACGAAATCACCGTGGATTTTGTCAAACCAGAGCCAAATAGTCGGATAACAGCATTGACATTGGTCAAGAGCGTTGGTATACCATCTTCGATGTACGGTTCTTTATCAGCCGATTCGATCCTAAGTCCTTCAACTCTAATATCCGTCGACGTTGGCCCTGATTCTGACCCCTGCACGCCAGAGTTGCGATTAGGTCCATCGAACTGTCGCTTATTGCGGATGGTTATGCTGAAACCATATTTTTTCCTCGTGAGCACATCGCGTATAAATCAGTATATTGTGCACCTAGGGCGTAAAGTGGGCTTTTAGGCGTGAGACAGTCTAATGATTAGTTTCAATTGCTGGATAGGTATTATAATTCGCATTGTTATCAGAATTAGTACAAAGCAGCTTCGGCGGCTCGTTTACATCTGTTTCGAATTCCGGTACACTACAGACCCACGCGGTAAAGTGTCTATATTTAGGCTCCATACGCTTGGCAGTGTATTTTATAACGAGCCTATTTGAAAAATTTCAAAATTTACGAGCTGATGAACCGCGATGTTGAGTGTGTAGCCCAAAAATCAGTTTTCAAGTGTTTCATCCTTATGATCGTCAAATAGCAAAATGGTGCGTATCTTCGTCATTTAATTTCAGTAGAAATACAAATGGTCGCAAAGTTGGAGAATTATTTAGGATTTGGCGATTGGCCCACCAAACCGGTTGCGAACTGCAACAAACTGGATTGACGATTTAGCAATGTATTTCGTTTGAAGAAAATGTTACGCACATTGAGACATAGTTCACTTGAGGACGTAGTTCGGGTTGAAGAGGGCCCGAAATAATGCCATTTTCAAAAAACTTTTTATTGCGGATTTCTTAACTGAATACATTCGATGTCTGCAAAGATCGAATCCTAATCTGATTTTGAAAGTATTCTAATCCGGTCCCAACAGTGATAATCTGTGAAAATGATCCAATTCCACAGCTCAGAATGAGAGTGATACGTGTCACAAAAAGTCAAGAGTGATGAAAAACTTGGAACTTGTCATCGGACCAGACTAACGCCAAATATAAAACGATATGAGTATACCTTGGACTACTCTTTTTCTGGAGTTCTCAATTGAAATGCAGCCTTTTACGAATCTTGGATCATCTCAAAAACTAAATTTCATCTACTTTTCAGATTTCGAAATGTAACCGGCGATGAAATATTTATCGAATCACCTTCTAGTTTCACAGATATCTTCTTTGATATATTATGAACGATTCCAAGTGAGCTTTTTGGGGTCTGGTCACCGAATCTAGGTAAATTACTTTCATATTTAAGAGAAAATAACAAAAAACGACAAAACAAACAGTGCCTTTTTGGGGGAAATGATTGTTTCAAACTTCATTTTTGAGAACAGATCTCACTGTACAACAAATTCCTCACGTGAATCTGATCTTCTTTCTATTCTGATATTGAAAAAAGTAGAGATTGCTGTAGCTCAAGTTCTTCATCGCAAGTATCAATTCCAGCGGATGGTTCTTCGGAGGCCTTTTGGGTGCATCGCATCGAATTTTCAGCTTATATGGATTACATATTGTGTTTTTTTTTCTCAGTTTTGAATGTCAGAACTTGTGAGAAAAAACTGGCATCGGTACAATATCAATTGTAGAAAATAGTTCTCAACCCGAACTACATCCGTAAGCGCAAATAAATATCTTCAATATTGGCGGAAATCTTTGCACTATATCATAGCACTGACTAGTCACCGAAATACAGCATATTATATGGAATATCGATTCTGGAGATTCTTTCATTCCTATTCCACCCTCCGTAACTGGTAACCTTATGAAATACAAAAGTTCTAAAACAAATGTTGAGGCAGATTATGATCAGTTATATCATATGCCAATCTGACGAACGATACGTCAAAATGAAGGCCGAGATCGTGAATTCAAGATTCAAATTCTAATTGTTCAGATCGCGATTTAAGTTATCTATCTAGTAATACCGATGTACAGATTAATCGGTCACACATGCATAGGTATGTATCGCACACGTTTGATAAGCAGAAGAAGATATAATATGAGGTGAATAAATTCCCAAAAGATATTGGAAGGGGTGTCGTTTCACCTGATGACTAAATTGCAACCACTAAGAGTACTTCGTTTCTGCGTCGGGGGGTGAGTTGATGTGATTTAAGAACCAAAAGTGATTCTCGTCGACAATATTAGTTACTTCGGGATGAGATAAAAATCGGAAAAAAAAATCAACCACAATCAATACGATCAAAGTATTAACTTTGAATAATAATAATGCCCAAAAGTTATCGATAAATTGTTTAAACAAAACATTGTTCAACAAATTTTCTGGTAACGTTATTTTTTTTCATCTTAAATGAATGCCCTAATTGTTCTGGACTTTTTTAAGAATTTTGTCACTATTTTCAAATTTCCGTTTTCGAAAATTTCCAAATTTTGAAAAATGGAAAGAAAATCTGAATTTTGGATATATTTTTGTGAAAACGATGTAGATTATTACAATTCCGAAGTTTCCGGAGCGTGGAACAAATAGTTTCGTAAATACAGCCTTTACAAATTTTCGGAAACGGCAATTTCAAAATAGTGACAAAATTCTTTAAAAATGCATCTGTGTTCAAAAAAATTAGGGCATTTATTTGAGATGAAAAAAAATAACGATACCAGAGAATTTGTTGAACAATGTTTTGTTTAATCAATTTATTGATAACTTTCGGGCATTATTATAATTCAAAATGAATACTCTTATCATCTTTATCATGATTGATTTTTTTCCGATTTTTATCTCATCATAAAGTACTCAATTTGCCGACGAGAATTATTTTTGGTTGAGATTGTACGGCCAATACATCCTTAAAATGACCTACTCTCTCACGTCATTAGTTCATCATCCAGATGGCGTATCGAAACATTGAACATCCCAATATCCCACAGTCAAAGTATCTGGTTAGCTGCAGGGTAATAACTGAAAGTGTGATCGTCCCGATGGGCGATCGATGAGTCACCGGACTCCAGAATAGCGTCGCGTGTCCCGTCAAATTACTCTCGTGGATACACTCTGGGAGGAAATGACTCATGGTTTATTACTATACCCATAGTATGCATATATACGTAGACCGAAGAGGTGAAGCAATTCGGCAATGTTTACCGTCTCGAATGATAATTAAAATAGTAGTATTCGAAATTAAAACTCCAACTTTGTTTCATGGGGAAAAAATCCATACCCTAACTGAACTGTTTCCAAATTTGACGCTCTTTAACGAAGAATTTCTGAAGACCACAATATACAACACTTTTTCTAATGTCGGATCGCAAATCGTACCTATGCGATATTGGTGCCAAAATTTCCTACGGTATACATATACCTAAAGTGGACATAATAACTGAAAAGGACAAAGATGTGACATCTGAATCTGAACCAACTCGGGGTGGACCTGCATCTTCGAACTTGACAGTGACCTTGAAGAATAAAGCCGATGTAGGTGACTAGGTCAAGGTCCACGAGGCACCCCTTTGGCTCAGCGGGAAGGGTTTCGGGTTGAATGGAAATGAGGGGAGCCTGCTTCCACCCCAACTCACAGTTATACATATATATACTCGTTTCCGTCTGCAGAGACGTAGCTATAATCAACCGATGAAGTGTAATCAATACTGATTGATACTGTCTGATAGTGTGAATAGCAAGCATGAGGATTCCGATCTGTGGTTGCAGTGGAGGACTGAAGCTGCCGGTTTTTCGGCCGGGTTAAGACGCAACTTCAGAGCGATTGATTCGGCTATTTGGATATTTGATTCACTGCAGTTCTGATCACTGAATTCAGGTAAACTAATTTCATGTTTATGAAAAAATAACAAAAAACGACAAAAAAAGTGCCTTTTTGGGGGAAATGATTGTTTCAAACTTCCATTTTGAGAACTTTTCTCACTGTACAACAAATTCCTCACGTGAATCTGATCTTCTTTCTATTCTGATATTGGAAAAAAGTAGAGATTGCTGTAGCTTAAGTACTTCATCGCCAGTTCCAATTCCAGCGGAGGGTTCTTCGGAGGCCTTTTGGGTTCATCGCATCGAATTTTCAGCTTTATATGGATTATATATTGTGAGTACGATATCAATTATTGTAGAAAATAGTTTTTAACCCGAACTACATCCTCAATGGCGACTGCAGAACAGTTGTTGACTCGGTCGTTTTAGTACATTCCGAACACATCTTCTGGGCGGAAATCAAATATGACGTTCTTTGTTATCGCTATTTTATCGCTGGGTTACTAATGGTCACTGATATGAGAGCGAATTCTGCCTACGAGAACAGTCACAATGATACCACGCAGAGCTTAGTAATTATATATTTCCCTCTGTTAAATGGACCATGTTCCCTATGAAAAGAGTATCAAGCTTCACGACGAGGAGAAACAGGAAAATCGCCATTGTTAGATTTTAAACTTCAATCGCGTTAACAGTTCGATAGGTTTGAGATTTTTCGAACACTCTGTAGATAATGGTAATCAGTATCTTGAATTATTGTTCATAATTAAATAACGAGGACTTAATTCGGTCGGACCTTTCACTACACGTCCATGGCAAAATCTATCTTTAGATACGTATGTGTAATGTAAAGAATGTATAAAGCACGTTTGAAGATCCCGAAAGTTACGACCTGGGTAACCGATGACAAGCATTTAACATGGTATAAAGTCTCAATATTAAGATGTGGAAAAACAAATTGTATATAAATTTTCCAAAACTGGATCTAGATCATTGCCCGATGATTTAGCCTAGATCTGTGTAGGGTTCTAGCTAGTAATCTGTAAATAGAAGTCTAGCAGTCTAGCGCATCTGGATGGACCATGGTCGTAGGATCAGGCTGGACCCAACCGTGACTTTGTTCCTATCGAAATGGTGCAAAATCACGGTGGCCACTGGTCAGGGAACTCATAAAAATGGTCAGGGAAAAGTCAAGGAATTAATCGATTGAAATATAGTAGCAAAACTTGTATATATTATAAATAAAAAAGTGTTCTCAAATATCATTTTCTTTCACCATTCATTCAGAGCATTATTCATTGCATACTTGAAAAACCACTAATTCGTCTGAATTTCGGTCAGGGAAAGATTATAATTTGGTCAGGAAAAGTCAGGGATTTTTCTTCACTTTTTATACTGGCCACCATGAATGGAGTCAGTATTCATTCGTATTTGAAATGGGACATCTTCATCTTTGGTGAGGGAATATCACAGAATATGGTTCCAAAAGTTCATCACTGAAATGGTATCAGATTCGCCTGGGGTACCATCATCACACTGGCTGTGAGTTGGGTCTACCTCGAAACTTCACAGTTAAAAAATTCACAGAGTCGTTTCAATTAGCAGTGTAACCTTCCGGTTGCACAATTAGTCCAGACACACAGTTTAATCCGAGGCGGTATCCACTCGTGAAATAGTTGGGACTGTCATCTCATGAAATACTCATGAAATACCTATGAAATGGTTACTGCCCGGTTTGATCAGTCGCCATCGAAGAATTTTCTATCAGCTAGCTCAGTCCACATCACTTCCAATGAAATGAAATGTATACTTTAATGCTTCTGTACCCACATCAGCAATAGTTCTGCTATCTTGCTATAGCATGTTATGTGATACTTCTAGGAAACGAAGAGAAGAAGTGACGAGCTGAAAACTTGAGGGAACCAGTACAGCGTGATTCCACAAATTCTACATACTCCAGAAATCATGATTTTTGGAGTATGGAGTATTTGTTGAATGACGCTGTACTGGGCCTCTTAACTTTATCATTCCAGTCTAAGAAAGAGGAGTGACGATTGACGTCGAAATTCCATGGCAAGATCTAGCATCACACATAAATGTCCAAGTATGTTCAAAGTTCTTCTCACAAAATGAAGGTTACATAAACTCTCCGACAAAACTAATTCCAGAGCGAGCATAAGCTAATGATGACAACCATCTCCACAACATACTCAACGCGAACTCGGAAATGACTGACTGTAATTACCAGCGACTGAAAATAGGAACCTGTCAGAAGTTCCCCTACTCCAAGAATCCATGTGGATCCAGCATTTGATTACTGAAATTTTCACCCCAAATTAGGACTCTGCATTGACCCAAGAAGTTAGTTCCCCTGGTGGAAATAATTTCTACGCCAAAGTACGAAAATTTCTACGATTTTCTACGGAATATTTTTACTATTTTCTACGCCAATTTCTACGAATTTCTATGAACATTTCTACGAATTTCTACAAACATTTCTACGAATTTCTATGAACATTTCTACGAATTTCTATGAACATTTCTACTATTTTCTATGTCGTTGTAGGGCAATTGGAACAATTTCGTAGTATCTGCGTAGAAATTTTCGTAGAATGTAGTACTTTTTCGAAGATTTTCGTAGATTTTTCCATAGAAATTCCTGCCAGTGGGGGATTCGAACTCAGCTCACTTGTCCGGGCCACCCATCCAAGTACTGACCGCGTCCAAACGTGCTTAACCTCGTTGATCACCAGAGTTACGGTCTTCAGGTCACTCCGTTTCATCTTTAAGATTTTAATACTTTCTGGCAATATCAGGTTAGCGACTGACATGCATGGAACTTCAAAACTTTTTCGTGTTAGTCAAGTTTCATCTTCCAGCAGCTTTTCGATGAAAATGATACATTATCGTAATTCGACGTAAAAGATCGTACTATTGCACGGAGATGGCAAATAAGTGTGATACCCTTTCTTTTCGCTATCAGGCTTTTCACTTCTGTAGTGGAAAAATGTAAATTAACAGAGTTTTTCGGAGAATACTAACGATTCTCCACGAAAGAACATTCCGCCTCATTCCATTTGTAGATTTTCGAACAGTGTCGTGGTTATTCGTAGAACCGATATTCCGTTGCTTGTGGAAAGTAGAATTTCGAAAATTCTCGTAAAAATTAGTAATTTTCTACTGCTAAAATCGTAGTCTTCAAACCAATAGAATATCAGTTCTACGAATATCTACGACGATCGACAATCGATGTAAAGCTGAATAATTTTTCGTAGTCTTGGAAGTGAAAAACTACGGATAATCATACAAAAATACCAAATCTACAGTCTTCAAGTAACGGAAGTATCATATCTATGAATATCCATGGAAAAATACGGAAAACTACACGGAATTTTGAATTAGTACGAAAATCACGATTTTCTGCACATTTTTAGGCTTGAATTTGATCGTAGTTTGACGTAGAAGTTTTATTATTTTGAGTACAATTTATTTTCAGATAAAATTGTACGACATCCTATGAGACTCAACGAGCTTGGATATTGTTATTTTGAATTGAATATTTTTTATTTTTACGACTGCTCCGAAATTCGAAAATAATTGGAGTTCGTTGCAGAACCGTACGAAATTGTACAACATGCTATGAAATTCTACGAGCTTGAATTTTCTTATTTTTAATTAAATATTTTTTTCTTTATACTTCTTCATATTTCTTGAAAAATCGGGAATAATTGGAGTTTCTTGTAGAATGGTACGCAATTATACAACATTCTACGAAATTTCAAAAGATGGTGTCGAAAATGGAAGATATTCTCACGAAAAACGACGTTTATTTTCATAATTTGTCATATAACTTTGTAGTTTTGTGCGAAAGTTTACGCTAATGTAGGCAACAAACAGTTGACGTTCGTTCGAGTCATAAATGTCATTACTTTGTTCGTACTTTTCCGTGGATATTGGTAAAATTCACGTAGACTCTACGAATATCTACGAGAATCGATGCGAAATAAAAGTTGGTGTCGAAAATGAAAGATATTCTCATGAAAAAAGACGTTGATTTTCATAATTTGTTATGGAAGTTCGTAGTTTTGTACGAAAGTTTACGAAATTTCACGCCAAAAAAAATTCTACCTCATCGTGCCGTAGATTTCATTTATTCAAATACATAACTGTAGATTTTCGTTGTTTTTCGTCAATAGTTGTATATCAGAAAGATGTAGTTAATTTGCATTCGTTAACTGAAATAGTTTGTCATTAGAAATCGGAAAGTTGCATTCAGTTTTTTAGAAATTCGTACTTCCTTATGAAAGTCTATGACATTCTGCGAAAAAAAAATTCCATGATCGACTTATAATTTTTTTAAAGTTGTTGATTGAGAATTGTAAATTTTCGTCATAGATTGTAGAAATCCGTATTTTTCTACGAAAAAAATACCTCTTTTCTGCGATTTTCTACCGATTCCGACGAATTTCGAAATTTTTTAACCATTTTTCACATTGTTTAACAAATTTCTACGATTTTCTACATTTTTCACTTTTGTCGTACTTTGGCGTAGAAATTATTTCCACCAGGGTCTAGTCGCAGAAAGACATGTTCTCGCGTTTTAACGCTCCAAGGTTTGGGGCTTTGATTGATAGAGTGCGTGGTAGACATGTACGTATGACGAGCGAGACCTGCTGGGGCCTCCTAGTGAGCAATAATAATCGCAGCGCCACGGGATGTATTGAAATTGAGACACATCACAACTTGTGAACTTGCTGGGCTGTTATGTGCACGCGTTTAATTTCAGACTCGTTTATCCCCTTTCCAGTTCATCAGCGTCAACTAGTATAACTTCGAGCAGCCCAATAAATTTATCCTCACTGAACCGGAGAGCGTGGACGCAATGAAATTAGGCAATTGCTAGGAAATTGTCAGTATTTTGACCAGATGAATATCCGAAATTTATTTTAGTGTACGAGGTCGTCTTGGCCGCGTCGTCGTAGTTGTGGCCTGCCAGGTATAGCCTGTCCAAGCTTATGAGAGGCAAGCCCATTTCGCGTTTGTTGAAACGTCGTTTGTGGCGATACGGAAATTTGAGAAAATCACACTGATACGCTTCTCGGGGCGACATACAGGCATAAATGTTCGACAATCTCACGTACATATCACAACCAATCAGGTCCAGACCCAATTTATTGGTCAATCGTATCTTCTGAACGAGGATCGAATTTTGAACCAGAAAACTTGAACAAAATATTTATTCAGTGTCAAGTTATGGGTTATAACTGGGAAAGACCGAACTTGTCTGTAAGGCTCATCATATCTTCGACGTGATATGCTTCCGACGTTCCGCCACCGCGTTGGGACCTTTCAATGAACTCGCGCGATGAGTGTGAATTATTTATAAATTCGTGAACCTCAATGTCTGGACGGTCTAGGCTCTAGAGCTTCTGAAAGACACGTGATTTCACAAAGAGAGAGTCGCGAGCGTGGAAAGAAAGAAGTTGTTTTCCTTTTTAAGGATGTAGTTTGGATTAAAAACTATTTTCTACAATTGATATTGTACCGATGCCAATTTTTTCTCACAAGTTTTGACATTCAAAACTGAGAAACAAAAACACAATATATAATCCATATAAGCTGAAAATTCGATACGATGCACCCAAAAGGCCTCCGAAGAACCCTCCGCTGGAATTGGTACCGGCGATGAAGTACTTGAGTTACAGCAATCTCTATTTTTTTTCAATATCAGAATAGAAAGAAGATCAGATTCACGTGAGGAATTTGTGGTACAGTGAGAAAAGTTCTCAAGATGGAAGTTTGAAACAATAATTTCCCCCAAAAAGGCACTTTTTTTGTTATTTTTTCACAAATATGAAAGTAATTTACCTGAATTCAGTGACCAGACCTAAAAAAGCTCTCGTGAAATCGTTCATAATATATCAAAGAACATATCTGCCAAACTAGAAGTTGATGCGATAAATATTTCATCGCCGGTTACATTTTGAAATCTGAAAAGTAGGTGAAAATTAGTTTTTGAGATGATCCAAGATTTGTAAAAGGCTGCATGTCAATTGAGAACTCCAGAAAAAGAGTAGTCCAAGTATACTCATATCGTTTTATATTTGGCGTTAGTCTGGTCCGATGACGATTGTTCCAAGTTTCTCATCACTCTTGACTTTTTGTGACACTCTCATTCTGAGCTGTGCAATTGGATAATTTTCACATATTATCACTGTTGGGCCCGGATTAGAACACTTCAGAAATCGGATTCGGATTGGATATTTGCAGATATTGATAGGTAAATGTATTGAGTAGAGGAATCCACAATAAAAAGTTTCTTCAAAAATCCTTGTTCTTAAGCTGTAAAACTTATTCTCCAAGTTTAATGAGGTATAAAAATCGTGGTTGAAGAAAAAATGTTAAAAAATAATGCAGATTGCTGCAGGCTACTATGTAGTAGAATCCAGCGAGTTCCACTCGACCCTGAGGATGTCAGGGTGAAGTACGCCTCCCCTTTCAGTTCACTGCTGGCATGGTATGAAAAGCCTGATAATTAGCTCGTGTGTTTCGAATAAGTAACGAGGAAAAGCTACACATATATTTTTAGTGATCAATGTTCCAAGTTTCGAATTATAATAGCTCACACTGTGAGGCATTTCACGCCAACTTGACCAATCATTTTCCCCTGCCATGTCTGATCTGAATAATGATTTTCCCATCCACGTATTACTTGAGAATATATAATAATCATATCAGGCCTTAATTATTCGGAAGTGATATCAATTTTTCTTATATTCATTTTACCTGTTCGAAAAAAATTGCTTCGTGAAGATAGTGACGATGAGTTTCAAAATTGGTTTCGATACGACCAAATTGTACTTTTGGGCGAATATGAATCATCAAAAATTGAGGCATGATTGATTTCATAGCCAAATTTTATTTCATACAGGACTTCCTCATTGTTTTTTCAGAATGTTATGAGACTGATAAGTTGCAAACAAACCGAATGAGCTTTAACGTGTTTATAATACTATTGTCGAGAGACTAAACAGCCCTGATGTGTTTTGGCATCAGGAATACGAAATTCCGTTATTGAATATTGGATAGAGAATTCTTGAATTTGAAATCAATCCAGCCTTAATTTTCGTGATCCAATTAGCCCAAAACCACAACCTAGCGGCATTTAAAACCATTTTGGGATTCCTACCCCACAATCTTCATGAAATTACTCGTTTTTTTAAAAAAAAGCCCAATAGAATATGGAGAGAATTGACTGTACTTGGGGATAGGATCGCATCTTCGGACGAAGATTTTATCAGCAAATTTTGAGAATCACATGCTTGAAGGACTCTCTCCTGAAGATAAGCCCGTATTTATACTGCAATATTTGAAAGAGCTTCAGATCCGAAAATGAGAAACCTTGCTGATCATTGTCAATTTATTATAGATAGTGATGATAATAGATCATTCTTCGGGTTCACGACCGAGTGATGATATAATGAAGAAATCGAGAGAGTGTATATATAGGCATAAGTTATCCACGCTCGTGAACGCATAGAATCGATTTTAGAGGAAATAGAAGTGCGCCATCGCCATATACAACGCAGACAGACTGTCTATTGTATTGTAATAACTTGTCTGTAATTCTAAATTTCCAGCATCATGAACGTCACGCATGCAAGTCCTAAAGATTTTTATTTCTCACATTTTCCGACATTTCCTGACATTTGCCAACATTTCCTGACATTTGCCAACATTTCCTGACATTTCTGGACATTTCCCTACATTTCCGGCCTTTCGTACACCACATTTCCTTTGTGATTACAGACAGCGGAAAGTCCTAAAATATTTTAGGAACGCATGATCAACTCGAGTCAGAGAATAAAAAGGAACCTAGTTTGTGAAATTCCACTATTTGACAACATCTTCTTCGCAAGAACTTGGAAAAAAAATATGTCCTGATTATATTTTTCCACAAACTACTGATATATGAAATAAAAATGGTATGTGAACAGTCTCTCAATTGTGTTCATTCAGAATATAGTCAGGATGGGTAGATATACCGTATGTATTATGCGAACCTACAAGAAAAGCATGTTCTTTGACATTTTAAGCCACTGATCAGATTATTGAATGTGACATACACGTTATAACGGTGATTGGGTATCAAGTCTCACCGTGACATTCTACCACAGAAGGCAGATCAATATACACTAAGCACGTGTACCTGTACGAAGTGATAATTGCCCACACACCCAACTAGTACATAATGAGACTGTTAATCAAACTGACTGACCGTGACACCAATTTTTGGAACATCATTCACATTTGATCTGAACTGAAACAAGAGAAGCCCGTGGTCATGCCGTTTTAGTGCCGAATTTTCATAACCGTCCCTAAAACCGACAACCTGTGACATAGCCCAGAATAAATATCGTGGAAGCCTTGCTATAACTGATCGAGCTCGTCGCACATGGCGTTGTATCTAGTGATAAGAAGGAGGAACGGTGCTGATAGACAGTGATGTATTTGACTGAAACTAGGCAGGTATTCGAAATGCGTCCCGGATTTATATGTGAGGAACCGCATCCAAAAAGTTGTGGGGGTTTCCACGAGGGAAACATATCGTGAAATTAGTTAGGAAATTTACTCGAATGGAATCAGGATATTCGGTTGTAGTTTGAATGAAGTTGTAGTTTCCTTTGAAACGAACAAAACGAACCAAACAGGATCTTACAGCCGCGAAAACTTTGGATTTTGAAGAAACACAAGTTTTTGGCTGGTTCAAGTGGTCAAATAAGGGAAATTAGCAGATAGTGAGAGTGTCCCTTGATCTAGCTCTGACTGAGGAGCTCAACCAGATAAGCCAGCCAACCGAATCGGTCAATTAGCCAACTGTGAAATAATCAAGTGGATCAGTCAAACTGCCAGCTTAATTAACTCCACCAGGTGGTCACAGGGATGACTAACCCAACAAGCTAAGCAATCTAAGCCGGTTGAATCAACATGCTGGTCCAGCAGGTCAACTAATTTGACCGTGTCTACAAGTCATATCGCTACTAAAATCAGCCATAATGCGTGTAGCCTTGTCTTTCGTGAACCCCTGGCTCTTCGAACTTGAAGCGTCAAAAATGCTTTTCTCATTTTTTAAGGCAGTAGCTGTTATTGAATTTTTCGAAAATGACGCCATCTACCCTTGAACTGATTCTCTATCTGGTGACTCCCTCGATACTGTAACATAGCCAATATATAGCCAATTTCCTGTGTCGAGAATGGGAAGAGCTTAACGTAGCCTAACTTTGAAACGGTCAGATGTAGATTTGATGTCAAAAACACATTTCGAAGCTTGGATTGTCAGTTTTGAAATGCATTTTTGATATCAAATCTATATCTGACCGTTCCAAAGTTAGACCACTTTAAGCCCATCATGAAATGACATGAAATGGGCCATCGTATATACAGGGTGAGTTTTCTCTGGGTCCGGATGAGAGAGAGGCTCACCAGACCAGATTGAGATGATAAGTTAGATTTTGTGTGTGACTATACATTCCCTACAACTAACAGTTCAGATAACGCCGAAAATCTCCCCAAAAGTTATAATGCGAAAGACGTCATAAGGATTTATAATGGTGACGAAACTCTTTCCAGTATAATTATCGCCCCTACAGTAGCCGCTCATCGACTCGGTCAACGTCTAGTGATTGTGGCAATTCACGCGCTTTAGATACGCTTACGCGAATTACTCATCGTCAATTCTAAAGAATTCACCGGAACCATCTGCCCCTTCACCAAAACCACATTCACCTGAACTTATATGTGAAACGGAAATCTCAATCTTTCTGAAATCTGAATTGCCGCTGAAATTTGGTACAGGCAGCCATTGAATTGATTTTTTCCATCGAAATCTCGTGACATATTTTGTGAAAATGTAAAAATCCTATTTACGGATTACAATAAATGATTCAACCCCCGAATTGAGAAACGGCTGCATAGAATCGAGACTGAAACACCTTTCCCCATTTCGAGCGATAGCTTAAACTTTGCTCTGCAAATTTTTCGTGATTTATTTCGAACCAATGAATAGGGTGTCGAGGGTAAAATTCCACCAACCTTCAAATGAAGATGTAAAGAAAAATTGAGCATCGAGAAAATTACAAATTTCATGACAACCTGACATGAGGAAATTTCTTCTTTGGCTCAGTCATGAGAAATTAAGTATGATTTATTCATAGCTGATTCGACATTTTAATTACAATGCAACATGTAGTATGATGAGAAGAGAGATAACTGATACTTATAATCAGTTTCCATTCTACTGATAATACCTCACGACTACCACCCCGACAGTTCTTATCATCGGCGCTTAAATGATAAAATCTGTGGGTACTGCAACTCTTTCATATCTCGATTACGGATAACTTGATGGATCTATACCTCGATAGAACCCGTATGAACAGAGGGGTGTGTTCTCATAATGATATCACGATATTATTAGTATTGAGGGCCAAGTAGACAAAAATCAAAAGGCAACCCAGGACTAAGGCTTCGACCTCATGTTGAGGACCATCTTTAAAAAATGTATATAGCCAGAAACCTCGTGTCAATAGCCGGAAATTAGTCATATCACATAGAAATGAATCAGAAATATCTTGACAATCGAAAAGTTCTGATAATGCTACGTTGTCAAATCAATCCTATGCTGCGAAAGAAGCTGAGGAGTTGCTCAAGGTATGGAGAGCATTCACGTGCAGATGTCCAATTCCTTAGATCAAAGAAATTTCAGCATTGGTATGGAATTTATGAAAATCTTGGATCGAATCTTATCAAATATTTCAGACTTTGATGTGAAGAACTCGAATGAAATTCAAGCGCACTTCGATACATGAGGACACGTCGTTGTACTTTCATGGTCAAAAAACGTAAACTCGGAAAGTTGACACTTGAGGATCACATCTGATCCGACAACGACTTTATTTGCAACGTAGATCGAGATATGTGAATGGCATGACGAGTAGTGAATATTTAAGTGGATCGAATTGCGAGGATTCTTGATGCCACCTCAGTCTAATCGAATAACGGATTTCACGATGTGTCCATGCCATGAAGCACTCTCTTCGAGTCGGTGAATTTCGACACCGTCATAATCGGCGGCACACGACGCACATTGACGATTAGATTCTAGACCGTGACAATACTTGCTTAGAATGCCATACTTGGGCTATCACACACGCTGTCCATATATTATGTACATACCGATGGTAGGTGGTAACTTTCACAGTATGCGGGTTTTTTTATGCCTCTCAACCTTTCAATTATTACAGCGAATGGTTGACTCGAGACACTATTCAGCCACACCAACGCTAATTAAGTCTTCTTGCAGGACTGATCCTTTCAGTCATGAAAATAATCGAAAGAACGCCTCAATTATCATAGTTCTCGAAAGTTGTCTCGAATTTTAGTTCACGCTGCAGTGTTAAAGCGGTGTTAAATTGAACACCGCGTGTTTTGCTGTCCATAACCGATAACGATGAGCATCTGAGACTCGAAACCTGAAGAGGCCTACATGCACAACAGCTAATCATATTCAAATACTATACCAGCTGCTGTCTCGACATTCAGACTCTTTCACGGTCGTACATAGGCCTGAATATATGGACATCGAACTTCATTTTCAAACATTTCAAGGCCTTCGGTTTGCCATGTAATACTACCGCTGGACACCGCTGCAGTGCAGCGGTGGTGCGATTCATGCCCCACTGCAATATGCCGTGGTCGTTATCTCAGAGATACTTCAAACCTGCAGGCAGACAAGAAGGAAATCTCACTATGGAATGTGGTACCCATTCCATCTCTATTTACACTCCAAGAACTGAATTATCAGCAGTGATTTTGTTATAGTTTGTTGTTTATGGATACACGAACGCACCACCCGATCGAGTTTCTTCCCCGATATAATTGAGACGCTGGGACAATTACCAAGAAATTTTATATCCACTCCCATTTGGCTAATTGGATACTCAGCAAAATGATAGTGACCTAACAAACAATGATACGCCGCCATGCTGCCTGGATGTAAAAAAATCTAGATTCATTTTTTGAAGATGATCGAAATGAACTCGCGAAATCAACATCGACCTTGCGATCAGACCTAAACGAAAAAAAGCCTGTTCCTATCGTTTTCAAGATAAATGAACCAAGAAAGATATCCGCGCACTATGTTATGCGACCAACTAAAAATCTATTTTCTGATGTTCACGATGTTATGTCACCAGATATTCGATGCCAAGGAATTACTTTCGAACGTTTCCTGCTTATCTTTTCAATCGTCGCGACGTTATGCCGTATAGACTCTAGATTCTAGACTCTAGAGTCTTTAGCTCGGTCTTTAGGGCTTCAGTTACATTATGACATAAAGTGAGAATGAAATGTTGTGTCAGACATGAGCAATAAAATAAGCGTGCCAATACACATATATGTAGACATTTAAGCTCTGTTCATTCATAAAGGAGAGAAGTAAGTCACTTCGACTCGACACACTGACCCTTATATTTACAAATTCATTGTTCCTACAGAACAAATAGTTTTTTGAAACGTAATACACGAGAAAAACATTAAATTTAAGATCGCGTTGCAGAACCCCATCCTTTTATAGCAATCATATTTCGCTATCAGAAAGGCCAGAATGTATAGACTGTTTGTACATTAAAGAGGATAAGACGTCTGGCATAATCTCATCATGAGAAGTTTTTCTCACAAACATAATATAACATAATATATCGGCTGTTTGACCTTTGCGTTGTCGTTTTTTTTATTCAATTGATATCGATACAAAACCTTACGGATATACGGGCTATATACCATCAGTATCAAAATTTGGAAAACGTCAAAAACTGAACTTGTGAAATCAAAAGCAATGTAGTGAATCAATACCAACAAAACGACATCCTGATTACTGCACTAATTTGAAAAACAGAGGCTCTATGACATGTTCTTGCGATAACGTGAGGCGATTTGGTCGCGAAAGGCCTGAATATCGCCTGAATATCGTCTCAGATTTTTCATATTTAACAATTAGTGTCGATTTTTCAAACTGGGTTAAATAAATTTTTATTCGGTACAAAAGGATGTCATTTGGTCTGTTATAGACTATTGCTGTTGCATCTCTTTTGTTTCGTGAATAACACAGTTTGTTCGAGTATTTCGATTGACTTTGACGAATTTTTAACAACGTCGACTTGACACAAAAAAACGAAGTTGATCTAGTTTTGCAATTTTCAGAGGACAAATAATGAATTAGAAGAAGGGACTACTGCCTCTGTGTCAGATGGCACACATCTTTGAATCCTGCTAAACGATACTAATAATAAAGTCGGGTACTGTTGGAGCTGAACTCAAAGACAGATCATGTCAGGCATCTTCGTGAGGACATGTTTGAATTGACCCAATACCCGTCACAACTTTCGTCAAAAAAAATTATTCCAAGGTGCTTCTAACCATTCACACTTTTGGCTGAAGCTTATCATTGGTATTAGATTGGGCTGATTAAAATGAGACACTCAGTAGACAGATTGAACTCCACATAGATTTCCCACTGATCAATATATATCGGATGAAATTCTGTTGCTTTCAACTTCAGACCGTATATATTTTCTCATCATTACAATAAAAACGTAGCAGTGTAAAGATAACACAACATGTGTGATGAATATACCCATACTTGGTATCTTATCGTTGTGGCGACTCCGTTAAATCCGGTACAGAACCGTGGATGGTGTCATTGAGCGTCATCTCACCAAAGATTATCCTCATCTTTTCAATTCTGATAGAATCCAGAAAAAAATGTAAAAGGTAGTTGAAAATTATATGAAAGAGATGAACGATGAAGAAACTAACGGATTTTTTATCATTGTTATTGTTACACTGGACGTTTCGAATAAGCCTGAGAGCTCGAGACGACCTTGACTGTGGAACTATATTACAGTGGTGGCATAAGGTCGTTAGCACCATTACACATATGCATTAAAAACTCGTGTTTTTTGCCCTCCTTGACGGAATGGAAGTCACAGTTTTTTGACCGGGGAAATAAACTTGCCAGCGGTAAAAAAAAAATGGCAGCAGGGACAAAAAAAAAACTCTCGTAACCATAGTAACGAGAATTTTTTATCTTCCGATTTCAATTGACCTTGCCACGAAAATATTATTCGTTAATTGAACGCGGCCAAAAATATCAGAATTACAGAATTCGGTGATTTCTATGAAACCACCTTTCCCTACAGTTAAAAAAAAATGCAACCACGCGGATTTTTGCGCTCCGATTCGTTTCGCTGATGTTTGAAATGATATTCGATCCCTAAAATTCAGCCCAGTGAAACAATCCAGTGAAGAATCATAGGACAGAGGAATTTTATCGGTCCACTTTCTACGTGGTGACCATGGGCGGATTTAACGAGGATAAAAAACGTCATTACGTCATGGATGGATGTGGCAAAGTTATGCTGCGGTTCGACCGGCGGCACAGGGTAGCTTGTCGAAATCTGCTATCAAGAATATAAGGTAATCACCTTCCGGAAAGGCGATACGCGGAAACCCGAAAGGAAAAACGTGGAAGAAGGAAAAACTAACAACTGTGATACAACGACTGTATCATAAAACTCGTCCGAACAAAATAGGCTTCGGATTTTTAACTTTTTACGCCCACATTTTGGTCTATAGCTGACCATGAAATGATAACGATTTCGATATCGTGGTGAAAATTTATGCGACAAAAGGTATTCAGTTCCGTTCTAGGCGTAGATGTACATATACATGGACATACATCGCGAGGAATCTAATAATTGGATGGTAAATAATTCAAGGTATCTACTCGGTATGCTGCATGCAGGTGGGGTCAACGCCTCGCGTACATGGAGAATATAGATTCTAAAGATATGATCGAGTGTTTTTTCATTCTGATGAGTGTCAAGTTTACGAGAATACATTCATCCGACATCGAGACCGACTTCGACCTTGAATACATCCGCAGTTTTGAAATAACGGTAGAACAACGAGAAACATTGAGTGATTTCACGTGATCCAAGAATGAAAAAAAACTTTTGAAAGCCGGGTATGAAAACGAAATATACAATTTTTCAACCTTTTACGAATTACGGAATATTGTCAAAATTTCGAATAATGGAATTTCGCGATATTTTCGGCAAGATAATTCCAAAATTTCTGCAAATTCGAAGTAGTGTCAAAAACAGTATTTTACATCGCTTGTAACGGAATATTTTTTTAATCATCAACAATCAAAGTTTTGTGTTTGTAGTAAATCAACAAGAAAAATTTGAAAGTTCTGCAAACTTTACAGATTCATTGGAATTATGACCCGAACAATTTCATAAACTCGCAACCTTTCGCGTTTACCGGAACATATTTTGTTCCGATGTTCAAAAAACCTTAATTGTCAATAGAAAAAAAAAAATTCCGTATACTTCAATTGATTGAAAATTTGACGCATGATTTATTTGCAGAATTGTTGGAATTTCCATTTCTTGTAATTTTGACAATATTCCGTAATTCGAAAATTGTTGCGAAATTGTATACTTTGTTTTCATATTCGCCGTAATTTTTACACAAGAATTTTTAAAGTTTTTGGATTTATTGTTAAGGATGTGAATTCTCAACCAAAAGTGACTTTCGTTAACAATATTTATTGAATATACTTTGAGATAAGATAAAAATCGGAAAAAAATCAACCACAATCAAGACGATCGAAGTATTAACTTTGAAAAATAATAATGCCCAAAAGTTGTCAATAAATTGTTTAAACAAAACATTGTTTAATAAATTTTATGGTAACGTTATATTTTTTTCATCTCAAATAAATGCCCTAATTTTTCTGAATACACATGAATTTTTTAAGAATTTTGTCACTATTTTCAAATTTCCGTTTTCGAAAATTTCCAAATTTTGAAAAATGGAAAAAACATCTGAATTTCGGATATGTTTTTGTGAAAACGATGTAGATTACAATTCCGACGTTTCCGAAGCGTGGAACAAATAGTTTCGTAAATACAGCCTTTACAAATTTTCGAAAACGGAAATTTCAAAATACAGACAAAATTCTTAAAAAATGCATTCGTGTTCAGAAAAATCAGGGCATTTATTTGAGATGAAAAAAAATAACGTTACCAGAGAATTTGTTGAACAATGTTTTGTTTAAACAATTTATTGATAACTTTCGGGCATTATTATCATTCAAAATGAATACTCTCATCATCTTTATCATGGTTGATTTTTTTCCGATTTTTATCTCATCATAAAGTACTCAATTTGCCGACGAGAATCATTTTCGGTTGAGATTGTACGGCCAATACATCCTTAAAACCAATTTTTCGTCTCGTCAAATAAATAAGCCGGGCCAAACGTTCTGACGACAAGATTGTATAAGTGTACACATGCAGAGATCTCGTGCCGGGTACCGTCCGTCTGGCTCCTTACGATCACCTATCAATCTATAATAAGTGTATTGCGGTGCGTGTGCTGTGCTGGAAATCGCTGATATAGGTCACACATCTATTTTTACATCCTTAATGCTAGCCCCCGCGACTGACAAGTGTTTGGACAATGTGCTTTTCTGGATAAAATCCAAAATTATCGTCATAAAACTTCGATGGCTTCAGGGGGAAGCAAGATTTAGAAGCAACGGTAACGCAAAAATAATGCCCAGACGGTCCTTCTAGCTCTTTATTATAATAAAGAGTTCGCGTGTATCTTAATCTTGATGAAATAAGGGGTTCTTTGAATCGCAGAGTTTAGTATGGATTCGGGCGCGCCTAACGTAAAATTTCGTAATTAAGATATAAATAAGCATCTATATCCGTCTATACGCCGGTAAAGCGAACCTTTCGGTACTTTCCGTTCTTAGATAAACATAAAAATTGATCGACGTCGTCAACCGAATTTCTAGTACCAAAAAACGGTTCTTCTTCTTCTTCCTTATGGCTTCGTCCCCTTTGGCATAAGCCGGGGCAAGTGCCAAAAAAAAAAAAAAAAAAGGTTCTACGTGCTGCACCCACTGCGCCACCGGGTTCGAACGAGCGCCGGTGTCACTGTTTTCATGTTCCATCATCGCCGGCAATGTTCGCCGTAATGCTCACCGGTCGTATGGTAAGGTGACAGCGAGTCCCGGCCCGAGGTTCGTCCAGGCGTCGCCGTAAGGAGACTTTTTCTTTATGCAAAACGAGAGTTCGGCGTGAGTCTTAACCTCGTCCCCTCGAAGTAAGAGCTCGTATACGGCTCGTGATCCGTCCTCTGTCGCTGACACTTGCCGCAAAACGTTATCCACGTCGCAGCCGGTAGCTCCGTAGGCCTTGGCCAGTATCAAATCTCGCGATATAGCGACGCCAGTAACCTCAACGAGGAAGCGGTCTTGTTTCAACTCATTTTCCGATTCTTTCAGAGAATCTGATGTGACAATTTTCACTGAGTCAATTATCGGGCTCGTACCGAGGTTCTTTGGCAACGCGTTGCCGATCGACGACCGAGAAACTGACAGAATTATTGTTATTAGTAAAATAAAATTAGGCGCGCGCGAATGCCGAACATTTTGCGCCATCATGCGAAAAAAGGCAACGAGCAACTTCACCGCGGACGGATCAACACATATATTTATAACCTCTGTGGGCGACCATTGCGCCTGCGTACTATCTACTCGACGTATAGAAAACATTGACCCCAGACGAGGGTTTTATTCCGCTACAGAACGCGATAATCTGTTCATCGGTAGGGAAGATCGACTGTTTTTAAGCGTTCTTCTTTTTTTTTTTTAACGGAACGTTAATCTAGTAGAGAGACAAGAATTCCCTCGTTTGAAACCAACCGCGTTACTCTCTTGGCAATCTTACTCGGTCGGTAATACAGTTGAGATCATAGTCGCGACAATATGTTTATCGCACGGTCGTATACACAGGTCCGGCAACTCCCATGGTGGGGGTGGGTCCCTTAATGAAGCCAAGTGTGCTTGCGCCTGCTGCCACGGCTGCTGAGGCGCGCTAGAAGCCTAGTACAGAGTTGGAGTGTAAACAATGTTCATAACCTATTTTCTGTACATAACGAACGTCACAGTTTTCCTATAGTTTGGTATTAACAAATTCAATTGCGTAACTTTGATATATCAATGATATGATGTACATCTAACCTATTAATAACTATTGAAGCAGATTTTGTTAGTTTTTTGTTATTTCTTGGGGGAATTTCCGATACAAATCGCTGTGTTGTGGGATATTTTGGAAAATTGCAAGGCTGAATAATTATTATTTGTTAGTCTATTCATCCAAGTTCTGTGTAATGAAGATCATTTAGTTGTATAACCATTTAGCTAGAAAAATGTGAAGAAGTTTCATCCGTATTACCAAACAGTCAATAATAAAATTAGTGATATACCAATTGTAGAGTGCTGTATCGATCATAAAAAATTGCAATAATAATATAAATGAAGTAATTGACAGAATAACGCAATTTGGACGGAATATAAATTTATTCGTTCACAAGTCTTGAGGTTAGAAACATTGTTTATGCTCCAATCCTGAACTAACCTACTCGGGCGCCAAAAATTCAGCGGCCAATTCAGGAAAATTTGAAGCTTCGCTAAGGGCCCCACCCCCACCATGGGAGTTGCCGGACCTGTGTATACGACCATGGTTTATCGGTGCAGTTAATCTAGTAGAGAGTCAAGAATTCCCTCGTTTGAAACCAACCGCGTTACTCTCTTGGCAATCTTACTCAGTCGGTAATAGAGTTTCCTTAGTTATTTGACTGTCGTCTGATTTTTGCTAATTTTTCTTCTTGAGTCTAACTCAGGAATTGGCCTGTTTTTCGAAACGTTGGAATTCAGTATCGAAAATTACATTTGAAACTGGGATTTTTAATATTGAAACTCTGGAAAAGCGAACTATCGAAAACATCGATCATTCTGAAATTTGAAATCTATAAGACTGTATAATTTATGAAAAATATCGCTTTTTGTTGTATTCTACCCATTCTATTTCTACTTCTTGTCTATTTGTTGCAAGAACCGATTGGTTCAAGTCTGTGTAATGAGAGCTAACATAATGTTCCAGATACCTGGAAAATTAATTTATTTACCTATCTTTCAGATTCTTTCATCGCGATTGCGGTTCGCTAACTGTAAAGTTTCGAATTGTGCTTCTATCTTCATATCAATACAAAATATTATTCGCAGGGTGATCGTTGACAAAACAAAGTCCGCGATCTTACCGACCGAACATACTTTCAATGATTCAGTAATTCAGTTGGCGCGAGTTGAAAGCTCTTAGCCACTGGCAAGCAACTGTTTACCTAGAGTGCAGCACCATCAGAATTGCTATTATAATCGATGCATTGATTAATCGATTGTCAATAAATAATCGACCATAACTCGATTTAATTGGCCAAAAAGTAATCGATTAATCGCTATTAGTATGAACAAAATTTGAATTGTATATAAATATAAGACAAGTATCGACAAATATCGACAATTTTCACATCAATATCGTATCATAATTTCAATACATATTGATTTTTTTTTAGTCCATTCACTGAGAATTTACCAGAAATCTATAAAGCACTGAGAAAAATAATCAAATTTATAGTAAAATTTGGGTCTAAAGTATGAGAAAAAGTGAAAAAAAATCTCTTATTCAACGGTTAAGGTGAAATGAAAGTCACGTGACCTCGATATGATTTACACTTGGAATTTTCAAACGCTATTTTCTCAGCCAAAACACAGTCGATTGATGTGAAATTGATATCAGTGACGTAGAAAAACTCAATGAAGGGCATGGGGCTCGTGGATTTTCGGAAATCGAGACGTAATAACAGTTTTTTAACAATATTGTTCTGCAATCCAAGGAAGTCCTGCCTCTCTCCACAAGGGGCAGCACCTCCTTGGGTTACAGAACAATATTGTTACACAAAATTCTGATTATGTCTTTCGATATTCGAGAATTCACGATTGTTACACGTTCATTAAGTTTTTCTACGTCACTGATATCAATTTCACATCAATCGAATGTGTTTTGGCTGAGAAAATAGCGTTTGAAAATTCCAAGTGTAAATCATATCCAGGTCACGTGACTTTCATTTCACCTTAAATCAATTATAAGGAAAGATAATCGATGCTTTCGATGAATCGAGTGACGAAAATAATCGATTATTCGGAGCAAAATAATCGATGCTTCGAAGATAGCAATTAATCGATTATTTTCGGCTGATTAAATCGAGTTATGTTCGATCATTTATCGATTATTTGAATTTGTCTGCGTGTGACGCGCCACCTTTCCGTTTTCTCTGCGAAACGGAAGTTAGGGAGCCAGGCTAGGGTGGCAGCACTGTCCAATATCGAAACTTCGGTGGCGTTCGTGTTCTGCGTCACGTTGCCTTGATCACTTTTCGGAGTCCACAGTTCCACACAGAAGTCACCCAGCCAAGATGGCGATATCGGAAAGTGTTAACTAGATAAGCAAACAGTTTCTGGAATGTGTACAGCGTGCGATCTGAGATTATCAATGACATATGTATACGAATCGCAGTGGCACGTTTGAAAGGAGTGTAAAATATTGAAATCTATACCGGTACGTTGTATCAGAATTATTTCGTACTATTTCGTTACATCTTTATAATTAAGCGTTATAATTATGTACACAATGCGACATCCGTGATCATACGACGTGCAGGGCGACCCTATTCAGCAACAAACCACGAATCCTGCAGCACAAATTATTATACGATTATGCAAAATTGTTCAACTCTGATTATTATTAAACTAACTTTATATCACCAACGTTGTCAAGACCGCCGAATCGGCTATTTTACTCAGTGTCCCCAATCCCTGTTACATGTTACATCAACACGACATAAATGTGTGGCGGATTATGTCACGATTAGTGATAGTGAAATCAAAATTGGAATTTGATTTCGCTCTTTCTCACAGCATTGAATGTTACTGTAAATCTTAAACATTCAATTTTTTTAATTTTTTTTTTCAATCCTTCGGGATATACCGAATCACATGATGATTTATGTGAATATATTCAACTTCGCATCTAGATCTTTCGCGAATCTACTACCGGTGTTGGATAATCGCAATGGGTTGGTTTTATGAATCTGTTGAGCATCGGAGTGTTTATCAGGCGATATATGTATATGTAACTGGGGGTTCCATGGCATTTCACCTAATCGGTGAAGGTCACCGACGCCGATCTTGATGTCAATTTTTATCTCAATTCGTCCATCGAAAAAAGTGAACACGTGTTCTGCCGTTTTTCGATTCATTTTTTTTAATTTTCCAGTTTTTCATCCTTTTCGCAAACGGACATTTTTCAACTGGTTCTAACTTCAAGAGCTTTGACTTTTTTCGAAAAATAATGAGGACATAAAATGTGCCAAAAAGACCGAGATTTTCGAAAAAAAATTGCACAATCTTTTCCAATTACACAGTTCTGGGATATTTTTGATAATAGAGAAAAATTCGATATATTATTCATTCGGACATCTTCGATTTTCCTGAAACTTTTTACCTGAAATTAACCACTTATAATCAAGTTATCCTCGAAAGGAAATTATGGGCCTCGGATTCGTTACTCCATCATAGGTGCCAAAAAATCTGACAAATCGCAAGAAATCTCAGGGAAATCAATTTCAATTTCGACAAGCAAAGCGTACTTGATGAAAAATTGAATATTGATGATTGAAATGACTGAATCTGAACTATTTAACTATTTATACGAATGTAGAACTCATTTTATGATCGAAACCACGTGAAAACTTGGTATCTACATTGATGAATGTTGTACGTGAAAATATACTTGGCACGGTGAAAAAATAATAATCTTGTTTTTGTTCATGACGTCGGGTATTTATTTTAAATTCCATTTTTTAGCAAACACTCATTTTTGGAACATGAAAACTTGTTTGCTCAAAGTTAAAATTGATTTTCCCTGAGATTTCTTGCGATTTGTCCGATTTTTTGGCACCTATGATGCTGTAACTTCCGAACGAATCCAAGGCCCATAATTTCCTTTGGAGGATAACTTGATTATAAGTGGTTAAAAAGTTTCAGGAAAATCGAGGGTGTCCAAATGAATAATATATCGATTTTTTCTCTATTATCAAAAATATCCCAGAACTGTGTAGTTGGAAAAGATTGTGCAATTTTTTTTCGAAAAGCTCGCTCTTTTTGGCACATTTGATGTCCTCATTATTTTTCGAAAAAAGTCAAAGCTCTTGAAGTTAGATCCAGTTGAAAAATGATGTCCGTTTGCGAAAAGGATGAAAAATTGGAAAATTAAAAAAAATGAATCGAAAAACGGCAGAACACGTGTTCACTTTTTTCGATGGACGAATTGAGATAAAAATTGACATCAAGATCAGCGTCGGTGACCTTCACCGATTAGGTGAAATGCCATGGAACCCCCAGTTACATATACATATATCGCCTGATAAACACTCCGATGCTCAACAGATTCATAAAACCAACCCATTGCGATTATCCAACACCGGTAGTAGATTTGCGAAAGATCTTGATGCGAGGTTCAATGGTGCAGTTCTCCCTCAGCCACTGTGACTTTTGGCACTGTTGTCCCTGAGAAACTGTAAGCAGCTGTCCCTATTCCACTGATATCTCTCAGTCAGGACTGTATCTAATGTGAGGACCCCGATGATAGCTGATGTGAGAGGTCAGGAAGATCGCTTCAATGCCATTGACTGAAGACTTGATGTAGAATTGGGGCTGCAGGCTAGACCCCTAACAGTGGCCCGAGGCTGTGGTCCCCCGACTTGTGACAGTGTCCCAGTTTTTCCACATATTGATGTATTATTTTTTGTTGCAGGTGGACTCGGGTGTGAACTGTGCTTTTTCGGAGCCTTTGAATGAATTTGACAACCTGATGAACTGATAAGCAAAATTTGACGTTTTCCAATCGTTGCTGGAACATAATTATTTATATCATTCGAAAAAGTCACTGTGTTAATTGATGATAAGCTCTATAATTAAGTGCTCGGTTTCATTCCCAATTACTCTGACTACTTACTATATCAACTGACTGTCAGAAAGTTACGTATTTACAGAAGTACGTGATATCATTAAACTGCTAACTTCTAAGAAAGTTTGTCAAAATGGTCAAGTATTTTGAAAGCAGTACAATCTTCCAATTCAAATGGGAACAAGTTGCTCAGGGTTTTTGGCACCGGTATCCGAATCCCCACAGGTTTGTCATCTTCTTGTACACTTGTGTTCTTGTGAAGTTGATTCATTTTCAAAACCTCTAGAACATCATGTGATCCTTGAAGAACAAAAGAATCCATCAAGTTTGAGACGAAATTATTTTAAAAAGACACGCTCTTTCGGAGCATGATACTGATTGGAACAGCTTATGATTAAGGATGTATTGGCCGTAGAATCTCACCCAAAAATGGTTCTCGTCGGCAAATTGAGTACTTTATGATGGGATAAAAATCGGAAAAAAATCAACCATGATAAAGATGATGAGAGTGTTCATTTTGAATGATAATAATGCCCGAAAGTTATCAATAAATTGTTGAAAGAAAACATTGTTTAACAAATTCTCCGGTAATTTTACTTTTTTCATCTCAAACAAATGCCCTAATTTTTCTGAACACACATGCATTTTTTAAGAATTTTGTCACTATTTTGAAATTTCCGTTTTCGAAAATTTGTAAAGGCTGTATTTACGAAACTGTTTGTTCCACGCTCCGGAAACTTCGGAATTGTAATCTACATCGTTTTCACAAAAACATATCCAAAATTCAGATATTCTTTTCCATTTTTCAAAATTTGGAATTTTTCGAAAACGGAAATTTCAAAATAGTGACAAAATTCTTGAAAAATGCATCTGTGTTCAGAAAAATTAGGGCATTTATTTGAGATGAAAAAAAATAACGTTACCAGAAAATTTGTTAAACAATGTTTTGTTTAAACAATTTATTGATAACTTCTGGGCATTATTATTATTCAAAGTTCATACTTTGATCGTCTTGATTGTGGTTGATTTTTTTCCGATTTTCATCTTATTCCGAAGTACCTGATATTATCGACGAGAATCACTTTTGGTTGAGATTGTACGGCCTATACATCCTTAAACGTTTGCAACAAGTATTTATAGCAGTTTTTTATATTTATTATTATCGTTACAGCACCCATGTTCTATCAGAGGACACAATATTCAGAGAGGTGAAAAATAACAAATTATATTCCAAAAGACTTTTAACAAAAACCAATGGTCTGCCAAAATGGGGTGAGAGGTTCATTAGCAAAAACGTCGTCAAAATTGTTGAGGAAAGTATCGTTGATCCGAAGCAGAAGACCTTGACCACGTACACGAGGAATTTGGGTTACGCCAAAGTTATGGTAACGATACATGCATAATCCTTGTCGTGCGTCCATGTCAATAATTTTTTTTTCAGAGCGTTATTGAAAAGATCGTGTACAAAGTTTCGGATGAAAATCCCGAATGGACAGTGGCAGTGAGATCGGCGTGGATTGACAGTCAAGTTTTTGGATTCAGCCGAGCTATACAAGCCTTTGGATTGGACAGATTCAGAAAAAACTGCGCGCAAATGTCCGGTGGATTCAATTACGTTTTGGCCCACATGTTCCCGGGAACTGCAGAGTACATGAACCCCACCTTGATGCAAATGGGATACATCGATAGGGTAAGAAAAACTGCATTCTCAATCACGAATTCATCTCTTATTCAGAACAAGCAGTGTGTCTTTGCTTTAAAGAGTCTGAAGTGAGTCTGAAGTGCTTTTAGTTTTAGCAGAGTTGATACACAAGACAGTACTTACTGCAACCTTTTTACACTCAGCACCAGCTTGGCTGCTTGGCCAGTGCTTCTGTCGCAACCGCGCATGTACAAGTCGAAGCAAACGTGACACTTACTATTATAGTTTTCGAGGTATTTAGGCCGAATCGAGAATCGGGGTGTAACCAGCCGAACTTCAGTTGCCAGGCTGCATATAAAGTCACCATTTTTAAGTGCTGTACAAGCAGTATTAACGTCAGAGCTGGTAGCGATCACTTTTCGCACTAATAGTCACTTCTTCCAATCGAAGTCAGTTTTTCCAAGATTTGATCATTTGAGTCACTTTTCTGGTCGCAATTCAGTTTCGCACTGCCAAAATATCTTTTTTTTCTCAAATCTGTTCGGTAAATGCAAGAATTGCGGTTTTCCGCGTTGCATTCGGCATAAAAAGAAGCATCGGAGTCGAACGGTAACTCCTATGCCTCTTGTGACCCTTAACGGAGTGAATTAGTCATAATCGCATGCGGAAAAAGTGAGATTATGACTGGTACGGAGTGAATCAGTGACTCTTGCGCACTTATATGCAGTCTTATGGAGTGAATATTCACTCCTGAGCAATACTATGGACAATTATAGAGGGAGAAGTCAGTCTTACGACTCTTATCGAGTGAACTAGTCGCACTTATGCCATGGAATGCACTTTTATGACGATATCACTCTTATGGAGTGAAAAGTCGCTCTAATCCAGTCTTATGACTCTTGCGGAGGGAATGAAGTCACCCTTATGCAATCTTACGGTCTCTGTTCGAGTAAAAAGTCACTCTAATGCAGTTTTATGACTCTTATGGAGTGAATTCCTCACTCTTACGCACTCTTATGACTCTTGTGGAGTGAATTCCACACTCTTATACACCCTTATGACTCTTGTGGAATCTCCATCTCCAGAAATACTAGAGTCACCCACATGAGGCGCCAGAGTATCTACCTTCACGGGCGCAATATGCAAAATTTAGTAGCGTGCAATAATGTACAAAAGTACACGCAGTTTTTGACCAATGTTGTCAGTTTACAGAATCCAACACCCTTAGTACAGGCGCACACATGCAAGACGACGAACACGCTAGCAATCTGCTTGTGAAGATGCTTTTCTCACTTATTTTGCGCTCCTCTATCGCTACTAGCCCTGTAACATCGAATCGATCATGACTAGTGTCAGATTGATCTTCGATTCTGTGTTTCAGTCGGATCAACCATCCATGGCGAAGCTGACACACGCAGCAGAAGATATTCAGCACTCTTTCCACGATAAGGCTGAAAAGATGAAAGACGCTGCGAAAAAAGCTACCGATCTTGCCAAACAGAAGGCAGGACCAATTTATGCGTCTTGTCAGCCGAGTCAATCCTAATAGTATTTATAAATAAGTTAATACCAGCATTGAATACTGCGATAATACCCTATAAAGTCTGCATTTGAGTCCGATAATACTGGGTAGTACATGTAATGCAAATAATTCCTGTATCTTCACACTTACAATATACTGTACAGCAATATTTAGTTGAACGTGAATATGAATATGATGTTGTAGCCTCGTTCGGACATCACTTGATCGGCAAAAGCAATATTAGACACGCGTTATTTTCACACGTCATGATGGGACGTGACAAGATCGATTTCTAGGACGGCCCGATTGAACTCGGGGAAATAACCGAATTAGCAATCATTATAGTCCCGTCGTTGGTATCTGAAACAATAGTCTGTCCAATCGGTTCTTTTCACTTAGTGTGCATTATTGCTGGTGAGTAGTGTCGAATCCAGTCTGATGTCCACACGGGCTTTTACTTGTATAGATCGTATAGTTACGTAGTTATTCTTAGAATTCACCATTCATAATTCGAATCATTCATCGCCATTTTCAACCTTGATAAGACAAATTGATACGTGTAATTATCTTTCAATAAATATCAAGATACCGTTTTCTTGGTGTTGATAATTTTCAAAAATTGTCAGATACCATATACATTAACATACTTACAGTTCTACGCTAATGTCGGCCAGCAAGATATTATCAGTGTTGATTTACGTGTTAGGAGGAATGCTTTTATCCAATAACTAGCCTACTAGAAGATAGCTTTCAGTTCTAGAAGGCTGGTTCGCGCCAAGCCATGGTTGGCTGATCGTTACCTGGTAAGCCTTCAGAAATTGAGAGCCCATTTTTACTAGGGTAGTGTTGCAGGTAATAGGAGCTCAAAACATTGAATTACATTTATTTGGTTCATCAGTGTTATCTGATTACTTTTTATAAAACGAAGGAGCTTAAAACAAATAAAGTGTTTATCACTACGCATGGCAAAATATTTCTGACTAAATTATGTGAAAAAATCAAAATATTTTTATCAAATCTGAAACACTGTGTACAAAGTCTGAGTATCTCTGATAATATTGTGATTCCCTTCATGTAATTCGAACATTCCGAGTCAGAAATATTTTTCCACAAATTTTTGAACGTTAGTAGGCGGTCAGTACTACTGTAAGAGTTACCTCAAATCGTCGTAACAGAGTTGAACAGCTGTAAGATAATTTCACCGTTTGTAATCCAAAAATCGAATGTATATGAACAATATTTCAGAATTCGAGGTATTATACTCACAGCTCCAACGAATGGTAAAAAAATGTCAACTAAGAAGCCGGGGGCTAAGTGGGCTTTGAAATTAAACCAAAATACGTTGACCGTTACAATTGAAAACTGTGGTGGTTCATGGATTTGGGTTTAATTGCAAATTACAAATTGTAATATATCATAAAAATGTAATATAAAATAAAATAAAAAATGAATATTGCCCGCTTTTTTCAAGCTGGTCAAAAAAAGGTTACTTTAGAGCCGCTTGATAGCTTTGAAAAAACGTAGAAATCGTGCATGTGTTACAAAGAACATTTTATTGACTGTGGTATCCAAAATTTCATTACATGGCATTCGGAATAATATTTTGAGACATGAATTGAGTTAGCATACCTACCGATACTTCAGCTAATTCAAATAAATAATTGTTCAAATGGACGACACAGGTTCAATTTCCCGGTGCTCAAATTGAGCTGGAATTACTCTCGTGTATAGTTTAAGTTGTACATAGACAAATTACACATGTGGGGATTCCACGTCAGATCTAACGGTCGATTTCCCTGACCCCTTTCGATCTGTTCGCCCTTTCACAGTTGAAGTAGACGTTGAAAGGATCAACTGTGGATTTTTGTCAGATTTTCCTGATCAAGCATTTTCTGACTACAGCTGGTCAAATAACCGGCTTTCAACGGTTTTTCGATTTTTCAAGTAAACGTATCGTGAAATCCAGATGGCATATGAACAAAATTCTTGTACAAAAGTTTCGCGTCTTCTTTGAAATTTCTGAAAATAATTTTTTGCTATTTTTTGTTCCTCGCTAAACTGTAGTTTTGGTGAAAAATCTTGGAAAATCTTTAGTAACAACGAAGTCTCCTCATCGAATTGTTGTCAAAAGTTGTCTGAAGATTTCATAGTTGGCAGAGCGATAGTTCAGAACAATATAAAAAACGGAGGTGAGAAAATGCTTGATCGGGAAAATCCGAAAAAATCCACAGGTGATCCTTCCAATACGAACTTCAATCGAGGGCAAGGGCCAAAACATAAAAAATGGTCAGGGAAGAAATCTCGTTTTCGCGTTCGATTTGACGTGGAACACCCCCTATACCTTAAACGAGAAGAAATAGGTTCTACTCTATAGATTAAGTGAGAGTATTGATAATAACATTATAATCGTCTACATAATTATGCTCATGTTATCGATCAAATTGAATAAAAATTCAGAATTCCGAAATATCATTCGTTCTGCCAGCGAACATTTTTGCAAAATCATTGGACTCCCCCCAATAAATTCCAAACTGAAAGTATCGTGTGTTTATGATACTCATTGTTAAGAGTATAACGCCACATCCACGGAGGTCCTATCTCAGTTAATTGTAGTGCCTGCCAAAAAAAAAAAACTCAACACATAACATCGCACGTTTTTCGGGCAAAGTTGGAGATAGAAAATTCCTTCCGAGCAGAATTTTACTCCAAGTTTTACTCCAGTGTAACGCTTTTCTAGCCACCGCCAGGATCTTCAACTAATAATCCCGGGAAAATAGGGTTTAGATCTAATTTGAATCTACGTAGATCTAAATTTTGGAAAATCGTAGATCTACCTGGGTCTGCCATCATTTTGGTAGATCTACGTAGCTTCGAATCGATCTAATATCATGTTCGGGTGCTCAGGCCTGTTAGATCTACGTGTATCCACCCAGATATTGTCAGATCTACTTTAGATCTCGGTAGATCCGAGACGAGTCGACGTTATAATCGCAGCAAAACGTTGTTGCTCATCGAAGCCAAGTGGATCTACTCGGATCTAAGTGGTTCTGATATCGTATTTCGAAGTGTATTCGAAGTCTCTCTGAATCGATTGGACCATAAGTACGCCAGAAATGTCCACTTGTCCAGAAAGTGCCTCAGCTCATCCGGTATGGTACAGGTTCAGTAATCCGAAGTTCGAGTCTTCGATTCCGACTTTATTTTCTTTTTTACGGCAGAGGCATGGTAATGTCACTTTATGACGCCTGTTTTCGGCCCGTCAAGTGGCGCTTTATACGGCTGTAGTCCACCTCGACACATAAAGTCTTTATAACGTAGTTCACTTCGACCTGTAAAGTACTTTACAAGTCGAGGTCGGACTGCGCCTGCGCAGTACTGCTGCTCGAGCTAGCAGTCGACTCGGCAAACGGATTATGTGTCATGGTGGACGCGGAGTTCGAAGCGGACCTTAACTGGCGTCAAAGTGACTTATCATACCTCTGCCGTAAAAAATATCGTATGATGCTTGCGCGTAAAGTGACTGTTCGAGCGAGGTTATGTTTTTCGTACTCGCCGCTGGCTTTGCCTGAGGCTCGCCTTCGGATCGCCGGGCAAAACAGCGGCTCGTACGAAAAACCTAACCTCGCTTGTAAACAGTCACTTTACGCGCATGCCGCATAATATACTATTCTTTTAGTTTTTCAAAAAATGTTTCTTCTCCATTCTCGTTCACAATTTACCTGATTCTCTGATGAAATTGAGTATTTCTTAATTTGTTATACAACCAATCAATGTTTTTTCTCTCATTTCCGTCATCAAAATTAGATCTAGGTACACCTCATTAAATCTGGTCCAAAATTTATATCTAGATTGATTGTCCTGCAATCCAACATTTTTGTATGCATCAGACGAAACATATTTTCATTTCGTCGAAATAGCTGTTACGTTCTTGTTTCCTGTTGAAGTCAAACGAGAATCAATCAGGTTTCCAGCTATTATGAAATGTGACGTGATTCGTTATCCTTGAAACCACAAAGAGGCACTGCAATCCACGTAAAGACAGATATTAAATTCTGAGAAGCTGACGGAATTACAACAGGTCGAATCGTCAAATCTTGTAAATCCCGTGTAAAAATTATACTGTAACGGTGAAAACCGTAAAGAGGCCCTCTATCAACTACGCAATAAACGCAATTAAGGGGTGGGGGATTAAGGGGTTACATACACTTGGAGCATGCGAAAGGACGTGTACTTCGTGATTTTTTTTCGACAGCATTATCAAGGTTTATTGAAAAACTGCTAGAACCATTACTTAGTACTAGTTTTCATGTACTTGTACAATTTTTTTTATTGAAAAATATTGCAAAATGGCGGAACTACAGCTGCATTACACGAGTGCCTTTTTTTAAGCATCAGCTGCGGTGGACATCATAAATGGAGGACAGTGTATCTAAAATCGAAATTTCAAAAAGATTTCATTAGTAAATTGCATTGACTTAGGCCTGAAGCAAGGATTTCAAATTCTGTTGAAAAACAAATTGTTTATAGCAAAGAAACCGAAAGCTTAGAACCTCAAAAATGAACTTTTCGTTAAAATCGCATACATGCACACACACACGCCAAACATGGATAATTGTTAATAACAATTGAAAAATGTTTCCTACAAAAGTTGTTAGTTTTGACCTAACAGATTTTTTGTTGAACAAAATATAAGTCATGTTCCCATTTAAAAAAAACATGTTTTCCATTTTTACGCCACCATTTGTTATTAAAAAAAAATTGAAAAAATTATTTTTGAACGCCCCCCCTCCAAATCCTAAAAGTTTGATGTTACTTATTACTCGATCCGAGCAGTACTTTCCGAGATAAATCAGGTGTAAGATTAAAATGGGACACCCGGTATATTACTGGTCTCAGACGTCACAAAATTTTTCGTTTTCTTGTTTCGATCCACGATCTATTCACAATGAGCTGTGGGTTACTTCTAGGGACTTCAGAAAAGTCCAAGATTATGCTTATACGTACGTATACATGTGAATGAGTCAACAATAATTATTGCACTAGCCACATGCGACTATTAACCTCGTGATTTACCATTCTTTACGTTGACCCCTGTCAGTACCTTTACGACAGCTACTTCCGGCTAGCTGTGTCTTGATAATCGTGGAGTTCCCCGCGGGTTAATGCAATCCAAACTGGATATGAATTCTGAGAGTCAAGGCATCATTTCATATGTCCCAGGTTCTCGATACCAACCTGTGTCAATTGACTGGATCAATCGACTCGGATATCGAATGAAAAGAGAAATGAGGAAAAGGAAGATAAGACACTGACCAATTTTTCTTCAGCCTACATGACTTATGCAGAATTAGTTGAACGTTCAGAGATTATTAAGTGGACAATTCTATTTCTCTTGCAGACTGAATGTCTAAGAAATGTCTGAATTTCAGACATGATAAGTTCAGGCATAATAATAATACCAATCGATGAATTCGGGGTACTTCGACCATTGGTTCGCGATTGCTTACTTTTGATACTCCTTTCCGGTTAAATCAGACAAAAATTTGGAAAGGAATGAACATTCTGCGGTACAACCGCAGGTAACAACTCTCATTTTCTACCGATAAAAGTGACATGATCAAGTAGCTTATTGAAGAGCAAGAATTGTGACCTGAGAGATTCGAAGAAACGCTCGATCGACACCAAGCCGTTATCCAGTGATAACTTATACATGCCTGCCCTGGTGGAAATAATTTCTACGCCAAAGTACGACAAAAGTGAAAAATGTAGAAAATCGTAGAAATTAGTAAAACAATGTGAAAAATGGTTAAAAAATTCCGAAATTCGTCGAAATCGGTAGAAGATCGCAGAAAAGAGGTATTCTTTTCGTAGAAAAATACGGATCTCTACAATCTATGACGAAAATTTACAATTCTTAATCAACAACTTTAAAAAAATTATAAGTCGATCATGGAATTTTTTTTTCGCAGAATGTCATAGACTTTCATAAGGAAGTACGAATTTCTAAAAAACTGAATGCAACTTTCCGATTTCTAATGACAAACTATTTCAGTTAACGAATGCAAATTAACTACATCTTTCTGAAATACAACTATTGACGAAAAACAACGAAAATCTACAGTTGTGTATTTGAATAAATGAAATCTACGGCCCGATGAGGTAGAATTTTTTTTGGCGTGAAATTTCGTAAACTTTCGTAAACTTTCGTACAAAACTACGAACTTCTATAACAAATTATGAAAATCAATGTCTTTTTTCATGAGAATATCTTTCATTTTCGACACCACCTTTTATTTCGCGTCGATTCTCGTAGATATTCGTAGAATCTACGTGAATTTTACCAATATCCACGGAAAAGTACGAACAAAGTAATGATATTTATGACTCGAACGAACGTCAACTGTTTGTTGCCTACATTAGCGTAAACTTTCGCACAAAACTACAAAGTTATATGACAAATTATGAAAATAAACGTCGTTTTTCGTGAGAATATCTTCCATTTTCGACACCATCTTTTGAAATTTCGTAGAATGTTGTATAATTGCGTACCATTCTACAAGAAACTCCAATTATTCCCGATTTTTCAAGAAATATGAAGAAGTATAAAGAAAAAAATATTTAATTCGAAATAAGAAAATTCAAGCTCGTAGAATTTCATAGCATGTTGTACAATTTCGTACGGTTCTGCAACGAACTCCAATTATTTTCGAATTTCGGAGCAGTCGTAAAAATAAAAAATATTCAATTCAAAATAACAATATCCAAGCTCGTTGAGTCTCATAGGATGTCGTACAATTTTATCTGAAAATAAATTGTACTCAAAATAATAAAACTTCTACGTCAAACTACGATCAAATTCAAGCCTAAAAATGTGCAGAAAATCGTGATTTTCGTACTAATTCAAAATTCCGTGTAGTTTTCCGTATTTTTTCATGGATATTCGTAGATATGATACTTCCGTTACTTGAAGACTGTATATTTTGGTATTTTTTTATGATTATCCGTAGTTTTTCACTTCCAAGACTACGAAAAATTATTCAGCTTTACATCGATTGTCGATCGTCGTAGATATTCGTAGAACTGATATTCTATTGGTTTGAAGACTACGATTTTAGCAGTAGAAAACTACTAATTTTTACGAGAATTTTCGAAATTCTACTTTCCACAAGCAACGGAATATCAGTTCTACGAATAACCACGACACTGTTCGAAAATCTACAAATGGAATGAGGCGGAATGTTCTTTCGTGGAGAATCGTTAGTATTCTCCGAAAAACTCTGTTAATTTACATTTGTCCACTACAGAAGTGAAAAGCCCGATAGCGAAAAGAAAGGGTATCACACTTATTCGCCATCTCCGTGCAATAGTACGATCTTTTACGTCGAATTACGATAATGTATCATTTTCATCGAAAAGCTGCTGGAAGATGAAACTTGACTAACACGAAAAAGTTTTGAAGTTCCATGCATGTCAGTCGCTAACCTGATATTGCCAGAAAGTATTAAAATCTTAAAGATGAAACGGAGTGACCTGAAGACCGTAACTCTGGTGATCAACGAGGTTAAGGATGTATAGGCTATACAATCTCAACCAAAAGTGAGTCTCGTCGTCAATATCGAGTACTTCGAGATGAGATAAAAATCGGAAAAAAATCAACCACAATCAAGATGATAAGAGTATTCATTTTCAATAATAATAATGCCCAAAAGTTATCAACAAATTGTTTAAACGAATCATTGTTTAACAAATTTCCTGGTGACGTTATTTTTTTTTCATGTCAAATGAATTCGTTAATCTTTCTGAATACACATGAATTTTTTCAGAATTTTGTCACTTTTTTTAAATTTCCGTTTTCGGAAATTTCTAACGGCTGTATTTACAAAACTATTAGTTTCACGCTCCGGAAACTTCGGAATTGTAATCTACATCGTTTCCACAATAACATATCCAAAATTCAGATTTTTTTCTCCATTTTTCAAAATCGAAAACGGAAATTTCAAAAAAGTGACAAAATTCTGAAAAAATTCACGTGTATTCAGAAAGATTAACGAATTTATTTGACATGAAAAAAAAATAACGTCACCAGGAAATTTGTTAAACAATGATTTGTTTGAACAATTTGTTGATAACTTTTGGGCATTATTATTATTGAAAATGAATACTCTTATCATCTTGATCGTGGTTGATTTTTTTCCGATTTTTATCTCATCTCGAAGTACTCAATATTGACGACGAGACTCACTTTTGGTTGAGATTGTATAGCCTATACATCCTTAAGCACGTTTGGACGCGGTCAGTACTTGGATGGGTGGCCCGGAGAAATGAGCTGAGTTCGAATCCCCCACTGGCAGGAATTTCTATGGAAAAATCTACGAAGATCTTCGAAAAAGTACTACATTCTACGAAAATTTCTACACAGATACTACGAAATTGTTCCAAAACAGGCGGAAAATCGTAGAAGTTTTCGTAGATAATCATACATTTTCGTAGTTTGCGGTAAAATTATTTTCATATAAAATGTTACGATATTCTACACAAAACACCGAAAATTTACGAAAAGAAGTACGAAAACTTCTACGCCAAAACTACGACAGTGTTCCAATTGCCCTACAACGACATAGAAAATAGTAGAAATGTTCATAGAAATTCGTAGAAATTGGCGTAGAAAATAGTAAAAATATTTTGTAGAAAATCGTAGAAATTTTCGTACTTTGGCGTAGAAATTATTTCCACCAGGGTGATGCCAGTTTGACCTCAGAGTATCGTATAAACATGAAACCCGGAATTTCACAGTGAAACAGTTGACCGTGAACGTGGTTGGTGAGCATCCAGGGTCTACGTATTCACGGAGTAGCTTGTAGCTATATAAATATGGAGGAAATCTTACACGGCGCAGTTTGCTTCAAGCCACAAACCGACCGAGGTCGAGGACGAGGAATACGGACGTCACAAACACGTCAGATAGCATTCGAAAACATTAACGTCAATCATGAGAGTAGCAATGAGTTCTATTTTTTTGGCTGGTAAGTGTGATTTGATACTCACTATTTTTACCGTACATTGAAATACTATTTCTATGGTTTCATCGACGTGCAAATTTTTTGAGAATTCGTCAATTCCTGTATAGCTATTTCGCTATGAAGTTATATTTCCGTTTATTTCTATCGCTGATGACAAGTCATTTGAGTAAGCCGCGGGCAAAGTTCATTACACGTCGAAAACTTTGCTTTCTTAAAAATCACTTGTATAATATATATGAGGGGAACTGAGAAAAAAAATCCTCTGATGAGTTGTGGTCAGTTATCGAAATTTGGCGACCATCTAGTCACTCTTTGCTGATAACTTGGTCCACAAATTTTGTTTTCCAATTTCCCTCATTCACACGAAGGAGAATTGCTCTCCGAAGAAAATGAGACGTCGAGAAACATAATCGGATCGAACGTATGCCTGAAACCTTACGACAAGTGATTTTTAAAAAAGTCAATTTTTCGTTCTGTAATGAACTTTGGATAAGATAATAATGATTCTTTAAGTATGGAGAATTTGTTGAATCACGCTGTTGTACTGGTCCCCTTAATTTGAAAGAAACTATATCCGGAACACATATTATTCGCACGTATATACAGAATGTCTGGTGAATTAATTACCAAACCGGTTAAAATTTGTTTGTTCCTGTGCACGTGAGCAACTATTCATACGATCATACTTTCATACAAGATTACTCAACTGGCATGTCAAATTTGGCAATCGTCATTCAGTTTCACAAAACAAGTAAACTGACTTTGGCGCGATGACTATGAGAACAGATAGTCTACCAAAATAATTTCTCAATACAAGATTAGTTGTAGGTAAGCACTATAATTTTTGTTTTTATTCCCTTCTTTCTCCGGAAGAATATGTTTGTCCAATGAAGCATACATGAAGATTTCTGCGATTGTTTTTTCGTGTCAATACTCCAATTCTTGACCTTACATCCATATGTTTTATTGTTCGTTCTAGCATGCCTGCTGGCTCAGGCATATGCGCAGCAAAATTGGTGGGAAATGGATCCGGACGGCACGGTGACAATCGCAAACTCGAGGATAACCACTGGAGCCCCGACCGCGACGTCTCAAGCGCCTGCGGTATCTACGCAATGCCCATGCGTGGCGACACCAGAATATAATCCGGTCTGCGGTGATGATAGAGTCACCTATGACAATCCAAAAAAGCTGGAATGTGCTCGGAACTGTGGCCAAAGTGAGTATAATGTTAATGTAACACCTGAAGACTGTGAATCAGGATTTTCTGGCCGAAGTCATTTGCCGGCTACCGCACATCCATCCACGTAATATCCGGTATTCGGCGAAAGAAAATGGCCCAATGTTGGATTTTCAGTGTTCAAATTCGAACATTAAAGTGTGAAACTGAGGATTTTCATTTCCTCTTTCTTCATTCTCGTCACTTCAATCTTGTTCCATTTCTGTCACCTTTACTCAGCTTCTGTGGATGTGGATGAGGTCAAAAAAAAAGAAGAATTTATGAGTATATTCATCTTCTGAACAATTATATATTGAAGATTTTTATTGCTGTCCCGTTATCCGGCCGGATAGTAGTGCTGTCCGGTTATCCGGCCGGATGGTATCTCTATTCGCTTATCCAGTCAAATAGTACCTCTACTCGCTTATTCGGCCGGATAGTAGTGCTATCTGGTTATCCGGCTGGATAGTAGCACTATCCGGTTATTTGGCCGGATAGTAGCGTTATCCAGTTATCCGGCCAAATAGTATCTCTACTCGCTTATCCAGCCGGATAGTAGTGCTATCTGGTTATTTGGCCGGATAGTAGCGTTATCCAGTTATCCGGCCGAATAGTATCTCTACTCGCTTATCCAGCCGGATAGTAGTGCTATCTGGTTATCCGGCTGGATAGTAGCACTATCCGGTTATTTGGCCGGATAGTAGCGTTATCCAGTTATCCGGCCAAATAGTATCTCTACTCGCTTATCCAGCCGGATAGTAGTGCTATCTGGTTATTTGGCCGGATAGTAGCGTTATCCAGTTATCCGGCCGAATAGTATCTCTACTCGCTTATCCAGCCGGATAGTAGTGCTATCTGGTTATCCGGCTGGATAGTAGCACTATCCGGTTATTTGGCCGGATAGTAGCGTTATCCAGTTATCCGGCCAAATAGTATCTCTACTCGCTTATCCAGCCGGATAGTAGTGCTATCTGGTTATTTGGCCGGATAGTAGCGTTATCCAGTTATCCGGCCGAATAGTATCTCTACTCGCTTATCCAGCCGGATAGTAGTGCTATCTGGTTATCCGGCTGGATAGTAGCACTATCCGGTTATTTGGCCGGATAGTAGCGTTATCCAGTTATCCGGCCGAATAGTATCTCTACTCGCTTATCCAGCCGGATAGTAGGGCTATCTTGTTATCCGGTTGGATGGTAGCACTATCCGGTTATCCGGTCGAATACTATCTCTACTCGCTTATCCGGCCAGATAGTAGCGCTATTCGGTTATCCGGCCGGATATTATCTCTATTTCCTTATCCGGCCGTATACTAGCGTTATCCGGCTATTCGGCCGGATAGTAAAAACAGGCCGGATATCGGATAGTCAGCAGATATCCGGCACATCCCTAGAGGTGATTCCAGATCCCAAGTTTTCTGATCCTTTCTTCTGGAGCCATTATTCCATGAAATGAGAAAACTATATAAAGCAATGCAGCATACTAAACCACGAAAGTGGGAGTTCCCAGACTGATCACGTGGGCTGTGAGTGTTGGGTTTCGGTATTCACAACATCTTTTTCGATATTTTGACAACGAAGTAAGAATTAAGAGGAGAGGAGAAATTTTGGAAATCGCTATTAGAGGTCGTACAAAAATGTCCTTCCAGCAGTTTTTGAATAATCGTAGTATACCGACTGTGTAAAAAAAATTCAGCCTCCTGCGATGAGAGTGTGAGCGCAAGGAACCTTGCGAAGAAGATTTTGCTCACCGCCATGCCGAAAATTCCTTGCGCTTACACCTTCATCGCAGGAGGTTGAAATTTTTTCTCACAGTCATACTACCATTGTACAAAAACTGGTGGGAGGATTTTTTTATACACCTCTTTTTGATACTGTCAGAATTTAAAAACGTATTTTTGTCCAAAATTTCACCCAAGTCTCCCCTTAATATTCTTCTTTCTGCAAATTCGGGCCTTGATACCGTGATTTTTGGATCGCCGATGAATGGCGAAGGTTTGGAGGTCGTGGTGCGAAATGCACCCAGATTTCAGTTCTTCTTCCCAAACTTTTCGGGGAGGCACTAAAAAGATGCAGACAATTTTGACAATACTCGTACAATTCATACGTTGGAGTTTTTCCTTGAAGATATTTCCTTCTACATTCCATTTCCGTCTTTCTTTTCAACATTGCGGGAATCTTCGATTCTGGTTATAGTAATTAGTTATTCGTCGATGTCAAGGTAGTCGAGCAGACTATTTCAAAAGTTGTAATTATATTTGCTCTAAAATAAGATCCTGGTCTTCTGATGCTTTCAAAAATTACCAATTACATGGCACCAGAATTGCCTGATATTTTTACCTATTCGAATCCATTATTCTGAAAAAATGTAATATTTCCTTTTCTTTCAGACGTCCGACTGCTCTTCCATGGCCGGTGTGAGAAACTTGCATGAGGAGTGATATTGGATTGGTATTCGAACGAAGTTCAAGAACATCGATTGTCTCGTTTTTTAAATTTAGTCTTGTTTTTTTTACTTTTTTCGATCACGAAAAAACGGAATGTTTATTCCTACAAACAACTAGCCGAAATCTTGTCGTGTGATATAAAATAAATCTGTAACAAAAATATAAATTATCGACTATTATTCGTTATTCTTGCTTTAGACTGGATTTGATTTTTGTCGGCTGGAAAAATGAAACTGTGCGATCAATTATTTTTATTTACACTTCAAGTATTGATATTCGAAGTGTTTCAATCCTTAAAAAACTCTTATCTCAATCTAAAAAGAGAACAAAATTACCAAGAATTAGTTGAGTTATTTTTTGACTGTATAATACCGACTGATTAGAAGAAGAAAATAATAGTAGCTGAGAAAATGTCTGGCGAAAATGGGAGGGAGGGTCACCTTCAAGAGGAAACGAAAGGTGCGCGACCTTGGAGTGAATGCGAGAGAGATAGCGACCGATAACACCTTTCATTTTCTTTTTTCATTTCCAAGGACTGACGATGAGTCGGATTGGAGCCAACTGTGAAAAATCGGTTAGAGAATGGTCTTCGCATGATTTTAGAAAGATTTTTTTTCAGTCTATGATGCACGAAGTAAAATCTACCGGTGGACCGATCTTAGTTTTTCGGGTCTCAAACTGTTCAGTAAAGACACCTTTTCGATATGAACGATTTGGAAAACGGTGGTCCTAGCCATGATACATTCAGGTTTGAGACCATGTGAAAATAAATGAAAGATATTTATTTAACGACTTTTCGATTAAGGATACAAAATTAAGAAATGTTAGGTAGTAGCACGTTTACCCTAATTAACCGTAATTCTTAGGGTATATTTGTTAAGAGGCGCAATCAAGTGTAATAATGATAAAGTCCTAGTTAGTGTCGTTTGGTACGATTGGTTCCAAACACCCTGATCAAGTTTCTTATTAAAATACGAACTTCAATTGGGAGCAAGAGCCAAAACATAAAAAATGGTCAGGGAAGAAATCTCGTTTCCGCAGTCAATTTGATGTGGAATACCCAGTAAATGATAATATGGATTCGGAATCCAAAGTGACGTTTGAATGTGAGACTTAACTTCCAATATCTCGGATTTTACAAGTCAGTGGTTTTACCGAAAATCATTTATCATTTTCACCTATAAATGACGGCGTAAAAATACCAAATTAGTACTGAATAAGGCCGGAGATATGAAATCAATCGAATTATTTCCCTTAAACTGATTTCAAAGGGTTGAAGCTTGTTGAATTTCTGGAATCACGCAACACGCGTTATCGCTCGGAAACTCGTCATTCGCACGCATTACAAACGAGTTGACTAATAATAGTAGAGATATGGCCACGATTTGAGAAATTAACTCTGTAGGTCGGGCGGAACACTCGAAGGCGATTGCAGGTGCAAATGCATGAGCCGACGAACCGGTCCACCGAGAATATTCCCGACTGGCCCTGCGCCGCCAGCTTCGCTCTCTGCACTTTCTCTCAAATTTGCCTCAGTCTCGGAGCCTTTTCCGGCAGTTCCTCTTACGGCACTCATATGCAAATCCATTTCCAGTTGAGAGTCCAGTAATCGCATGTACTTATCCAGCTCACCGCCCTGATCATCCTCGCTACCGCCTATTGAACTCTCCGAGCCGCTGTCGAAATCGTTCTCATCGCCTGGCACAACGAGATCCAAGATCCCACGCAAGGCGGAATCGAACGCATCTGTGTTGAATTCAATCCTAGAATCATCAACATCTGCGGTCCCCTTGAATTCGTTTGTATCTTCATCCATTGCCGTCTGGTGCCTGAAAGTATAACGAGAAGTGTTAACGTACTTCTGATTCCTTTTCAAACATTGCACCCCTAGAACAATAATGTTAACAAGTCGAAAATTCCAAATTTTCGTTTTATTGCGGAATATTACTCAGATGCGGGGAAAAAAATTGAAATAACAGAAAGCAATACTATAAAAACTGAAAACTGACATGAGATTTCAGTGCGATGATGTGATATTTGGAAGAAGAATCTCAATTTTTCTGTCCCAATATTGTAACGTTTCGAAAAAATTGATTTTTTCTGGTACAATACTGTAATATCTCGGAAAATTTGACCTTTCTTGATGCAACACTCTAACATCTGTGAAAAATCAATTTTTCTTATGCAATACTGTAACAACTAAAAAAAAAGAATCCCTTTGGTGCAATACCGCAAAATCTCAGACAAAAAAATTTCCATAGTGCAATATACTGTGACATGCACAAAAAAATAAATTTTTTTGGTGTAATAATATAACATCTCTGAGCGTCACGAAAATTTCCAACATCTTGGAGCAATAGAGCAATAAGTCAGATTTTTTTTATCCCTTACTGCAGTTGGTGTAATATCTCAAAATCTTTGGAATCATTTAGTTTCATCTCAAAATCGACAAAGGGTCATCTATTTCAATGCGATACTGTAATAAGCCGGAAAATTTTTAATAAATTAATCCAATAGAGTAACAACTCGAAATTGGGTCAGCCAACCTGGTTCAATAATGTAACAAAATTAGCGTCAAGAAATATATTTCGACTTATCACAGTATTGCTACATAGTGAAAACTGTTTCCAAAATTGTTACGCCATTGCACCAGAAGTATCATCAAAATTTGGCTCAACATCTAAAAAAATGACATAGTTTAATTCCAGCAGCCAGGTAGCAGTATAATATCACCTTTTTCTTATCCAGTACGTTTCAGATGAATATTGAGTTCGAGAACTGACTTGTTCCAAGGGTGCGATATGTGTTACGTATTTTATCCTGCTTAATTCAACATGACATACCCTGGTAACTGGACTCCGTCCACATCACTGGAATGCAACAGAAAGTCCTTAACTTTTTCTTGAAGTGTTGGCGCCTGTCGATCCAACATTGGATCATTTGACGACCATTGCTCGTCCAACATCGACTGTAGCTGTTCTGGATCTATGTTCAGCCACCCGTCGCTGTCTGCAGGGCTCAACCGTCCTTCATCTAGTACAAAAGTTTGATAATAGCGATGTAACACCAAAAGCTTACTCGGGGTCAATAATAAATCAGGTATCGTCGATCATGATATTCCAAAACCTGGGTGCGATATTACCTAATCAGGCTCGTAGCTTTATTCTCACCCAATGATTCTATGTCGCATCGCTGTACGTTGCGCACAGCGTCCAGAATCCGATGTGCCTCGCTCTTGACGTCGATCGATGAAGAGTTTGCAGAATTCGCGTAGAAAAACTCTTTGGCCGATTGGAATAGCTTCTTGTATTCCTGACTTCCTTCCAACAGATCTTTGAAGTATCCGTTCGATGTGAGTCGCCTTGCGTACGCAGCCCATTCATTTTCATTAACATTTGTTACCGTGTCATTGTTTCCTTCTTGTTGTTTGTTTTTTGCGCTGGCTTGTGAGACGAGCATTTCCAAGCCACAGGCTATCTTTATTCCCAAAGCATGAGCGCTGTGTCGAGAATCGTTGGGGGGAACCAGGTTCCAACCGGTTCGAGGATCACCGGTGTATCGAGAGTGAGTTGCCATTGCATACAAGCATTTGGTCATATTCACATTGACCATGGCTCGTTGTTCCGGTGGAAAATATCTCATTGCTTGGCAAACCTGAAAAAGTGCAAAACAATGGAGCATGAATACCAAGGTCACAAGCATGAAACAAAGTTTGTTCAATAACGCGTTTAGGATTTAATCGAATAGAGTTCTTTAAACAGACTTTGCGCTTGAGATGATCGATTCTAGCAACTACACGAAGTATTGGTCACAAACAGTGTTGGGCACTACTAAATGTTTAGCGTGACTAATCACTTCACAAATTACAAATTACGGTTGTAATTTGTAATTAGAATGGTTTCAATTACTAATTCCATTTGTAATTGGTAACAAATTACAAATATTATTAGTATTTAAATCCGAGATAATTACAAATTACAAATGTTATTAGTAATTGAAACCAAGCTAATTACAAATTACAAATGTTATTAGTGTTTAAAACCAAGCTAATTACAAATTACAAATGTTATGAGTATTTAAATCCGAGATAATTACAAATTACAAATGTTATTAGTAATTGAAACCATTCTAATAACAAATTACAAATGTTATTAGTATTTAAATCCGAGCTAATTACAAATTACAAATGTTATTAGTATTTAAATCCGAGCTAATTACAAATTACAAATGTTATTAGTAATTGAAACCATTCTAATAACAAATTACAAATGTTATTAGTAATTGAAACCATTGTAATTACAAATTACAAATGTTATGAGTATTTAAATCCGAGATAATTACAAATTACAAATGTTATTAGTAATTGAAACCATTCTACTTACAAATTACAAATGTTATTAGTATTTAAATCCGAGCTAATTACAAATTACAAATGTTATTAGTAATTGAAACCATTGTAATTACAAATTACAAATGTTATGAGTATTTAAATCCGAGATAATTACAAATTACAAATGTTATTAGTAATTGAAACCCAACTTATTACAAATCACAAATGTAATTAGTAATTAGAATCGAACTAATTACAAATCACAAATGTGATTAGTATTTAGAACGCGACTAATTACAAATCACAAATTTTAAATGCAATTAGGTTCAGAATTCGCATCAATTACATGTAATTAGTGTAAAATTTGAACCTAGTTACATTCGTAAATTGTGATTTGTCTGGTTCTCTTCAATCATTACATTCATAATTTGTAATTAGTTCGGTTCCGATTACTAATTAAATTTTTAATTTGTAATTACAATATTATCAATTACAAATGAAAAACGCCCAACTCTGGTCACAAATAGTTGTAAATATTTTCCTGAATGTGTTTCTATGTGTACACTGAATGTAGACATCAAATTTAATTGTAAGCTGACAATATTAACAGTCATAGATAAAATTAATTTCTATGGATTTCGTTATAAAATCAAATAACTCCTGCAATTCTAAATATTTTTCAAAATAAAATTCGGATTGTTTCTCATGAGATAAAAAATCTAGTAACAATCAGGAGATCCGAACCGCCCATATTACCTTCCTCTCGAGGGGATCGGATCGACAGACCGATCGCAAGGCCGCAGTGATAAGTCTGGGTTCTTGTTTCAATATGGCGATCGCCCTCTCCGGTAAAAAGGCTCTAGCTTTGTGCATTCTCTTTTTAATCTCTTCTGGATAAACAGATATTTTATTTTCAACAACAGCTTGGACAGCGTCACTCAGTCTAGACATCTCAGGCTTCTTCCGAATTCCCTGTAGCATGTCTATATACGCCTTGTTCTCTTCTCTGACTATGTGAACATCTCCGTTATAAACAAAGACACGATCTTGGCAAGTTTGCGGACTGGCCCAGTTTGGCAGAACATTGGCAGCCTCGATCAGCAAGAACTCTCCGTCGGAGTCTACCAGCTTGACTATCAGACCGCCAAAGGCTTTTGTCAACTTCATGACCAAGAAGACGAGAAACCACTCGTCTCCGACGTCCTCGTCGAATCGGAGGCCCGCGTACACGTGCGGTGGCAAGTTGTGGTCTGCGGGTAAGAAGAGCTTATTTAGTCAACTATGGGAGACCGTGTTGGAATCATCATCATCATCATCATCATAAGTGGAATAAGAACAAAGGAATGTTCTTACCTTACCTTCCAATTCGGTTACCCCTCGAAGTTCCTTGTCTAGTAGCATCTGGTTTTTTGATCTAGGTTGAAAAACCAAGGAATCCCTGTGCCACATGTAGTCATTGGTATATTTTTTAATTTCATTATTGAATTTTTTTATCTCTGAGGTTAACGATTCTTGGGTAACTTCTTCCGTAGATTCGTAACAAGAGGTGGGAAATAGAAAACACTCGACGAAATCGTCTTCTTTCGTGTACTGCAGTGACGTTGACATCGTTCAAGTTCTCAGTCAACTCATTCGACAAGTTTAATGAATCACGACACACGCTTTGACTACTTGAAACTGTCAAGTGTCAACTACGGGAATCGTTAGACGCCAACGCCATGCGGCCTTGTCCAGTTTGACCAGTAAAAGCGTTCGTAAATTAGCCAAGCGAGGAGCAGTTGTTTGCAAATGGTCGTAGATAGGTATATCAGCGGACAAGTTACTAGTTAGTTCGTGTTCCTAAATTGAACCGGTCCACTGATATACAGTAAGGCTGCATTCACATGGGTGTAACATCCAAACGGACCACATAACCAGTTCCCATGAAAAGTCACTATGTCACCATAAAATATAGACATCCATGATGAGAAACTTGAAATCTAGTAACTTGTCCAGCCTTTCTAAAAGCTAACTAAAAGTCCCTATAAAAGGAACTTATATCGAACCAGCTCTATATAGAGACTCGCCTTCCAACCTCTGTCGATAAAGAATGCACACGATTATAACACCTCTTATTTTATAATATTGTTACATTGTAATGATGGTAGTGAAATATCTATGTATATACGGAAAAGAACATGAATATATGTGTAATAGAAATACATGCATGTACGTATATGTACAGACACATATATATATATGAATGAGAATAAAAAGAAATATTAAAACACATATATATCCTAAATATATACATATATATTGACATTTATATACATATGAGAATAAAAAGGGAATACGATTATTATATATTAACATTTACATATATACGGGAATAAAAGGGGAATATAATCATTATAATTAATACATATATATACACATATATATCACATTATACATGTATGGGGATGAAGAGAAATACGATTATTATATATTAACATTTACATATATACGGGAATAAAAAGGGAATATAATCATTATAATTAATACATATATATACACATATATATCACATTATACATGTATGGGGATGAAGAGAAATACGATTATTATATATTAACATTTACATATATACGGGAATAAAAAGGGAATATAATCATTATAATTAATACATATATATACACATATATATCACATTATACATGTATGGGGATAAAGAGAAATACGATTATTACTATTACCTTGAGTATAAAATAATACCAATATTCTTAGAAATAAATAGACCGCTAAAGAATGCGACCAAATACCTCTGCAGAGATAAGAGAGACCGTGCGAACACGCTCGCGTTAGATAATCCACAAACAAACAAACCCACCTCATATGCGAATGCATGGGTACGGATGTATACCATGCATACCACCCACAATGGTTAACCCTAATTAATATTATTAATAAATTAATACACGCAAGTGTACGCATATACATGTATTATCAACTGCACACTCAAGGTACCTTAGAAGATGATCGACAATTACCTATAAAGAAATAAGCATCCACCATACATACGCATATAAACCCTATACGTTACATTATTAAAATAATCAACTCTTATAATCAAGCATTAATCGATTGTTCAGATATACATATATGTACATATGTATATACTCATATACATATGCAGGACGCTGTAACGTCCATTTAATTAAAACACACATAAATTGACAATTTCCGAACAATCGAATAATCATTAAAACCTATATAGTAATAAATATAATATAATTATAAAGCTCGATCGACAAGTATACGTAGGATGACGCATCGAAGTATACGTATGCCAAGATGTCTATAATACACCTTAGGTGAGAATAATATAAACAAGATGCCAAGATGTTTATAATACACCTTAGGTGAGAATAATATAAACAAGCCACCTTATCGCTCAGGCGACAACCAATGGGCCGTTAGCTTTCCCCACTTATCAGACCCAAAAAGGTCCTATATAATCTAAAATTTTGAGGGACCGCTCTCAGTCCCCTGTACCAAAGTTTTCACTCTGAAACCATTGCTCGTAATAACAAGACCACGTTACTCGAAATTATTAACTTACTCTATTAGCCAAACCTATAGCTCAAACATGTCGATCGAGCCTCTTTTTGTATTCATAAATCTGACTTTATTCAATAAACGCTATCTGTTCAAACGAACTAAAATCAGTGCGTCAATTTCCTAATAAAACCCGATCGATCAAAACCTCAAGAAGAAAACCCGCTCGCAGATCTATCGCTAACATCATCGACTTTGATCCAGAACAACCACAGCCTTTCATTCTACGACTACTCGCCAGAACCAGGTAAGAACCATATTTTACACATATGTATAAATAATCCTTCCTTCCCTCGGACTGTCCTACCCAGACTAATCGACTGACAGATACTAGCGTAGGAATCGACCCCTTTCATTGTGTTTCAACACTTCATCGGTATTGAGGAACCCTGAACTATCGATCTGTGACTCTTAATCGCTAGTAACAATTAACTTCTGGGGAACATTCTCTAGGGTCTTTTGTGAAACCCGGTTGGGACGTTACATGGGCCTGAATTCACCGGACCGGAACGGAATCGGAATCTAGGGAGTTTTCGAAGAGCCAATCAGAGACGTTCCGAGTGCATTGCGAGAATTCGTCATGTTTCGTCGGAATTTAGTGATTTGCCGTACGTGCGTATCTGTGTGTGAGAACGCACGAGGACAGTATTGTTGAGTGAAGAATTGAGGATTTTCTCAAAGAACGATAGAGTGACCACTAGGTAAGCGCTAGTATCGAATCTGGGGAATATTTGAATTTCGAGTTTCAATAGCACAAAATCTAATATATATCTGAGTTTTTAACGAGTACCATCGGCATAATTGCATCGAACTCTACGATTCCTGACAATATCAACAATAAACACGACAAAAAGTGTTTTTCACCACACCTGCACGGAAAGTACGACTTTTGGCCCGCTGCGTGAACGGGAAGTCGTGCTTTCCGATGCAGGGGGTGGTGAAAAATAGTATACTACCCACGGGAGTGAAAAAGGCCATCCCAAACTGCGTTCTTGCCACCCTCGCCTTCGGCTCGGGTGTCAATCTCACATACAGTTTGGAATAGCCTACTTTCCCTCCCTAGGTGTGTAACCGGCGACACTAGCGCTTACCTAGCGGCAAGCCTGGAACTGCGATTGAGAAAATGGTCAATTGAACAATTGAATAAATAAATAATATTCCCGGGACATTGAGATAGTCTTGTATCTTGAATTTGTTTGTTTCTATGTATCCATATTCCATACACAATGAAATGCAAATAATTGTAAATGCATGTGATAACCTATATTCAAAGTTGCATATGCATCTTGGGTCATTTACAGGTCACAGCCCGTCAATAAATCTTGACCCTCCGCAACTAATGAAATATTTGTTGCTGTATTGCGTAGCGTTTGGAGGTTAACTGCACGGTTGTGTGAGTAAACCGTTCCGTTGCTATTAAAATCCTATGTTCACATGGACGGGAATTATGAAGAGCGGAACGAGCGGGAGCCAATCGGAATGAGTGTTTTTGAAATTCCCGGTACAAAGAAACACTCCAATTCGCCACTGAGCGTTCCGTCCCCGTGAATTCCGGCAAATTTCGGTCCATGTGAACGTAGGAAAATATTCTCATCGGAACGAACAAGTACCGGAACTTCTCTGATTGGCTCTTCGAAAACTCCCTAGATTCCGATTCCGTTCCGGTCCGGCGAATTCAGGCGCATGTGAATGCAGCCTAAGGAGCTGCCATCTTAAGTTGGATTTTCGAAGAGCCAATTAGAGGCGAGCATTAGCAGACGGATAATTTTCAAATTACCACACACTTAATCTCAAAACTTTGGATAATATAATATTAGCTATTTAGATGGAGTAAATAGGGACGAAGCCATCAAGGATAAAACAAAAGAAGAAATATGAAGTAAATAATAGTAAAATAAATATCAATTTAAATAAATACTTGTTTATTTTTACAAATAGCTTGCAGTATACACAACTAACTTGCTACAAATTATAGGAATTATTTATTGTATACTAGGCTGGCCTGTTTTTTGGTTTTCTTCATTTTTTGCACCGACCGCCTCTTCAAATGTTAGTTTTTGGTGTAAATTGAATACTCACCAAATATTAGTAATGTTCTATTAGTTATTATTATTTATTATATTATTAATACTATTAGTTATTAGTAAGGCTCAATTTCGACACGTAATAACGACAATCTGCTCTGAGCTCATCAGCCTGAGTGTGTTATGAGACGGCTCACCGCTACATAATACCCCAGAACAAGTTAAACATTTGATACGCTTGAAAACCATTCTTACAACGTATCCTGCGATCAAGGCTACTGCGTTTTCGGCAAATTCTAAGAGTACGAAATAGTTCGGTGGCATCTCTCAACTAATATCGTCAAGATCATCTTGAAGAGCTAGACAATCAATATTTACGGGTAGAGTATCCAGTTTATTGGAATCCTCGTCTGTAGCTTCAGTTAGAACATCTCCCGCAGTGCTATACGCTCGATCAAGAGAAGTACTAAGGGTGTCGAGTCGCGCAACAGTATCCTGGTATCTAACAACAGAGTTGCGGGTTACAAAGAGAATTGACGTCTTGTGAAAAAAATTCCTTTGTGAAGAGAATAACCCAAGGGCATCTTCCGTGACTAGTTCCTTGACCGATATCACAAAATCCGTGGTATTTTCTACCCTCCCATTCTACTTGCTTCTTTAAATGCACGTCATCTAACATCATCGCACATTGTAATGTTTAGTTAGCTGCAGAATATTCGTTGGCTTTGACTTCGAGCGGAATGAAAGCATCTTCGTATGTGTCGCTCCTTCTGGCCTGAGATCTACCTCCTCAACCAAAGCTTTCATCATCTGTTTCATTTCAGCCACCTTCAGCTGAGTCCGCTTGAGTTTTTTAGCGGTAAGCCGGGCTCTCTTTGCGATTACTTTTTTCTGCGACTCCGATGACTGAAGTTTCCTTTTCAAAGTACGTGGCGTGGATTCGTAACGGTGGTCTAATGTCACTGCCTTTTGCAACGAAGATAGAGAATCCTGGCCATCAGATGCTATCGTGTTGTCAAGTACTGGACAACCTTTAGGTGTCGAACAAAACATGTTGTCCGCATCGCCGTGAGATACAGATTCCTGCGTTACTGTTTCTATCGAGTGCAAAGATGTTCGACCTTGTCCTTTTTCCTCTTTCAGTGATGCCACTAGCGCCCGAAGAGTAATAATTTCTGCTCTCAATGTCTCATTTTCACATCTCAGACTTATACAGCTGGTACAATTTTCGGATACTCTCTGAAACGCAAATCATACATATGTTCATTGGCTATCCCGGTGACAAATACTATCGTAGGTGTTCAGATTAGAGCAATACCTCAGTTGTTACGGCTTTTCGTTCTGGAGTATCGCACGTACAGTCAGGTTCTCGAAAATCAATCGTATCAATTCTTATCGATGAAACATCCAGGTTACTACTATTTGAATTTGCATCCGATGTTTCTGACACTTTTGCAGTACTATTTTTTTCAACATTTTTTATTCCTGGTTTTGGAGCGATTCTGCATAGCGTGTTAGTCACCTCCGTAGTGCCACATTGCTTCAATTTCCTCTGTCGTTTTGTATTTGGATCACACTATAACGACATACAGGGTAACAATAGAATGTAGGATCCTCACCAGTAACGTCATAAATTTAGGATATCCCACCAAGAAAATTGATGGGCATGCTGAATTTCTTAGCACTGGACGTCCACCCTGTACCGGAATGTAATCGTTCGAACTGAAATGCCTTGAACAGATCACGTTACTGGTCTTTGGATTGAAGCAATTCTTCTCGTGACATTGTAGAGTCAAAAATGTTGAAACTGCGTCCACCCACTCCTTAACGCGCTCAGGTTCTTTCTGTGGAAATCTACAAGTGAAATTGATGAAATGAAAACAAAGTCTCACTCTAAACATGCCGTTTACATACGAATATTTGGACCTAGAAATGTTTCGGCTCTATAATTGATCCTTATTCGTTAGCAACTGATACCAAAACCCTACTTACTTGTGAAATGAAATTCCCTTCTCACTTTTTTGCCCACACCGGGGCACACAACACTTCATGATAGATTTTAAACTAATAATATTAGCTTTATACTGCACATCAACATCGTCGATGTACAGACGACGGAACAGCGCTATTACGCAACGTCTGATTGGTCGTCTTAAAATCCAACTCGAGATGGCAGCCTTCAATTTGTCCCACGTCAATCGCCCGATGCGCCATCAGAGTTCTACGGAAGCCTACGGAAGCCCGGTCCGGCCAACTCATACAGACGTACTCTGTCGCTAAAATCGGGATTTAACAACATACTATGTCGATAACATCGACTATTAGGCTGCATTCACATGTAACGTCCCAACCGGGTTTCACAAAAGACCCTAGAGAATGTTCCCCAGAAGTTAATTGTTACTAGCGATTAAGAGTCACAGATCGATAGTTCAGGGTTCCTCAATACCGATGAAGTGTTGAAACACAATGAAAGGGGTCGATTCCTACGCTAGTATCTGTCAGTCGATTAGTCTGGGTAGGACAGTCCGAGGGAAGGAAGGATTATTTATACATATGTGTAAAATATGGTTCTTACCTGGTTCTGGCGAGTAGTCGTAGAATGAAAGGCTGTGGTTGTTCTGGATCAAAGTCGATGATGTTAGCGATAGATCTGCGAGCGGGTTTTCTTCTTGAGGTTTTGATCGATCGGGTTTTATTAGGAAATTGACGCACTGATTTTAGTTCGTTTGAACAGATAGCGTTTATTGAATAAAGTCAGATTTATGAATACAAAAAGAGGCTCGATCGACATGTTTGAGCTATAGGTTTGGCTAATAGAGTAAGTTAATAATTTCGAGTAACGTGGTCTTGTTATTACGAGCAATGGTTTCAGAGTGAAAACTTTGGTACAGGGGAATGAGAGCGATCCCTCAAAATTTTAGATTATATAGGACCTTTTTGGGTCTGATAAGTGGGGAAAGCTAACGGGCCATTGGTTGTCGCCTGAGCGATAAGGTGGCTTGTTTATATTATTCTCACCTAAGGTGTATTATAAACATCTTGGCATCTTGTTTATATTATTCTCACCTAAGGTGTATTATAGACATCTTGGCATACGTATACTTCGATGCGTCATCCTACGTATACTTGTCGATCGAGCTTTATAATTATATTATATTTATTACTATATAGGTTTTAATGATTATTCGATTGTTCGGAAATTGTCAATTTATGTGTGTTTTAATTAAATGGACGTTACAGCGTCCTGCATATGTATATGAGTATATACATATGTACATATATGTATATCTGAACAATCGATTAATGCTTGATTATAAGAGTTGATTATTTTAATAATGTAACGTATAGGGTTTATATGCGTATGTATGGTGGATGCTTATTTCTTTATAGGTAATTGTCGATCATCTTCTAAGGTACCTTGAGTGCGCAGTTGATAATACATGTATATGTGTACACTTGCGTGTATTAATTTATTAATAATATTAATTAGGGTTAACCATTGTGGGTGGTATGCATGGTATACATCCGTACCCATGCATTCGCATATGAGGTGGGTTTGTTTGTTTGTGGATTATCTAACGCGAGCGTGTTCGCACGGTCTCTCTTATCTCTGCAGAGGTATTTGGTCGCATTCTTTAGCGGTCTATTTATTTCTAAGAATATTGGTATTATTTTATACTCAAGGTAATAGTAATAATCGTATTTCTCTTTATCCCCATACATGTATAATGTGATATATATATGTGTATATATATGTATTAATTATAATGATTATATTCCCTTTTTATTCCCGTATATATGTAAATATTAATATATAATAATCGTATTCCCTTTTTATTCTCATGTGTATATAAATGTCAATATATATGTATATATTTAAGATATATATGTGTTTTAATATTTCTTTTTATTCTCATTCATATATATATATGTGTCTGTACATATACGTACATGCATGTATTTCTATTACACATATATTCATGTTCTTTTCCGTATATACATAGATATTTCACTACCATCATTACAATGTAACAATATTATAAAATAAGAGGTGTTATAATCGTGTGCTTTCTTTATCGACAGAGGTTGGAAGGCGAGTCTCTATATAGAGCTGGTTCGATATAAGTTCCTTTTATAGGGACTTTTAGTTAGCTTTTAGAAAGGCTGGACAAGTCACTAGATTTCAAGTTTCTCATCATGGATGTCTATATTTTATGTAATTTGGATTGTGATTCTTGGATATGTAGGTCAGATTAAAAAACACGTCAAATCTGTTAACGTTTCGGCTCCAGTTCGAGCCCTCCTCAGAACCAAAATTGTTTCGTTTAATGCATCTTAAAAGTAAGAATTATCCAGAAATAAAAGAAATAAGGGTTGTTATCCTGGTTAGAGTAGAAAAGAGAGCCATTCGGCTACTCGTTCTGCCCACTTTTCCATTCTGTGCGCGTATGTTTCACAATTTAACAATAATAACACAGGCTGACAGTTAATGTTATCAACACGGCAAGGAGATTAACGCGGGAGAATTAACGCAAGGAGAATCTCCTTGCCGTGTTGATAACATTAACTGTCAGCCTGTGTTATTATTGTTAAATTGTGAAACATACGCGCACAGAATGGAAAAGTGGGCAGAACGAGTAGCCGAATGGCTCTCTTTTCTACTCTAACCAGGATAACAACCCTTATTTCTTTTATTTCTGGATAATTCTTACTTTTAAGATGCATTAAACGAAACAATTTTGGTTCTGAGGAGGGCTCGAACTGGAGCCGAAACGTTAACAGATTTGACGTGTTTTTTAATCTGACCTACATATCCAAGAATCACAATCCAAATTACACTGGAGGTCAAGAACTACGAATCTATATTTTATGGTGACATAGTGACTTTTCATGGGAACTGGTTATGTGGTCCGTTTGGATGTTACACACATGTGCCTGAATTCACCGGACCGGAACGGAACCGGAATCTAGGGAGTTTTCGAAGAGCCAATCAGAGATGTTCCGTTCAATTTGTTCCGAGCGCATTGCGTGAATTCGTTATTTTCGTCGGAACCCGGAATTATCATTAAATAGAAAACAGCAGCCGTGGCCGCGTGGTTAAGGCATCTGACTCGAAATCAGAGTCCCTCTAGAAGCGTAGCTTCGAGTCCCACCGGCTGCGATTCTTTGCTATTCCACATCGTGTGCAAAATAGTACATTATGTGCGGGGAATTATCATCCAATAAAAAACAGCAGCAGTGGCCGCGTGGTTAAGGCATCTGACTCGAAATCAGATTCCCTCTGAGAGCGTAAGTTCCAGTCCCACTGGCTGCGATTCTTTTTTTTTCCACATCGTGTGCAAAATGGTACATTATGCGCGGGGAATTACCATTCAATAAAAAACAGCAGCCGTGGCCGCGTGGTTAAGGCATCTGACTCGAAATCAGATTCCCTCTGAGAGCGTAAGTTCCAGTCCCACTGGCTGCGATTCTTTTTTTTTTTCAAGTGCTGCTCAAAATGGTACATTATCTGCGGGGAATTACCATTCAATAAAAAACAGCAGCCGTGGCCGCGTGGTTACGGCATCTGACTCGAAATCAGATTCCCTCTGAGAGCGTAAGTTCCAGTCCCACTGGCTGCGATTCTTTTTTTTTTTCAAGTGCTGCTCAAAATGGTACATTATCTGCGGGGAATTACCATTCAATAAAAAACAGCAGCCGTGGCCGCGTGGTTAAGGCATCTGACTCGAAATCAGATTCCCTCTAGAAGCGTAGCTTCGAATCCCACCCGCTGCGATTCTTTTTTTTTTCAAGTGCTGCTCAAAATGGTACATTATCTGCGGGGAATTACCATTCAATAAAAAACAGCAGCCGTGGCCGCGTGGTTACGGCATCTGACTCGAAATCAGATTCCCTCTGAGAGCGTAAGTTCCAGTCCCACTGGCTGCGATTCTTTTTTTTTCCACATCGTGTGCAAAATGGTACATTATGCGCGGGGAATTACCATTCAATAAAAAACAGCAGCCGTGGCCGCGTGGTTAAGGCATCTGACTCGAAATCAGATTCCCTCTGAGAGCGTAAGTTCCAGTCCCACTGGCTGCGATTCTTTTTTTTCACATCGTGTGCAAATGGTACATTATGTGCGGGGAATTACCATTCAATAAAAAACAGCAGCCGTGGCCGCGTGGTTAAGGCATCTGACTCGAAATCAGATTCCCTCTGAGAGCGTAAGTTCCAGTCCCACTGGCTGCGATTCTTTTTTTTTTTACATCGTGTGCAAAATGGTACATTATGCGCGGGGAATTATCATTCAATAAAAAACAGCAGCCGTGGCCGCGTGGTTGAGGCATCTGACTCGAAATCAGATTCCCTCTAGAAGCGTAGCTTCGAGTCCCACCGGCTGCGATTCTTTTTTTTTTTCAAGTCCTGATCAAAATGGTACATTATCTGCGGGGAATTACCATTCAATAAAAAACAGCAGCCGTGGCCGCGTGGTTACGGCATCTGACTCGAAATCAGATTCCCTCTGAGAGCGTAAGTTCCAGTCCCACTGGCTGCGATTCTTTTTTTTCCCACATCGTGTGCAAAATGGTACATTATGCGCGGGGAATTACCATTCAATAAAAAACAGCAGCCGTGGCCGCGTTACGGCATCTGACTCGAAATCAGATTCCCTCTGAGAGCGTAAGTTCCAGTCCCACTGGCTGCGATTCTTTTTTTCCATCGTGTGCAAAATGGTACATTATGCGCGGGGAATTACCATTCAATAAAAAACAGCAGCCGTGGCCGCGTGGTTGGGCATCTGACTCGAATCAGATTCCCTCTGAGAGCGTAAGTTCCAGTCCCACCGGCTGCGATTCTTTTTTCAGGTGCTGCTCAAAATGGTACATTATCTGCGGGAATTACCATTCAATAAGAAACAGCAGCCGTGGCCGCGTGGTTAGGCATCTGACTCAAGGAAATCAGATTCCCTCTGAGAGCGTAGTTCAGTCCCACTGGCTGCGATTCTTTTTTTTCCAATCGTGTGCAAAATGGTACATTATGCGCGGGGAATTACCATTCAATAAAAAACAGCAGCCGTGGCCGCGTGGTTAAGGCATGTGACTCGAAATCAGATTCCCTCTGAGAGCGTAAGTTCCAGTCCCACCGGCTGCGATTCTTTTTTTTTTTCAAGTGCTGCTCAAAATGGTACATTATCTGCGGGGAATTACCATTCAATAAAAAACAGCAGCCGTGGCCGCGTGGTTAAGGCATCTGACTCGAAATCAGATTCCCTCTGAGAGCGTAAGTTCCAGTCCCACTGGCTGCGATTCTTTTTTTTTTCCACATCGTGTGCAAAATGGTACATTATGCGCGGGGAATTACCATTCAATAAAAAACAGCAGCCGTGGCCGCGTTACGGCATCTGACTCGGAATCAGATTCCCTCTGAGAGCGTAAGTTCCAGTCCCACCGGCTGCGATTCTTTTTTTTTTCAAGTGCTGCTCAAAATGGTACATTATCTGCGGGGAATTACCATTCAATAAAAAACAGCAGCCGTGGCCGCGTGGTTACGGCATCTGACTCGAAATCAGATTCCCTCTGAGAGCGTAAGTTCCAGTCCCACTGGCTGCGATTCTTTTTTTTTCCACATCGTGTGCAAAATGGTACATTATGCGCGGGGAATTACCATTCAATAAAAAACAGCAGCCGTGGCCGCGTGGTTAAGGCATGTGACTCGAAATCAGATTCCCTCTGAGAGCGTAAGTTCCAGTCCCACCGGCTGCGATTCTTTTTTTTTTTCAAGTGCTGCTCAAAATGGTACATTATCTGCGGGGAATTACCATTCAATAAAAAACAGCAGCCGTGGCCGCGTGGTCTGACATCTGGCTCAATCAGATTCCCTCTGAGAGCGTAAGTTCCAGTCCCACTGGCTGCGATTCTTTTTTCCACATCGTGTGCAAATGGTACATTATGCGCGGGGAATTCATTCAATAAAAACAGTAGCCGTGGCCGCGTGGTTAAGGCATGTGACTCGAAATCAGATTCCCTCTGAGCGGCGTAAGTTCCAGTCCCACCGGCTGCGATTCTTTTTTTTTTTTCAGAAGTGCTGCTCAAAATGGTACATTATCTGCGGGAATTACCATTCCAATAAAAAACAGCAGCCGTGGCCGCGCGTGGTTACGGCATCTGACTCGAAATCAGATTCCCTCTGAGAGCGGCGTAAGTTCCAGTCCCTGGCTGCGATTCTTTTTTCCATCGTGTGCAAAATGGTACATTATCTGCGGGGAATTATCATTCAATACAAAACAGCAGCAGTGGCCGCGTGGTTAAGGCATCTGACTCGAAATCAGATTCCCTCTGAGAGCGTAAGTTCCAGTCCCACCGGCTGCGATTCTTTTTTTTTTTCGAGTCCTGCTCAAAATGTTACATTATGCCCGGGGAATTATCATTCAATAAAAAACAGCAGCCGTGGCCGCGTGGTTAAGGCATCTGACTCGAAATCAGATTCCCTCTAGAAGCGTAGCTTCGATTCCCACCGGCAGCGATTCTTTTTTTTCAAGTCCTGCTCAAAATGGTACATTATCTGCTGGGAATTACCATTCAATAAAAAACAGCAGCCGTGGCCGCGTGGTTAAGGCATCTGACTCGAAATCAGATTCCCTCTGAGAGCGTAAGTTCCAGTCCCACTGGCTGCGATTCTTTTTTTTCCACATCGTGTGCAAAATGGTACATTATGCGCGGGGAATTACCATTCAATGAAAAACAGCAGCCGTGGCCGCCTTACGGCATCTGACTCGAAATCAGATTCCCTCTGAGAGCGTAAGTTCCAGTCCCACTGGCTGCGATTCTTTTTTTTTTTACATCGTGTGCAAAATGGTACATTATGCGCGGGGAATTATCATTCAATAAAAAACAGCAGCCGTGGCCGCGTGGTTGAGGCATCTGACTCGAAATCAGATTCCCTCTAGAAGCGTAGCTTCGAGTCCCACCGGCTGCGATTCTTTTTTTTTTCAAGTCCTGATCAAAATGGTACATTATCTGCGGGGAATTACCATTCAATAAAAAAACAGCAGCCGTGGCCGCGTGGTTACGGCATCTGACTCGAAATCAGATTCCCTCTGAGAGCGTAAGTTCCAGTCCCACTGGCTGCGATTCTTTTTTTTCCCACATCGTGTGCAAAATGGTACATTATGCGCGGGGAATTACCATTCAATAAAAAACAGCAGCCGTGGCCGCGTTACGGCATCTGACTCGAAATCAGATTCCCTCTGAGAGCGTAAGTTCCAGTCCCACTGGCTGCGATTCTTTTTTTTTCCACATCGTGTGCAAAATGGTACATTATGCGCGGGGAATTACCATTCAATAAAAAACAGCAGCCGTGGCCGCGTGGTTAAGGCATGTGACTCGAAATCAGATTCCCTCTGAGAGCGTAAGTTCCAGTCCCACCGGCTGCGATTCTTTTTTTTTTCAAGTGCTGCTCAAAATGGTACATTATCTGCGGGGAATTACCATTCAATAAAAAACAGCAGCCGTGGCCGCGTGGTTAAGGCATCTGACTCGAAATCAGATTCCCTCTGAGAGCGTAAGTTCCAGTCCCGCAGCTGCGGTCTTTTCATCGTGTGCAAAATGGTACATTATGCGCGGTAAAGATTACCATTCAATAAAAAACAGCAGCCGTGGCCGCGTGGTTAAGGCATGTGACTCGAAATCAGATTCCCTCTGAGAGCGTAAGTTCCAGTCCCACCGGCTGCGATTCTTTTTTTTTTCAAGTGCTGCTCAAAATGGTACATTATCTGCGGGGAATTACCATTCAATAAAAAACAGCAGCCGTGGCCGCGTGGTTACGGCATCTGACTCGAAATCAGATTCCCTCTGAGAGCGTAAGTTCCAGTCCCACTGGCTGCGATTCTTTTTTTTTCCACATCGTGTGCAAAATGGTACATTATGTGCGGGGAATTACCATTCAATAAAAAACAGCAGCCGTGGCCGCGTGGTTAAGGCATGTGACTCGAAATCAGATTCCCTCTGAGAGCGTAAGTTCCAGTCCCACCGGCTGCGATTCTTTTTTTTTTCAAGTGCTGCTCAAAATGGTACATTATCTGCGGGGAATTACCATTCAATAAAAAACAGCAGCCGTGGCCGCGTGGTTACGGCATCTGACTCGAAATCAGATTCCCTCTGAGAGCGTAAGTTCCAGTCCCACTGGCTGCGATTCTTTTTTTTTCCACATCGTGTGCAAAATGGTACATTATGCGCGGGGAATTATCATTCAATAAAAAACAGCAGCCGTGGCCGCGTGGTTAAGGCATCTGACTCGAAATCAGATTCCCTCTAGAAGCGTAGCTTCGAGTCCCACCGGCTGCGATTCTTTTTTTTTTCAAGTCCTGCTCAAAATGGTACATTATCTGCGGGGAATTACCATTCAATAAAAAACAGCAGCCGTGGCCGCGTGGTTACGGCATCTGACTCGAAATCAGATTCCCTCTGAGAGCGTAAGTTCCAGTCCCACTGGCTGCGATTCTTTTTTTTCCACATCGTGTGCAAAATGGTACATTATGCGCGGGGAATTACCATTCAATAAAAAACAGCAGCCGTGGCCGCGTGGTTAAGGCATCTGACTCGAAATCAGATTCCCTCTAGAAGCGTAGCTTCGAGTCCCACCGGCTGCGATTCTTTTTTTTTCCACATCGTGTGCAAAATGGTACATTATGCGCGGGGAATTACCATTCAATAAAAAACAGCAGCCGTGGCCGCGTGGTTAAGGCATCTGACTCGAAATCAGATTCCCTCTGAGAGCGTAAGTTCCAGTCCCACCGGCTGCGATTCTTTTTTTTTTTCAAGTGCTGCTCAAAATGGTACATTATCTGCGGGGAATTACCATTCAATAAAAAACAGCAGCCGTGGCCGCGTGGTTAAGGCATCTGACTCGAAATCAGATTCCCTCTAGAAGCGTAGCTTCGAGTCCCACCGGCTGCGATTCTTTTTTTTTTCAAGTCCTGCTCAAAATGGTACATTATCTGCGGGGAATTATCATTCAATAAAAAACAGCAGCCGTGGCCGCGTGGTTAAGGCATCTGACTCGAAATCAGATTCCCTCTGAGAGCGTAAGTTCCAGTCCCACCGGCTGCGATTCTTTTTTTTTTCAAGTCCTGCTCAAAATGGTACATTATGCGCGGGGAATTATCATTCAATAAAAAACAGCAGCCGTGGCCGCGTGGTTAAGGCATCTGACTCGAAATCAGATTCCCTCTAGAAGCGTAGCTTCGAGTCCCACCGGCTGCGATTCTTTTTTTTTTCACATCCTGTGCAAAATGGTACATTATGCGCGGGGAATTATCATTCAATAAAAAACAGCAGCAGTGGCCGCGTGGTTAAGGCATCTGACTCGAAATCAGATTCCCTCTAGAAGCGTAGCTTCGAGTCCCACCGGCTGCGATTCTTTTTTTTTTCAAGTCCTGCTCAAAATGGTACATTATCTGCGGGGAATTACCATTCAATAAAAAAACAGCAGCCGTGGCCGCGTGGTTAAGGCATCTGACTCGAAATCAGATTCCCTCTGAGAGCGTAAGTTCCAGTCCCACCGGCTGCGATTCTTTTTTTTTCCACATCGTGTTCAAAATGGTACATTATGTGCGGGGAATTATCATTCAATAAAAAACAGCAGCCGTGGCCGCGTGGTTAAGGCATCTGACTCGAAATCAGATTCCCTCTAGAAGCGTAGCTTCGAGTCCCACCGGCTGCGATTCTTTTTTTTTTCAAGTGCTGCTCAAAATGGTACATTATCTGCGGGGAATTACCATTCAATAAAAAACAGCAGCCGTGGCCGCGTGGTTACGGCATCTGACTCGAAATCAGATTCCCTCTGAGTAGATTGTGACAGCCATGGAGAGTCATAACAAACGGGTGTCAGGTTACACCTCGCCGTGTCGGGTTACACCTCGCCGCCGTCCTTGCCCCCCTCCCCCGTCCCCCGCACTGCGATGCTGCGGCCGGCTGTGACTCGGATCAGTGACCTGCTGACTCGGCTGAAAATTATTTATCTTAAAAATTCCAAGATGGCGGCTTGTCTCTAGATCTCTCGCTGGTCGTCCTTCAAAACCTGAAAATCTCAACTACTACTACTACTCGACTTTAAAAATCGGGTTTCAAAATAATTACGGGTTATATTCTTATATTCCTTTTTATTCTCGTATCTAGTGAATACAGGCGTTTCTTATTATATATTGTGATTTTATGTGGTGGTTTTCTTATAATTTTCCTGTACATAAACAATCTATTTCGTATTCGTCTTCACAGGGAGTCAGTGGGGATTCTCACGAACTACAGAACGTGTGAAATCTGTTTTTTCAGGTAGAGGCTGGCGTACATAGGTTCTTATAACTATCCTGTTTCTTAGAGCTAGAGTGGTTGGTGAGATGTGGTGTCGAGTATAACCCTATATTTATTCTATTTCTCAACTGGAGGGTGAAGGTTATCTCGAGTAGGAGGTGAAATTGGTGGGGGTTGAAGTTGGAGGGGTGCTGGCTGAACGAGAACAAAAACGTGGCAAAATTGACAGCTTATCAAAACATGTTTATATTGTACTATCTGAAACAGGGATTTACACTAATTACACACCGTGCGAAATCTGTTTTTTCAACCGAGGACTTATTACTTCTCCTGAGACGACATCTTCTAGCAAAGTTAAGGGGTTGGTGGAGGCTTCTAGAGCAAGTGAGGTGGGGTCGACTGGGGGGTGAAAGAACCAAAAGTCTTCATACGGCTAGATTCTATCCAGAATAATCAACCTGAAGACTTCTTCGGATGGAGACGTCGATCCCACGTCGACGATACGGAGGTGTCTGAACAGGTAAAGCGCAACGTTCAAGTATCCAGAGTCACCGTGTCCGTCCTTTTCCAACCGCTTCCTAAACAACAGTGGTTTTATACTCAGGAAATGTATCACCACATAACAGAGGGCCGACTCAGCAGTGTTACCTACCGAACTCACTGTATATACACGACTCCGTAACCGAGGGGCTACCGCTCTTCCTACCTCGTCCGCGACGTTGGTAAACGCTGAAACCTTCTTGAAATGGAGACGTCGACCCCTCGTCGACGACAGCAACCGTCTTATAGAGCGCTATGCTCTTGGAGTTGTGTGATGTGGGGGAGCGCAACGTTTAACTATCCAGAGTCATCGTGTCCGCCTTTTGCCGCCGCTACCTAAACAGGTGTGGTTTTATACTCAAGAAATGTAGCACCTCATAACAGACGGTTGACTCACCAGATGGTTGTCATCAGACCCGATATTCTTCATCAACGACTTCACGAGCAACGCAGCCTCCGGAATCAGATTGAAGCACGTCTCGCACGGGTGTGGAATCCATCTGGAGCCTCCCAATTCCCACCCAAGGGCAGCACTCCGGTGTACAACCCACCATTTGAACGCCGCCTTGTAAAGATCCGCGTCACTCATTGAAGGTGCGTAGACCTGTTCAACGATCATCCGCCGTGCCGTCTCTCCAACCAAACTCGTCCATACAGGCGGTTCTACAATAACGAGGATAATAACGAGGATTTCATAATAAAATTACGATCCAGAGATAATGCATGAATATTCCTCTATTCAATAAAGTAGTTATTCTCACTTCTACCCACCTATTTCATGGTGATCCAAGCCACCAGATCCACAGAATAAGCCAAACATATTAGAAAAGGCACCGGATTTTGATGTAGCCAGTAGCTCTGATGGTTGATCTTTCACGCTTGAAGTTGTCAGACTGAATGTGGATCGGCGGTGTCGGTCCGACTCATCGACACATCCCCACCATCGGGATCTCACGATTTTGTGTAAAAGTTGACGCTATGGTCACGTCCGATCGAGACGTGCTATTGTTTCGGCTTATAACGAGGCTCCAAGAAGAATGGGTGAATTACCAGAGTGATGACGCACCCTTGTACGATACGTGACAGATGGGTGACTCACGGTTTTTGTCTCCTCCCGCGAGCACACCTGCAGCTGTATCTGGTTACAGAACTACTGCCCGACATCTAGAGAGATAGAAGTAGAATACATATCAGAGGTCCAGAATAATCTGGCGATACGGCTGAGGATGGCTTATCTTAAAAAATACCAAGATGGCGGTTACGCTGGAGATTCTCTCTCTCTCTCTCTCTCTCTCTCTCTCTCTCTACTCTCCGGACAGAGGTTAGAAACATACCAAGATGGCGGTTACGCTGCAGATTCTCTCCCTCTCTCTCTCTCTCCCTACTCTCTCTCTCTCCCTACTCTCCGGACAGAAGTTTGGAAGCTGAGATGTAGGGTGAAGAATCGGGTCTCCAAATACTTGTGCGGTATATTTTAATATTTATTATTCTCAGATCTAGCAAATACACTACTGACCCGTCCACGTTTTTCAACACATTACCGGTCGCAGGCTAACCGCGAGCCGTAGTATAGGTGTATCACCGTTTTGAATTATTGACTCGACACTTGTAAAACTTAGCGGCACCGCGCCGTCTTTCCCACCAAACTCGTCCATACAGGAGGTTCTGCAACAGCCCGGATTTATGATAAAATTACGATTCATAGATAATTCAATGAATATTCCTCTATAGGATACTTAATAACTAGAGAGATTTGATTTGATTTGATGTGTTTATTTTTATGCCGTATACCCATAACAATGTTGGATAAGCTCGTGATGCATTCACAAACAGTATGCACCACAGGTGAGAATACAGTTTTTAGTTACTAGATATACATAGATACCTAATAACTAGAAAGATTTGATTCAATCTGATTCGTTTATTTTTATGCCGAGACGTATAATTAGGCTAATCGGTAATAGAGCAGCATAATTTACAGATATCGATACCTCCTAATGATACCAGCTTATCTCAGCGAGTCCGTCCAAAACAGCTTATATTTTTATTCAGATTTTTATTTTGAAATTTCATTCTCACCAAAACCTTTCTCAGGAGTCGTAGACAGAGGGTAAGAGCTCCCCCTCCAGCGCCACGTACGCTTCGACAGCGCAGTGACAACCAACACAGTTTGCCACCCGCATCTGGCCCATCCGTCGTGCACACACCCCGCACGAACCGTGGTGGTTCCTACACCCGAACCAGACCTTATGTGTGTGGTACCGGGTGAACCGCTCCTCCGTGGAACGGGGACACCAGGAGCACACCCGAACACCATCACCCCTCCTCCACCCCCATTCCACGTAGCAGCGGGCATTTTCCTCCAAAAAACCCCTCAACTCAGCCTCGCGTCGCGCGGTGTTCTCCCGGCACATGCTACAGAGGCACTGCGGCGCCCAGCCTGCCGCATCCAGGGCCTCACCGATGCTGGCAGCCGCTACCGCGTCCTCAGCCCGCTTCTCCAGAGCTAGAACAAATTCTTTTTCAAGAAAAGGGAAACCCGTTAGACAAGCCCGGCGACAAAATCAAACTAAACCAAAAAGGATTTCACTTCACACGCACTAGCTCTCGAGGTCTCCATCCGTTCCATGCTTGATACACGAATCGCTAACAGACGGAGCTGATAATTGGCGAATAATAATCTTGAGGTGTTCCTTCAACTTCGAAAGATCAGGTCTATGTGGCGGCTGGAGAGTAACATCTCAGCCACCGTCAGCGGATAAACTCACCACGGAGTCTGCGAGTGTATATGTGTACCAGCGTACACGCGATCGTCATCACCTCATACTCATTGTAAGGGGATTCGGCGAATAAATAGTTCGTGGACGGCGGTTGATTCTCCAGTGGCATCTTCACGAATGCTGAGGAGATAGTTTGAGACGTGCGAGGTTTTCTACTCGTGGCTCCAACGGACCCGTTTCATTGGGCTCGTTTTTATATACTCATCGACGTCTCTACTCCTATACCTACTGAGAGAAGTGATCAATTTCGTCAACCACAAATTCGCTCTTTGAATTTCGATTTTATATTTCAATTTTTCGTTTCAATGGGCACGTCACCGCACGAGCCATTCGAGACTGTTGGGGTCGCACCCTGGCCGCTCATAAACTCAATTGGAGCCACTCGACTCGACTTGACTTGACTTGACTTGACTTGACTTGTCTTGACTTGACTCGACTTGACTTGACTTGACTCGACTTGACTCGACTTGACTTGACTTGACCTGACTTGTCTTGACTCGACTTGATTCGACGGGTCGCGCCTTGGCTCCAATGAGTTTATGAACTCGACCTGACTTGACTTGACTTGACTCGACTTGGCTTGACTTGACTTGTCTTGACTTGACTTGTCTTGACTTGACTTGACTCGACTTGACTTGACTTGTCTTGACTTGACTTGACTCGACTTGACTTGTCTTGACTTGTCTTGACTTGACTTGACTCGACTTGACTTGTCTTGACTTGACTTGACTCGACTTGACTCGACTTGGCTTGACTTGACTTGACTTGTCTTGACTTGACCTGACTTGACTTGACTTGATTCGACGGGTCGCGCCGTGGCCGTTCATAAACTCATTGAAGCCAAGGCTTGACTTGACTTGTCTTGACTTGACCTGACTTGACTTGACTCGACTTGATTCGACGGGTCGCGCCGTGGCCGTTAATTGAAGCCACATTTTATTGATCTTTTCAAAATCCATAGCCAGAGAGATACTCGTGTTCGAAACTCTTGAGTAGCAGCTGGGCGCGCCTGGGCGTTTATAAACTCATTGGAGCCCAGGCGCGCCCAGCTGCTACTCAAGAGTTTCGAACACGAGTATCTCTCTGGCTATGGATTTTGAAAAGAT